>OY754979.1:1605188-2205188 GCA_963576475.1 Molanna angustata
GGAAAATACAGGTATCTTTGTATTTTTCATAAAGTTGATTCGGGTTAAATACCATTCCATCAACTGATTAATATGTACAAGAGTCTTTTTTTTTTAATTTAAGTTAAAAACATTAAAATTATATAGAACTTTTGTAATCGACTACCGAATTGGCAAATAACATGAGAACTTTCGACATGGAGGCGGACAGTTTGCGCATACCTATAACAACCATGAACTAAAATTACCCCCGTGTTTTCTCATGACAAATAACCAATAAAACAAAAAAAAATAAGGTTACCTACAGAAGTTTCACAAGTCCACTTTGACAAAACGAATTGTGTCACTGCAAATGGCGACCGGGTTGTTTGCTAGTAACAAAATGGCCCCCGCGGCGCGCGCAGCACAAAAGCTTTCCGTCCTCCTTCCCCCGTCTCCTCCTCCTGTACTACCGCACACCGGGAAATGTGCATGACCTGGATTCAGAAGGTTCAATATGTAAATCGCATTTATTTATTTATTATTAATTATAAATTGTATTTTTTAAATTAATGAATGTGTCCCTGTATCGTGTAGGACCATATACATCCTCATAATCATTATCTAAACTCTGAATGGGCCTTGGCTGAATGCAGCAATCATTACCATTCTTGTATTTCTGAAGCCTTGGTTTATTACAGCAGCGCTTCAGCGTTGCCTACATCAACGCTGACGACATAGTTCATTCATCACAGTTTGGGTCTTCCTGGTATTCTTCTGGTATGGAGAGTTTGAGGCGTTTTACTAGTTTGTCGTCATCCATTCTGATTATGTGACCAGCCCATCTTAGGAGTCCCATCTTGATGGAACTGATAAGATCGGGCTGTCCATATATTATATAGCTCTTTGTTGTATCGACGACGCCAACCATCAGCATATCTCAAGGGACCGAAGACTGTTCTTAGGATCCATCTCTCGAATGCTGTAACGATATATGTACATAATCATACATTCCCTAAATTAAGCATAGATAAATGCTTGTGCTATAGATGAACGAAATTGGTCGAGGCAGGATTCGAACTCGTTATTACAAGATTACTGAACTAGCGCGACACCCATTGATTACGCTGAAAAAAAAAATATTATGACAACCGAACTGGCTACCTGCATTTTAGCCAAACCTTTGTTATCAGTGATAAAGGTTTTTCTATTTATGACTGTTATGTGTGCACAAAACATTTGGTTGCACAGAACCAAATGTTTTGTAGTCACTACAGTTCGGTTAATTTTAACATGAAATTTTGTTACAATTACAAAAAAAAATGACAAAATTAAGAATAAGAAAAAAACTCACGCTATATACCTAGCTGTGAGACATGGACCATAGGCCAGAGGGAAAAAGAACGCCTGTCTGCATACGAGATGTGATGTTACAGACGCATGTTGAAGATCCACTGGTCGGACCACATCCAAAATTGTGAGGTGCTGAGGGGAAACAAGGCAACTCCTCAAAAGGATCGCCCAACGACGATCCAACTGGATATGCCATAACATGAGGCACCCGGGTCTGCTTATAACCATTGCGGAGGGAATGGTGGAGGGTAGCAACCATAGAGGCCGACCAAGAAAAAGCTACATGGAGAATGATATTTCATGTTTGAAAAATCATCACAATATGTAGATCATCTTCTTCTTCTCAGTTGCAATCCTAGGATTGGTCTGTAACAGCTATGGCTGCCTCTTTTCTACTTCACTCCGCCCTGTCCTCTGTCAGCCTCTTCATCTCTACGTAGCTATTACATGACATGTCTTCGATCACCTTGTCACTCGGGAGAGGAAGATCCAATAGAGAATAGATAATCGAAAAGGATGTTCCAAAGAAGTGGATCGAGAACAGAACCTTTAGGACATCCAATGCTTACTTGTGAAAACCATTATTGAAAATTGCATTAATAAAATAGAAATTCAAACACTTCCTTCAAAAAGAGATGAACTCGTGTTTTAACGGGACTTGCAACTATTTACACAATATAAAAAAAAGCAAAATAGCAATATATAATAAAATAATCATAGATAACAATATAGCCATATGAAACAAAAATAACCAAATAAAACAAAAATCAATAATAAATAATTTAAATATCGTATATAACAAAGACAAAAGTAAAGCCAATTTTCATAAACAAACCCTTTTCATTGAACCCTCATAATATAGGTAGGTACCTATGTCAAATATTTTTTTTATGAACTTTGGTTATAACCAGGTAGGTAGGTACTTACAATATTAATTGATGTTCTTATTTTATTTAGATATAAGATATTATTGAACAATATGTATTACGAAATTTCTGATAGTTTGCAAATATTTTTTTAATAACGGTTCAATATTTAAATGTCATAGATACCTATGTAAAACATTTCATTAAATTAAATTGTACATGTCTGAAAACGTACCTTCATAATTGTAACAATTTGAAAAATTAATTTAATTTTCGTTTCAGTTGATCCTTGTAAATCCTGTTCTGGTACAAAATCAGGTGAGTACCCCCCACTAGGTTTCCTCTTCCAATGAAATGGCCCCACCCCCTCCCCTGTACTTTCCCGTCCTCCCGTGCCTCACCCTACACCATGCTCACCTAGCAGTCGCGAGCCACTCGCCGCCGAATCAAAAATTCATAAAGCCTCGGGAGCTAACTTGGAATATTCGTGCGCGCACGCTTTTTCGCTGTTGCCGCCAAAATACTCACCTTTCTACCGCTGTCTATGACTACCGCCAAATTTCAAACATCGAACTCATTACTTGTGTTTGTTTCATTTCTTTTTTGTTTTTGAATACAGAACGTTTTAGTTTTGAGTGCTACCAATATAAAAAATAACTAATCAGTGTTGTCATAGACACTATAAATAAGTACCCACTTACCTACAAAAATATCTACTTCGATGTAAATCGATTTGGCATATAATATAGGTACTTACGTAATACCTACTTAATTATTTTTTTGAATAATGGTTATTTAAATAAAATATATTCACTTTTAAAATATTAATTTGTGAGTGTGCCCGTACAACTCCATGTCTATAGTCGACAATATTTGACAGTTCATAAAAAAATGTTTATTTTAACTAGCAACTGATTACTTCCTACTTTCAAAAATCTGTGTTTTGTGAAATGAATTAAGACATGACAAGATAGTTTAGAAGAATCCAACTAAAGGTAAGTTGTAACACAATGTTTTTTATACATTTTTTTATGTAAATTGACTGTTTTTTAATTTTATTTTGCAACCAATGAAACAAAAATAATATTGTTGAAATGATATAAATCTCAGTAGGTAGGTATGCGTCGGCCGATGTAATCGGTATACGAACAGGTACATTGATAATATTTTTTTAGCTGGAAAAAAAATAAATAATAGGTACCTACCTATCGTGTGCAACAACAGTAAGAAGAAAGAAGATTTAAATATTTTTTACACACAACACGCCCTGTCTTATTATTAATTATATTCTAAATGATACAAGTTTGATTATTTATTTATTTATTTATATTACGTAGAATAACACTCACTCGCAAGTTTCCGAACCATAAAAGCTCTATGTCAAAAATTACATTTATACAGAAATATGTAGATGGTGTTGCAAGTCTTGCAACTTCACTGAATAAATAAGTTTGTTAATCGTAACAAATTTTTATGTTAAAATTAACCGAACTTTAGCTAGTGACTACAAAACATTTGGTTATACGAAACTATATCTTTTGTGTACATAGCCAAACAGTAGTCATAAATAAATACACCTTTATTACCTACTGAAAACGAAGGTTTGGCTAAAACGCAGGTATTAGCCAGTTCGGTTTTCATAATAGTTTTTCAGTGTTTTACATTTTATTTTAATTGCAATAAAATATACCTATGTCAAAAAACATCAATTTATAGTAGGTAGGTACCTACCTACCCACTTATTTTGTCGATAGTAGGTACGTAGTTAATTTGGTATAGTTATACTATCAAAAACCAACTTGAACCAGTCACGTGGGCGTGCAGAGCGCAAATTTGTGTGTTTTGCTTGGTTGGTTGGTACCTATGTGCAAACCGCCCCTCCACGGCGAAATGGCTCAAGAAGTTGTGGAAATTATAAGTAGGTACCTACCGTCCTACTTTTTAATTAAAAATAAATAAATAGGTAAGTTTTGTGAGACCGCGACTCTTGCATTATATAAATCTTGCAAAACTCCTGGTCTTGCAAAGCCTGATGTGGGGCAGATAATATAGGTATATCCATGATATGGGTAAATATAGATTTAATTAAATGACACGTTGTCTAGGAGAGCTGGATCTTTAAGTAGGTATAAGTAGTTGCAATAAACCAATCAACAAATTATTTGGTCTTTGAATTAGAAATATTTTTTTAATGACAGTTTTCCTAAACTGTGATTACCTGTATATTTTTTTATGTATTTCTTTATGCATAAAAAATTGTTTGTTTACTGTATGTGTGTGTGTGTGTGTTGTGTGTGTATGTTATATGGTTCAGTATATTACGTGAGTATGGAGAGTGCCTGTGCATGTATGTTAGGAAGTGTATGATCAATTGTGTGTTTTGCTTTCTGGTTGGTTGTGCTGAATCCACTTTAAAATAATGTTGTTTAACTTACAAAACCAAAGACTGCATCCAATATAACACAGGGATTATCCCTAGCATATTGGAGAGCAAAATCGCTAATTGACAGCAAAGCGCAAGAGAGTGTCAATGGTCTGGATGTGTATGTGTACCTTTCCATTGTCTCTGTCTTAAATGTGTATAGCATTTAATATTTTTTTATATACCTTAATTATTGTTGTCAAATCTCTGTACCTATGTAAAATGCCATGTTTATTATAAATAAATAAATAAAAAATATATTTACAGGCAAGCCAAGGTTTTCGGCTTCAATAAGCTATTCCACTATTGCCGACTTAAATCTACTGATCGTACCTACATAGGTCGGTAATAAGGAAAATTTTCTATTTTTTTTATGTAGGTAGGTAGGTAGGTATGTGTTTTAATTGCTCGTGAAATACATTGACTTGCCAAAGAAGTACAATCCATCTTTGGTAACGTAAATAATCTCGTTTCATCAACAACAAAAATTCCTATTTCTAAAGCGCCTGCACTTATCAAAGCCTACAGAGATTTGCCAAACGTCTCTTTGTCTTCTGAACCAGTGGTAGGTAACTAACTCGTTGGGGTACGTGGATCGAGACTGTACAGTTTTATAACCAACATTTTCATGCAAGAAGAGATTTAGTATATAAATGGTTTTGACTGTGAAGTGTAGGTAGGTAGGTACCTACCTATGTAGGTATCAGTGCAAGGAAGAATTAAAAAACAACAACATTAAACAGAATAAAGCTATCATAAGCTCCCACACTGAAATAAATCGCGAACTGGCCACCTGCGTTTTAGCCAAACCTTTGTTATCAGTAGGTTTATCTAGGTATTTACGTATGACTGTACCTACTGTTTGGCTGTGTGCACAAAACCAAATATTTTGTGGTCATGCACTACAGTTTGGTTAATTTTATTTTATTAGCAAAAAATATCTATGATAAAGATGTATTTTCTCGGAAATGACAAATGACGGCCGATGATGGGAAAAAAGTGTTTATTTTTGACAGTTGAAAAATTCCGTAGCTATTGCATTGCCGTAGTATCGACAGCGATTAAATTAATAGAAAAAGAAGAACATCCTGTGATGAGATACCATGCTATACCTACGTGCATCGTTTCTTTTAAACTATTACCTAATGTAAAATTCTGGATAGGTAGGATAATACCTATGAATTCTAGATTGAAAAGCTTTTTCTCACCGGACCAATTTCATGGTGCCCATACTAAAATAATGTCCAAAATTCATGAACTAGGTAGGTAGGTATGTAGATATAGGTTTCATCTGTCGATGCCATTATTTTGTCTGATCTTGTCAGCGTTCGAGGCTCTGTTAACACATGAGCCAAATGTCCCGGACTCGATTCCCGGCGGAGACAAAGCTTTAAATTGAGTCTTAAGTTTGCATCATCTGTGAGATGGTGCATGATAGACACCTTATAACTATAGTTACATAAGTCTCCAGAATATTACATGCGTGTTAAATTAATATTTGACATACCTACTAGTACCTACCTACCTACCTACCTGTTAGTTGCCTGAGAAACAATACAAAAATAAAATATTAAAAATAAAATAACAGTCACATTCCCCTAATATAGGTAAGCCAGATATACCTACCTCTCTCTTTCCTTTCTATTTCCATCTCTCTCCTACATCATCTTGTATAGGTAGGTACCTACCTACATTTCTTCTTACAGGAATAGTTATAATTTTATTGTTATTAGGTAGGTAGGTACCTATCATAAACTTTTTTTTCCCAAATATAAATATTTAACTAAATAAAATCCATATAAAATACACTAGACCAACTGTACAAAATCTTGAATTAGGTAGGTAGGTACCTACCAAGAATGAAAACCACATAAATATAAAAAAAAACTATAGGTAGGTAGGTACCTACATACCTACCTATCACCTTGTGGCAGACCACATCTCGAAATTTCTTTCGAGCGCGCGCCTAGCGACGGCAAGTACATTTGTTTATCGCTAGGCCGAGTTCATCGCCCGCAACGTCAAACAAGTGACAATACTCCTCAACTGGGTATGACACTTCAAATAAATAAGTCTAGAAAGTTCGAGGACATTGAACTTGCTACCCCCAGCGCAGCACTATTTAAGGGAGTCTACACCTCTACACGTCGTCACTTCATTTCCGTATTTCCGTCACTTCGATTCGTCACATCACGCCGCCGTTCTCGACCACGCCGTCTCGCCGACACTTCGTCTCTCGACCACCGGTCATCTCTCGACCTCGTGAGCACGATGGTACTTCACCATGCGAAGATTCGGACACTTCGAACACACCCGCTAACTCGCTCGTTATACCTACTCATCGTGAGAAAGTTCCTTTGTAAGTTATTTCATCAATTGTAAATTTACCCTTAAGCAAACTATTAATTGTGATCAATATACTCATTGTTACTTTTGACCATTCTTTCTTCTTCTCTCTAAACCACTGTCCTTGTGTTCTTATTTCAAATCATATCCACTTGGGATATAGTAAACTCTCTTTACTGGTAACCCCTCTGGTTACCACCTATATTTAATAGTAACCCCTCTGGTTACTACCTACTGTTGATTGGTAACCCCTCCGGTTACCAATCAGCTTTATTGGTGACCCTGAAAACGTGAATATGAACACAATCGTTACCAAACAGCTTAACAGCTAAGCTTCACAGCTACTGGTATTTACAAAACATCGGTATTTATCTAGTACTGGCCCGAGGCCGAAAAACGATAAATATGCATTCACAACAGTGGTATTTTTCCTAACAATAACATTAAACAACACTTACCGATTTTCCTCAGATCACTCCTTTTCTTTTCCTAGCTTAGAAAAAGAACGAATTGGTTTTTGAATCTCTCACGATGGGTACACTACACTACACCCGCGAAACAATCGCGCTTAATTCTATGCAATCGCGTTTAAAAATCACCCGCGTTTCTCGGTTTTTAGTTATTCTTTGTCATAAATGTTGCATTCAAATAACACATGCATAGTACACATTCATTTTATTCTGAGATTGTAAACAAAGGTATATATTGGTACCCACTTTATAATTTCACATAAACAAACACTGTTAAAAAATTTTCTGTACGGCACTGCTTTAAGTAAAAAAATACTCCGACAATCGCGATATACATAAACAAAACCGCACTTCCGAATTTAGTTATATTCTTTTCACATAATTCACGGAACTAAAAATATTTTTCACATACATCGCGACAAAAAATTCTCATGCACAACAATAATACTGAAGTGACAAAAATTATTAATTTTATATTTTGCATACAGTTTTACGCGTGGTACAGAACATTTAAGTAATCTTGATATAGTAATTTCACTGTTTAAACAAATATCCATCGAAAGTTTTCGGTTTTAAACGATAAAACTTCAATTTTGTTATTTTTAATAAGTAAACAACGCGATTACGGCTCGTGACTAATCTTTCAAAATTTCAACTAGCGGTAGAAAAATTAAGTTTTCAATAAACACCATCTACCGAGCGACAATCTAAGTTTTTGCTAACAAGATATTTACGTACGTTATTTAAATTCATTGCAATCAGAAATATGTTTTTATATCAAAGGAGCTCGCAAATAATTAATTAAATTATCACTATTTAATATATCAAATAGGTACTAATTTCGTGAAATACTTAACTTACCTATTTCATACTTTGTAATTTTGCTTTAAATACCTATTACACTTGGAAACTTGTAAAGAATTTTTGTACTTAGACACATTTCAATATTTAACTATTACAAATAGAATATTTTAAACATTTTTTGGACTTTGTGGAAATTCATATTATTTTTTTTTTGTTGCATTGTATACCTAATTAGATACTTAAATTTATTTTCACTTCTAAAATATATTGTAATCAACTTAATTATTATTGACAAATACTTATCATTGTACATATTATATTTTTGCAACATGCAACCAACAATATTTTATTTATTCGCTTGCTACAATTGTAAATGTTTATATTATGAAAATTTAAAATTTACAACTGTCAACTGCTGTTACTATGTACAACTATAGAAGCAAGATGATCAACGTTATCATCATCATCAGCATCAAACCAAGATGGAAAGCGACATTATCAACATCGATAAATCAAGATGGCAAACATTGTCAACGGCACCAAATCAAGATGAACAACATTGGCAACGGCACCAAATCAAAATGGACAACTTCAGCAACAAATGGTTTTCATCAGCAACCAAGAGCAACACCGACACGCTACAACTCGCTATACTGGCACGTATTCCCAAAGACATCAGACTCACTTGATGCGCGGCAAAGAATGCACAAGCACTCGCTATACTGGCACGTATTCCCAAAGACATCAGACTCACTTGATGCGCAGCAAAGAATGCACACACAGGCCCCACTGGAGAACTACATACTCCAAAGCTGTCTAACGCAATAGACACGCCGCAACTTCAACGCTGGAGAACTACTCCAGAGCTGTCGGACACCCAAATATGAACGCACGCACACATCTCGAGCACACAAAAACTCACCTCGTCTCATCGCTACGCACGTCTTTGAACGAGGAATGATTTTGTTGGGACGCTGTCCCATCCTTCGTGTTATGCTTATGACTCGCACTCAGTCTCGCATACCCAAGGAGCTGCTCAACCACGACAACACGACGTCTAAACGACACGGTCAACACGACGCTGTCAACACGTCACTGTCAACACACGCTGTCAACACGACGACAGTCAACGAAAACTTCGAAAACGCCAACGCAAGCCAACTGCACAGTTCTGCAAATTCGACAAGAATGTTTAGATGCCAATTACACTGCACAGTTTATCGGACTCCACGGACTACACTGACTCCACGGACTCCACAGCTTTGTGTACGAACAAGCCTCACCGACACACTGCAATTGTCAACGGGCTGAAAGGGAACACTGTTTCCAAAGCAATCACATCTTGATCCATCGCAATCATCATCAGCAACTAGGCAACAGTCCAACTAACACAAGTCTAACCATCTCTCCAAAATTGTAATGACTACAACAATCTTCAGCAACGACTGCCTCAGCTCAGCCACAACATGACATTCTACCAAGGTATCGTGCCATCTTCGATACCACTTGGAGGGGAGGAATGTGGCAGACCACATCTCGAAATTTCTTTCGAGCGCGCGCCTAGCGACGGCAAGTACATTTGTTTATCGCTAGGCCGAGTTCATCGCCCGCAACGTCAAACAAGTGACAATACTCCTCAACTGGGTATGACACTTCAAATAAATAAGTCTAGAAAGTTCGAGGACATTGAACTTGCTACCCCCAGCGCAGCACTATTTAAGGGAGTCTACACCTCTACACGTCGTCACTTCATTTCCGTATTTCCGTCACTTCGATTCGTCACATCACGCCGCCGTTCTCGACCACGCCGTCTCGCCGACACTTCGTCTCTCGACCACCGGTCATCTCTCGACCTCGTGAGCACGATGGTACTTCACCATGCGAAGATTCGGACACTTCGAACACACCCGCTAACTCGCTCGTTATACCTACTCATCGTGAGAAAGTTCCTTTGTAAGTTATTTCATCAATTGTAAATTTACCCTTAAGCAAACTATTAATTGTGATCAATATACTCATTGTTACTTTTGACCATTCTTTCTTCTTCTCTCTAAACCACTGTCCTTGTGTTCTTATTTCAAATCATATCCACTTGGGATATAGTAAACTCTCTTTACTGGTAACCCCTCTGGTTACCACCTATATTTAATAGTAACCCCTCTGGTTACTACCTACTGTTACCAATCAGCTTTAACCTAAACTACTTACCTACATAACAAGTTAAAACTAGACATATCAGAAATTTTAACTCTATCATCAACTAAAGTGAAAATAATATTTCATCAACTAAAGTAGGTAACAATGGCAGAAAATCTTTCATCAACTAAATTAACAAAGGCAGAGAAGAGAATTAAAGATTATAGTTATATAAATAAATAAATAAAATATAGTTACATAACTACCTACCTACTTTACGTTTTATTGATTGCATGGTTGAAAGAGATTGCTTCATGACAGTAAACCCGCTTTATTCCTTTATTTTTATAGCCTATCAACACAAGTAAAATAAAGTAGGTATAGGTAGGTATCTACCTATTATTAGATCATTCATTAGATACAATTATTTCATTAGATCTTAGGTATCTATGCTTTGTTTTCTTGCACTATGTACCAATAGGTACCTACCTATTGGTAGGTACCTATTCAAATTCTTATAGGTACCTACCTACCTATATAATAATGATAATAAACACTTCCTTGCCTTGCACCCTGCACAAGTGGCGAGTTTATTGCCATATGACAATTTCTTATAACTCACCAGTTTTTCCTACCTATAGGATTGGGATTTCATGTAGGTAACTATATTTTTTGTAATAATTAGGTATTTACTATGTAAATATCTTCGTTATTATTATGTAAGTAGGTACCAACCTAGATACATAACTATGTTATGTGATTTATATACCTACCTAGGTAGGAAGGTATAGCTGTCGACAAATAGGTATCTAAGGCCGTTTCGTCGAGAAGGGGGCGATTCGCACGTAAGTACCTACCTACCTATAGTTAGGTACTAATAAAGCAAAAAGACACAAATTTGTGTTCTGCGCACCCGGAGATCAGGTTCAAGATATTTGTCGAAAACTATGCGTAAAATTCAATTCAAGTGAAATATTAATAAACAAATAAATTCATTAGGTAGGTATTCACATTAGACGATAGTTAGGTACCTATATAAACTTCCAAAATAGGTAGGGACCTAGGTATGTTGCCAGTTTTCAGATAACTACATATTTTGCAATTTTCTGTCTCAAATTGAAGAAGTCGATGGCGAAGAGTTATTGTAGGTACCTACCTAACCTAACCCTTAAAACAATAAATAAAAGGAAAAAAAAAATATTCATTTTGATATGACACTTTTTACTGTTAGTTAAAATTTACCTACTGTTGTTTTTTTGGTAGGTAGGTAGGTACCTACCTACCTACCAAAAAAATGATAGGTAGGTAAATCTCTATGGATAAACACATTTCTTCCATAGTCAGACAAAGTTGTTACTTTCTCAGACAACTTAGACCTATTCGAAGATGTCTCTCGACAAATGCTGCTAAGGTCCTTATAAATTCTTTAATAGTTTCCCGTGTAGATTATTGTAACGCTACATATTGGCACACCTACCGCAATACCAAATCCATAGAATACAACTCATCCTCAATGCAGCAGCCCGTTATATTTACCAGATTGATCGTTTCTCGCATATCTCATCATTGCAACACTTCACAAACTTCATTGGCTGAAGAGCCCAGAACGTATAGAATTTAAAACATGTCTCCTTGTCTTTAAAGCACTCAATAGCATGGCCCCGGAATATATATCGGAACTTTGTGTTCCATTTTCACCTAACAATAAACAAACAGAGTACGCTAAGATCAATGACACAATCCAATAAAAAACTAGTAGAAACCAATCTCACAAATAAGCCAAAATACCTATATCGATCTTTTGGCGTTTCTGGACCAATGTCATGGAACAATCTTCCAATGGATATAAGATGTGCCGAAAATATCAATAAATTCAAGAAGAAATTAAAAACTCATCTTTTCCGCAAGTCGTATCCAGATTGTCCTTCATCCGTTCAATAATATTATGTGTACTAAATATTATGCCAGTTTACTTTGAATCGACTATTTTTTATAATTAATTTCATCTGGATTATGTAACAAGATTAATTTGTGATTTCTAGGTATTTTTTTAAGTTTTATGTTTCACCATTTTCAATGTGTTAGCTATAGGACTAATTTTAATTTTTTTTTTTTGCAAACTGAAAGCGCCCTTGAGGTGACCACGGTTGTCACTAAACGGCGCTTTATAAATTGTCCTTATTATTATTAAATAAATAGAACCTTCGGACTAGGCAAAACTTTGAACGAAAATTGGGAAATGTCGAAAATTTAATGTTTTTTTAGCATCATTGTTCATTTGAGTGGCCATAAAAAAAATATTTTAAAATCACATACCATAATAATATTTAGGTACATTTATGGCCCTGTCAAGCATTGTATCTAGGTATGTAGGTACGGTTCAATTTTTAATCTTGTAGTATGGTTTCAATAAAACAGTAATAAAAATATTAGGTCTTGAATTTCTTAACATAGGTAGGTAGGTAGGTACCTACATAATATTCATAGGTAAGCCAAGATTTTCGGCTTCTATAAGCAATTCCGCTTCTGAATTTACCTACCTTCCTACCTCATATGGCCGGTTGGAAGATTTTGCCATATGGCAATAAGTCCGCCATTGTGCACTTTTAATGTAATCTGTAGGGGAGGTACGCCTAAGAGTACGCACTTAACAGACTTTAACCTATATTTAATTTACTATACGGATATTGTTTAAGATTTTTATGTCAAATAAATGCCTCATTATTATATAAAGTCTAGCAGGAAATATGCAGCAATCGGTAAAATACCATCTACGCAATAGCGAAAAGAAAATGAAATGAAAAATGCGTAGGTACTATTAGGTTGAACGTCCCTACGAGTACGCAGTTGAGTCCCTAAAAGTACGCAGGTGGTCAAATAGCTGCAAACGAAATTTTAAATAAAACATTTTACATCGAAAAATAAATACTTTTATTTAAAAAATAAATTAAATGGAAATGCCTTATAAAAATATATTTTCATGTCAAAAAAGTGAAATGAAATACACCGTTTTTCTATTACAAGTTAAAAAAAACATTAAAAAAACTTCATAGTTGCTTCATCTTTAGCCTACAGTAAAAATAGGATTAAATATAGTTTGTTTTATATAAACCGATATAATAAATTAAAAAATTAAAATTATATAAATAAACAAACTCAACTGTCTTTTTCATTCAATGGATTTCGTAGCTACTCATACCATCATGTCCCACAAGTGGTAGGTCGAGAGAACCGGGTCCCATATTTATGATATTATAAATTACATTCATAAAACAGACAATTCCATCCCTGTCGACTTTGTCTATTTTCGTTTCTTCGTTCTTCTGCGTGGCCAAAGCATCTTCGTTAGTAATTATGTTGACACAATATTACAATGTACCTACACATTCTATAATATCTCTATGAAAAAAGTTTCCTTTTTTTCTTCTCTTGTTGCATCTAAAAAAACAATATTTTCATATAATAAAATAGTGAAATAACGATCTGGTAATAACAACTAGTATTTTACTATTGAAATTCATCAAGTTCTATGTCTAATATTTCGATGTGTCCCCAAGAGTAGGTACGCATGCGTACTTTTAAGGAAATATAAATGCGTATTCTTGTGGACATAACCTATTCGACATATTTTTTACCAACTTTTCAAAATGACTTTGACAGTTAACAAACTTGTGAACAATCTGAATTAACAATTATAATATACATCTTTGGTAAAACAACAAAATTAAAACAGCTTAATAATAAAGACACAGTACCCTTAAGTCGTATGTCCAAAATATTAGATGAAAATGCAACTTTTCAATTTATTTCGTCTCTTGTCCAGATATGTCAAGCCATTTGGCAGTAAGTATGAGTGCATGGAGAATACATGTTTGTCTATGGAATGGGACTATAAGTGTTGCCCGAAATAAAATATTTTATGAGATATTGTCAATTCGTACTCTTATGGACTGCGTACTCTTAGGGGGACCTCCCCTACATAAACTTAAAATAAATAAGTAAATAAATAATAAATATAGGTAGTGCTTCCACTATTTTCTATTATCATCGTTTTCGGCCTAACCGAAAATAGTCGGTTAACTTATCGAAAATACAACAGGCATAGTAAGATAAGCAATGAGGTTCACCACCCATTCTTGAATTGTAAGTAGGTAGTGCCTTTATCGTTAGGAAGAGACTGGTGCGTGGAGATAGGTTGATGTGTCTTGCTTCCTTTAAGTAAGTACCTACTAAGTTTATACACAACCGCACACCTGTCGCTAGTTTCCTTACCAACTAGATATGCCGTGAATGAAAAAAAAAGCAGATAGGTACCCACTAAACTACCTATCTAGGTACCTACCTACTCTTAAAATATCTGTCCGTCGAATGAAATATTAAATTTAGTCAGGTAATCTATTAGACATAAAAATATATTTAGGTACCTACCTAATGTTATCTATGGATAAATAATAATTAGGTATATTAATATATACAAAATCATAATTTTTCTGTTCCTTTCTACCTGAGTGCATTCTGTACCTATATAGATGTGTATGCATGCCCCTCCCACTGTGGACACGCCCTCCCCCCACCACTAACAGCAAGGGACCGCCCCCTGCAGTTGTCATGACAACGCACAAAGGTAACTCACCTGAATCATACACGTCTGTTTTTCATACAAAAATTTCAGGTACCTACATACAATACAACATACCTTTTAGGTACAAAATATAGGTAGGTACCTAAATACCTAGTTATATTTATTTTTTCTAAGGTTCTGGTAAAAAATAAAAATTCTTCATTTTAGACTTTTATGTCAATATGGAATAGGTAATAAATATAATAATTAGGTAGGTTTTATTCCTACTTTACCTAATATTAAAGTAGGAATATTTGTGCCTTAATTATCGATAGGTATCATATGGATAGTTTATCTATTAATATCTATTTGACGTTCATTTATTCGGTAATACAATGGGTTAAAGTTTTTTACTCCTCACTACCACAAGGAGAATAATATGAACTCGTAATATTTAAGGTTATTTTGCAGATTATCAACTAGTATCATGATGAGATTGTATTCTGAGGAGTTTCATACGAGTAGGTAGGTAGTTAGGTAGGTACCTATATGGGATATATAGATAGTTATATAAAAATAAACAACCTACCATTTTGATGAATCATTATTGTTACCTACCTAAGTATTAAGCAATAAACATTTGAGTTAAGCAGTTAACTCGTCGAGTGGCAACTGCCCTAAGTGAGTGCATACCTAACTACATAAATATTATTGATGATGACTTAACTGAGGAGTGGAATGTACCTAGGTACCTACCTACTGCATGGAGTGATGCCCGCACCTCCACCATAGGTTGAGGTGGAGTTGATTGTTGGTGTTTCAAATCAAATATTGATAAGGACTAGTGTAATAGGTAGGTATACCTACAGGCGGTACTCTTCATACCTACCTACATATTGCAGACCTTCCATTTACACGATGATGAACAGTCAAAACTTATGAGTAGGTATATATCAGATTTTTCAACGCTCGAGTAGGTAGGTACCTAAGTATTTTAGAATAATGACCACCCCCCCTAGACAACGTGTCATTTAGCTCAAGAAAAGATAACTCAATGTATGGAAGTGACAATTGTCACATGACTGGCAACTGTCACTTCCATACATTGAGGTATCTTATTTTCTTGTTTCTTTCATTGAGCTAAATGACACTTTGTCTAGGGGGGGCAGGGATGTTGTTGAACTAAAATATTATACATTTAATTTGAATTCTAGTTTTATATACAATAAGGATAGACAAATTTTGTGAATATGTAAGTATGTAGGTATCTACATATGTACATACCTACATAGTTACATAACTACTTATTTACAGAAAAACACACGATAAAATAGGTATGCAGAGAATTTATGTTGAAAATATTATGAGTTTCATCGCGTTGTACCTAATTACACTGAAAATATTTTTTTGGTGATAGCAACAAAATTTCATGTTAAATTAACCGAACTATAGTGACTACAAAACATTTGGTTTTGTGCAACTAAATGTTTTGTGCACACAGCCAAACAATACAGATAACAAAGGTTAGGCTAAAATGCAGGTAGTCAGTTTGGTTGTCATAATATTTATCTCAGTGCATGTAGGGTCCGCTAGTTAGATATGTATAAAAGTTTAAGAACAAGTTTGTATAATCCACCCACCCCATGTAGGTACCTACAGTACAATATTATAGCCTTTGATGTTTGAAGAGTTATTACCATAAATAAAAGCTCGAGTTATATTTCCATAAACACTTCACATCGGAGACTACAAACCTTTTAGGACCTACGATCCTAGAAACAGAATTCTGTTTTTGTGTACCAACCTAAGTGTAGGTAAATCAAACATTTGTTATAAGCGAGGAAGTTTTTTTTATGTAAATTTAAAACATATATTACCTATACCTAAGCGGGAAATTATAGTTACTCAAATCTAAAACATTAATTTATTATAAGCAGGAAATTATCTATAGTTACTTAAATCTATGTTAGCTGTGAGGCACCGGCTTAGAATAGTGCTTCCATTCTTTTAAATCATTGTTTTCGAGTGTCCCGTAAGAGCCGGGTACCTAATCGAAAACACAACAGGCAACAATAACATCTCACATAGTTCAGCAATGAGGTTCACCACCCATTCTGAATGTAGTGCCTTTTATGGTGAAACGAGACTGGTGTGTGGGTATACACAGATATGTTGTGCTCCCTTTTATAAGGCAATGCACACCTGCACACCTTTCGCTGGTTACCCCACATTGTGGGATATGCCGTGATGGTATGAATGAATGAATGATTACTAAAATCTAAAACATTTATTATAAGCGGGAAATATATATAGTGACTTAAATCTAAATCGTTTATTAAAGCGATAAATTTTAGTTTTTGTGTAAAGTGTATAACACACCATTCATATTTATAGATATATATTCAGTCAGTAATATTCTTATGTTCATGCTTTATAATTAATTTAATTAATTTGAGTCGTTTTTTTTTATTTATTCTTTGATTCTTAATGTATGTACTTTCGTGTTTAATTTACCTCTCTTATGTGTTTTTTTATATTATCTGATAACGTTGATATATATACATGTTATGAATGTTTATAAATTGTGTTTCTTTGGTTTAAGTTTATGCTGTGTCATCTAATATTTTGTTTTGTAAAGGGTTTTAAGCCGTGAATGTCTGAATAAATTTTAAATAAAAATAGAACCGCGTACAAAGAGGTAACGCGTTCTGTTCTCTGTTTGAAATAATATATTTTCCCGCGCCGGAAGAACGTCGTTGTCTGATGCTCGCGGTGTGTGGATGGGATGGGGGGGGGAAGAGGTAATAAACTATTTGATTGGCTGGGGGTAGACACGTGACTCACTTAATATCCAATCAACATATTCTGATTGTTAACACTCAATGTGAACACTAAACTATACACTTGGATATTTCCGATATTGGGCATTATTTAACCCCAATATCAGACTTAGAGATTATAATATTTTTAATCAAAATACAAATAAATATTTTCTACCTAAAAACTAACGTCATTATTCTGTCAGATCATGGCATCTTCAGTGTAGGTACAATCAAATATGACTATGCAATATAACCAAGTTATGTCATCTCATCAATCTCATTGTTCATACCATCGCGGAATATCTCACAATGTGGGGTAACCAACAAAAGGTGTGCGGGTATGCATCATCTTACAATAGTTAACGCGAAACATGCGTGTATCCTCACACATCAGTCTCGCCCCGCCTTAAAAGGCACTACATTCAGAATGGGTGGTCAACCAATATGGGAGTTGAAACCTGTACCATAGAGGTCAATGTGCTTAATTGGAGGCCTTTGAAGTGTGGCTGCATCGCCGCATGCAGAAAATTTCCTGGGTCAATAAAATATCAAATGTGAAAGTAGGTACTTGGGAGAGCAATGTTGAGCGCGAGCTAGTTAACACAGTTAAGCGACGGAAGGTATCATGTTTGGGACACGTTCTGCGAGGCAATTAAGGTACAAGCTGCTCCAACTAAATATGAAGGGCTACAATAGAGGGACGCCTCAGAATAGGAAGACGTTAGATGCCATAGCTCCGCAACATTCGTGAGTGGACCGGCATCAGAGACGACGGTATATAGAGATGCATTTTCAGCAGTGATCACCAATGTCGACGGGACCTGATATGACACGAAGAAGCAGAAAATGAACCTCATAACCGATTTATTATATTGCCTCTTATACCTATTTTTGATTATCCGATTCTTACGGTACACTGGAAAACAATAACAAAATTAAAGGATCACCTACCTCTTTCATTTTATATTTTATTTTATTTTTTTTATTTTATTTGAAAAAATGGGCAACGTACAATAATATTTTTTTAAACAAATATAATAAATAAGAATAGCAACATAAGTAATTGTAACTTAATCAGCCCACCTTTGATTTCATGGTGCATTGTACTCACTACTGGTAATAAAAAAAAAAAAATTATTATTCCTGTCTAACGTGGCTCCTGAAAAGAGTCCTGGACATACAGAATATGTCCACGGACCTGATCTTTTCCAAATTATTATACGTGGTAAGGCATCGGTACAATGGCGAATTTTGAGCGGCATTAGTGTTTTTTTTGTCTAAAAAGAACGTTGAGGTGTGTCTTGTTCGTCTGTTTGGTATGTTGAAGTTAATAATTTTCAGAAGGTCTGTACAGTCAATATTGAAGTTTATTATGTCATAAAGGTACATTAAGTCTGAGGTCCTTCGTCTTGTCTGTAAAGTCTGCAATTCATGTTTGTAGTTATTACCAAATTTGTACTTCATATGTTTCAAAAATATTTGTTGTATTCGTTCTACATATATTGTTAATATAAATATTATATTGTGGATTCCAGATGACTGATGCATGTTCCAATTGACTTCTAACAATTGTGTTATATAGTAAGATAAATGTTTTCACTTGTGTGAATGGTTTGCATACTCTCATCAGGAATCCCAGCATTTTATAAGCTTTCAGTGTAATTGTGTCAATGTGTTTGTCAAATAAAAGTTTACTGTCCAGTTGTATACCTAAGTCTCTACAGTCTGATTTCTTATCATTGTTATGATCAGTATATTTCTTGCTGAAGTTTTTTTTTTTTAGATAGGTACCATTACTATATCAAATTAACTTGAGCCTTCAGGTACCTACTTTTGTACAAAATTTACTTGATGAATCACGTTGCTTGGATTGATCTGAAGAGATTGCCTCAATACAATAAAACCGCATTAATGAAAATTGTTGAACATCAATCATATATGTAAAAAAACACCCGTAAAATCAACTGGGTCTGCCTATTTTTAGATGTTTGTAACGAGACATCAGCATAAAAAACAAAGTCTTTATAAATATCTTTTAAAAACGCATTTTAAAGCAATTTTGTAAAGTATTTTCTTTATGTAAAAAGTGCACAAAGGTGGGGTCATTGCTATAAGGAAATTTCTTAAAACCAACCCAAGCAACGTGATTCCTAAAGGAAATTTTGTACAAAATTAGGTACTTACCAAACAAATTTTATTTGACATGAATTATAAGTACCTCCTGTATAGGTAGAGATGAAAATAATCACTGGAGACCGAGCGGAGTAGAGGAAGAGATGCATCACTTTGCTCCCAACCTATCCTCAAGATTTAAATCGAAAAAAAAGACATAGGTAGTATCTAATAAGAACAAGTACCTACAACAAAAAAAAATAAGGACATCCTTTTCAAAGTTTCAAAATAGATCTGATAACGCCGGAATATTATGCAACATGTATAGCAGTCACAATTCAAGTTCAGAAATACAAAATTGTTCAATTTTTTCAAAATATCAAATGAATCTATCTGGAAACAGTTTTAAAATGCATTATCATCGGGAACACACAAACATTGAAGGTTTGAGAGCTTTAATAGATAGGGAAGTTAGTTAAAAATCGATTGAAAAATCCTGTTAAAAAAAGACAACAATAAACAGGCTGATAGTAATTACAAAATAGGATGACTAATATAGCGCCGTTTTCGTGATAACCTCACCTCAAAGGCGCTGATCATAACGATGGGGAAAGAAAGGAGGGTATTGAAGAATATAGAAGGAATATTGTTCAATAAATAATACTTGGAGTGACTCAGGAACATTATTTTTTTTTTTGTAAAATTTTCTTTTATTAATTTTCAATAAAAAATATTTTGATAAATATTCCCAGTTTATAGTTGTTTATTGATATTGGTATGGATTTTGACTATCTAATGTTCTTCTTCTTCTTGTTCTTTACCTCGTCCTACTTTAGGTAGGGTCGGCTCTCCTAATCCATCGGCGCCAGGATGATCTCTCCTGTATTGTCGGGGCTGGTATTTGGGCTTTATTCATGAGCTTACTCATACTACCCCTTCATGTGGATAGTGGACGTCCTAAAATTACGGGGATGGATAGATAGTAGACGTCCGTATATTACCGCAGTTAATACTCGCTGTTTTATCGACTGTCCGATTCATTTTATTTCATTATTGAAACGAAATCATTTAGTTTGGTAAAATAAACAGCGAACAACAAGTTGAATAATAAACGACCGTGGATGGGGTTCATTACTCCCCCAGTCGAGTTTGGCCTGGAATTATTCCACCCCCCCAGTTGAAGTATTGTTATGCCGAGTGTAAGCAGTTATTAACCTGTCTGGGGGTCGGGGGTAGATGTTAACATTATAATATTAAATCACTCATCTGTCACTAACACGAACCGACCGTATAACCACTTATGATTTCATTTTTCTCTTATTAGGTACTCATTACTATAGGCCGTCGTTCCGCGATGGCCGAGTCTCCATCAAAGTCTTGCCAAAATTGACGAATATATATATATATATATATATCTACTAGGACTGGAGTTTTTCGACGAAGTTCTGCATTATTTTACTTATACCTACTGTGTATGTGAGTAATGAGTCCAGAATGCTATTCAAAATGACTTTTTTTCACATACAAATTATATTTACAATTCACAATATAATATATAATTCAGTTAACAATTGTTACACGATGTACGGTGTTCGGCCTAAGAATGAGCCCGCTGTTCATTCAATATTCGAATGCATCCTACAACGCATTCGGGAATCTCCGTCGACACGAAGATATATCACAGTAGGTATGCCATGATTTTTTTTATTTTTATCATTTACATAATGTGAGACCTTATTTTGCCTATTGTACTAAGAAGGTATATAAGGCTAAACCCCACAAATTGCAATCAAATTCCTCAAATGTGTTAAACAATTCATGCCTACATACATACCATCACGCCATATCTCTTACGAAGTAAGCATAGAGAAACGTGCGCCATAATCTTCTATTTTTGCACACATTCCTAGCTTCCTTTACATCCATGCATCGTCTCATACATGCTCGTCGATTTTCTAAGCTTCTTATATTTCCTTCTTTCAAAATATCATTCACATGGTCATGCCATCCCTTTCTGGGGCGGCCCCTGCTATTCACTCCATCTCTTACACCCATTTATATTTTTTTGGTCAGTCGTTCATCATTCATTATTTCAATATGTCCAAACCACCGCAAGGAATTCACTTTCATTTTACTTATAATACTCTTCTTTATCTTGCATTCTAATTGGACAATAAATGTATTAAAAATAGACATTAGATTGGACCATGTCCAATCTAATGTCTATGTCTAAACAATAGAACATGTTCAATCTAATGTCCATGTCTAAACAATAGACCATGTCTAATAAATGGACCATGCCCAATCTAATGTCAATATCTAAACAATAGACCGTGTCCAATCTAATGTCATTGTCTAATAAATGGACTATGCCCAATCTAATGTCCATGCTGTCTTTACAAAGTGCTAGAATGGCGACCTAGAACGGGTTAAAAAAGTGTTGGAAGGCGTCAAATAAGAAGGTCTGATGATGTGAGTGGCTGGATGCGGATGGATGCGGTCTGCCCAAGATAGAGAGCTGTGGAGGTCTCAGGGGGAGACACGAAGAAGAATAGACCATGCCTACATGGATTTATCGTTAAGATTTTTGAACGTTGTTTGATATGTATGTATGTATGTAGTGTACCTAGGTATTGTGTTTGAGTTGAAAATATATTATTTAGTTTTGCAGCTGCTAACATAACTTCCCCTACAAAACAAACCATTGTTTAAATTAATAATACTTAGGAATGTAAGTAGGTACCTATAGGTACTTGGCGTGTTTCTAATACTATAAAGTTTATTTGTTTGTTTATTTATTATTTTGTAAATACTTCAGATTGTTTTATTCGGTTCATTATGTTATGTTTAACTAACGGCTATTTAATATTTTTTCCTCGCGATATCGATATGTTACAAATCTACGACACCATCATGTAATGAGATAGGCAGAGAGAACCGAGCGCCACGTTTCATTTTCAATCTTGGCGAGCATTCATCGCCTTGTACCATTTTTGCATACCTTCCTACATGTTCATCTTTTACATCTATTTTATTTTTCTTTCAATATCACTGCACATGCATATTTAATACGATAAAAAATATAAGTAGGTATATACATAGTAACAAAATCATTATACAAATTGTAAAGAATATTAATAATACTAGTTGCATGTAACACATGAGATCCAACTATCGATAGCGATAGTATGTAGGGGGAAGTCCTACAGTACCGTCACCCTAAGGTTTATTTATAATAAAATAAAAATCCTCTCGGTTACATGCAAAATACCCAGTGATATGTGTAAAGGAACTCTTGTACTATAAATAAAAATAATCAAATATCGATATAGGTATTTAAAAATAATCAACTTTATTAATAAAATTACAAGACAAAGAAAACTTAACTTCTAAAAAATTGGCCTCCAGTACCGGCCAGCAAAAATTTCAACATTTATTTAAGGCAATAATCGCAAATATATTGATTTGATATCTCTGATACGTTTGCACAAGCCTCATGGACCCAAGTTTTACAGTTTCCACATTGTATCCAATCCTCTTCGTGAGATTCAAGACACGAAGGACAGATTGGTACATGATAACGATCTGCGGCCTGACGCGCACTTATTTCATTAGGTACTCAGTATCTTTTCCACGGCTTTTTGCATATTTTCAGGATCCCAGGTGCCCTTTTTTTCTTCATCTCACCATTGTTTTCATTGCCTAGCATCTTGGTGTATCTAAAAACAAAATAAATTACCCAAACATTAATTTGAATAGTGGCCGGTACTGGGGGACAATTTTGTGGCCGGTACTGTAGGGAACGGGGTAAAATATTATTTCGACATAGCATCAGACTGTGCGGATAAAGATTGATTTTAAATGTATTTTATAATAGCTATATAAATAATCAATACATACCAAGTTTGACTTCTTTGGAAATCGTCCTCAAAACTATAGCAATCACTCACAGAACTTTAATCGTTTGTCGCAAGTCCACTATAATCAACACAAATCTTAGCACTGACAGGAAGCTTGTCGAAACATGTCGCCGCTGAGCGAGGCGTATGCTTGTGAGAACGTATTACTTGAATTGTAACAACAGTCTCAGCGTTATCCGTTGTAGAATTTCGGAAATTGCAACTGGCCGGTACTGGGTGCCGGCCGGTACTGTAGGACTTCCCCCTATAGTTGAACTTGGATATTGTGTATTCCACACAAATTGTATGAAGCGATGTCGTCACTAATATTAATTTGTACAGACTTAGTTAAAAAAAATTGAGATATATTACTATAATGTATTCGTTTTTTTACAGAAAATTAAATTCTCTAGTAGGTATACATGTTTTGGCATTTTTCGATATTTTTAAAATAAATGGAAATAAAGGCAGTTAAAGACAAAAATTTATCATACCAATTTTTTGCTTCTTAATAAAAACAGTTTGAGAAACCCTGGAACCGTTTTTCAAAATCCATTTCGAGATACTATATTTGAACAAGATTTCAGCGTTCTGGCTTTTAAAGTTTTTGAGATATGTGGACAAATGCTATAAAAATTAAAATGTTGATAACCCCTGACTGTAAAAAAAATTCTAAATATTGAGCATAAAAGTTTTGTGTACCTAAAATTGTCTATATATTCTGAAATTTCAGGCTTTGTGAATCCAGCGGATCAAAAGTTATAAGGGGGACGGACAGACACACACACACAGACACACAAAACTCACTTAAATGTTCAATCCATGTATGGTAACATATATGCTGCGAAGCCTCTAAGTTGGTGTTTTAGCATGCAAAAAGTCCACTACGTCATACAAAATGTTCCTTCGTACACGCATCTTGGATTTAAACTGCCTCTTCCTTAAATAGAATTTCATTTTCTTGAACGAATCGACAGTTGGATAATTAAATAGGTACCTACTAAGTACGAAATATAAAAAAAAAAGAGATTTTAAAACATTTCAGATTACACAATCTGCACTACGAACATTGTAGGTAGGTACCTAACTAACTATTAACTTTTATATAAATCTAATATTTTTCAATTGCACATACGCAAACATTGGATCTTTTTAACATCTCAATAGAGACGTACCTAGTTTGAAACGAAAAGGTTTTATATTCAGGTGATTTGTTACCTACTCATTTTTCAAATATATAGAACTTTCAAAAATTTCATTGATAAGCGAACTCAAGAAGGCATAGTTGGTGAACGTTGCGTAAGCGCATAAAGTGATCACGTTAACCAGCCGATGACAGATAGTAAGCCCTGTAGGAGTTTCTGGTTCTTCCATAATATTCCAACTTCGTCTCTATTGAGATGTTAAAAATTTTGTTAATAAATATTCGATACTTACTTAGGTATACCTATACATATTTTACTATAACACAAAAAAACCTAGTGACCTAATCCCTTAATACACAATTATTGGTTATAAAATATCTTTGGATTTAGTGTTTAGCGGACCTCTATGATGTATAAATAATCCTTACATAACATTTATTTACATTGCACCTATTTACATTATATTATACGCAATATGGTGTGTTATTGTTACATAATCCGCTTACATCACATGACTATTGTATAGTTCCTTACTAAGGCTACTCTTTGTACGACTGTCAAAATCTATCACAAAAACTCTTTTTCCATGCACAATATCTAACTCGACGTTTTTCATCGATAGCGACCCCATAGACCAGTGGTCGGTATTCACTAATCGCGAGCGAGGCAGTCTGTAATCCTATAGTTATATTAAAATTAATAGGAATATTTCAAATAATTTTAAACTATTTTATTCTGAATGGAATAATAGCCAATTTACATTAGTTATATTATTTTCATAAAATACCAAACATTGTATAATGACATTATTACTAATATATAGTTGGTTGATTCTTTATGTAATATTAAATTTTACATACATTTATCTTTTCTTTAAATGAATTTATTTTGTCACTTGTAAATACAATTTTTCTTATTTTCACACCAACATAAAAATGAGTGGCACCATTATTTACTTATTTATAAATAATTATGATTCCGATAATCGATTCCGATGTCGACCTTCTTGGCTCAGTTGGTTTGATTCCCGGTGGAGACAAAGTTTATTATTGTGTTTTCAGTCTGGATCTTTGAGACAGTTAATATTGTATGTCTCCATAATGTGGCAACTTGTTATTGGGTGCATGCTAAATAAATGTTTGACATAGTACCTGTTAGTTGCCGGGAAAGCTATACAAAATAAAAATAAAATAAAATATTTCTCAATGTATAGGTACATTGAGAAATATTGGATAATGTCATGTATGTTCGTATCACTCATCGGTTTCCGTTTGGTGATGGCATGAACATGGCATGAGTCACATCATACATAGATTGCGGGGCCTTGTGAAATTGCCCAGAGCGTCTAATGGACGCTCGAGTAGCCTACTCGCGAATGTTGAAATTATATACCTACCTATATTCTTTTAATTCGTATCTTCATGTTATTTATGCGAGAAATCATTTTCGAGCATGAAACATATTTTTTTTATTTATTCAAGATAACATACTACTGTTTTACTCCTCACTAACCCAATGGGATATAGTGGGGGATTTGTGATTTTACAATTTTTAAAGCTATTTTTATAGCAGATTATCAACTAATATCATGCTGAGATTGAATTCTGAAAGTGTCATCACAATGTATGTATATGTGTGCTGTGTATAAGGTATGTGATGTGGTGTGTACTATGTGGTGTGTACTATGTGGTGTGTACTATGTGGTGTGTACCTACTATGTGCTGTGTACTATGTATACGGCGTTTTTATTTTATTTTATCGATTAAGTATAGACTAAAGAAGGTAGGTAGGTACCTACTCATTCAATTCTATACAAATTTTGCAAATTTGTATATCTGATACTCACTTAGACCACAGATTTTTAATTATCTCAATAGAGACGAAGTTGGAATATTTATTGTAGGAGAACCGGGAAATCAAGGCACCTACAGGGCTTACGACCTGTCATCGGCTGGTTTACGTGATCACTTTATGCGCTTGCGCATAAAGTGAAGTAATATTCGATCACTTAGACCACATTAAATTATGAAGGATATCTGAAAGTAGAATTAACGCGGTTGAAATGAGGTCACTAAGACGAATGTGTGGTAAAACGATGTATGATAGAATAAGAAATGAGGATATTAGACGAGAATGTATGATTGAAAGAGATATCGTAAGTAAGATGAAAATAAATGCCCTAAGGTGGTTCGGCCACATAGAAAGAATGAGTGATGACCGTCTGACAAAAAAAAGTGTACAAGGCTGATAAAAGAGGAACGAAAAGTAGAGGTCGGCCAAGAAAAAGTTGGCACGATCACATAAATGGGATTTTGAAAGATGGTGATGTTAGAAGTAAGAATAATAGAAGAGCGTGTATGAGACGATGTATGGACGTGAATGAAGCGAGGAATGTGTGTCAAGAGAGAGGAGTCTGGCGTTCGGTTCTCTCTGCCTACCCCAAATAGGGAAATGGCGTGATGGTATGGTATGGTAAGGTTATCTGAATAGAGCTTCTCATTTTTTCTAACTGTCAAATATTTCAAAGTAGGTAACACCAAGCTCGGGAAACTTCAAATATGACATTTTTATTTTCAAATTGGTAAAAAGGCACATCGCTTTCATAAAATAGTACCTATTGAAGAAATATAAAGTTATAACTAAGAGTAAAAACAACTCTGAAAGAATGCTACACTGAAAATATAAAAACTATAACATAAAATTTAGGTATGTAGATATGTACATAGGTAGGTATGTATAAAAAATAAAACGATTTTCGTATTGAAATCCGACTCCGAAAAAAAAACAATGAAATATAAAATAAAACCTACAGAATTAAAAAATCACATGAAATGCATTGCAAAGTACCTACTTATAAAATAATTGCCCTAATTTAATTAAAAATATATTTTATTTTACATGTAGGTAACATAATAGGTACCTACTTACATATGACTAACAAACACATATTAGGTACCTAGATTGAAAAATATTTATTTAACATTAAATCACTCTGAAGTCGGTGCCAAACATTTTATGGAACACACTCGACGGATCTCAGGTACATAAATATAATAATAATAATAATTAGCACTTCGTTGCACCTCGCGCAAGTGGCAAATTTATCGACACATGGAAATTAATGATAAAAAATATATTACAATGTACAGCTTCGTTTTATAAATCAAATTTATTCAAAGAGCTCTCTAACTTACATACCTAATTGTTGGTAAGGATCGAGTCATACTGCAGGTGTCAACACTATAGGTATGTGCTTCACTTAGGTATGGTACCTATACCAGGGGGTAATTTATTGCATTTAAAAGTCCCGTTTACCTATGTACACAAATTATGCCGCGATTTTATTCACTTCACAAACAAGACAGGTTATGTTTGTGTGTATGGCGTATATAATACTAAGAAATGTTCAATGTCTGATGTCTGACTGCCGAGCTTTGGCCGATTCGATTTCCGATGGTGACATATTTTCTAATTGTAAAACGATTAACACCAACAAGTTTCTAAATCAAAATAAAAAAGTTGTAATAAAGAAGAAATTTAAATACTAAAATTTAAATAAATACTATATTTAATATAGGTACTCTTTTTCCACCACCACCGCCGCCCGTTATGCTTATTATGGGGACTAAATAACGGCCCCTTTCAAAACTCTCACAGAACACATAAAGAACATATGAAGAGTCCGGAGAACTCTAAAACCTTGCAGACACTGTACTTAAAGTGCCAAAGAAAGCTAATCATGTGGAAACAACTGGCTCAATGCTCAGTGATAGTGAAGATGAGAGTGCACCGAATTTAGGACATAAAGTCTTGAAAGCTCTTAAGTTGCTACAAGGTCCGCATGTCCAATGGACATTGGTGTAGAGTTCTCGTCGGAAAGTTGACACGGAGAAGTTAGTGCATTCCCATAGGATATGCTCAGAAGTCTGTTCAGGGTTATTACAAAGCTGACATGAGGACGAATCGAATATAAGTGAAAACGAAAGAGATAACTTTTGAAACTGCCGTGTCCAATAAGGAATTGTGTGGTCCAATAATCGGGAACAATCCACGAAGAAGAAATTCGAGTCCTCACATCGGGATGAAATAAAAAATTCAATCTGCCCACGGAAGAAGACGACCAGCGACGTTGCCAAGCGTCTATAATACAAGAGAACTCCGGGCCAAGTTTTCAATCTCTCCACGAACTGTGGGTAAATTTATTTACAGGTGGGAGAGAAACACACACCACCGAAAATTGAGCTTCTGCCTTTAGAAGGTTGTGAATTACTACTAAACAATTGAAATTCGAGGAAGTTTATATTTATTTATTTAACCCACTTGTTATTCTAAGCATAGCGATTGTTTCTGATTTTTTGTCGCTAGTTAGTATAGCTTAAAATAAAGGATATGAAAAACTGGAAAAATTATCAAAAATATGTATGAACCTACCTACTTCCTCGTCCATTATTCACATAAAGGTACATGATGTGAATTTAGTAGATATCTACGTATATAAACCTCGGAGTGGCCATTGAAATGGAATTAAGACAGGATTAATGTAAACACACAATATGACCCCTGGACTAATATTATTGTTACAACCTACTGCGGTATCCTGGATCAAGTAAATATTAGACATTATCCTCTCTACGTATATACTTACAACATTGCCGACATCTATCAATGAAATCTATAAGCTTTTCATAATAAAAACACACATATTGCATACAAATCAAAACATGAAAGAATATTTCTATGGATTAGCGGAACGGTGTTTGAATATTTATTATTTACCAAAAGTCCCAGGATCGACTCCCGGTGGAGACACAGTTTTTAATTGTGTTTTAATTCTGGATCTGCGAGACGAACATAAGTCTCCAATATGCGGCAACTTGTTATTGGGTGCGTTTTAAATAAAATTTGGCATAGTACCTACTTGTTAATTGATCGAGAGGCTATAGGTATACAAAATAAAATAACAAATATAATTATGCTATATACAATGCAGAGATAATTTACTATTTTTTTAGCCTTTATATGATATAACATAAATATTATGTAATATTGTCCGAGATATAGCAACGGTTTCGATGAAATATTTTTTGATGGCTGTTTTTTTATATTTTTTGTCTTATTGAACATAGGCATTTAAAAGGTGGTTGCATTTACCAGTGCGCACACTCTTTATAGGTGAAAATTGCAGATTTTAACATTATTTCAATATGATTTGTACTTGTACCTATGATATTTTTTGTACCTATACATAAAATCAGTCCTAATGTGAAATAGGACTGATTTTAAAAAGAAGAAGACGAAATATATTTTTTTAATTTGAAAACTTCCCGTGTGTGCGCTGAACAAATCACCAAGTTTCATTTTTTTTTTTAAATGAAAATGTCCTTGTTAAACAAGTACATATACATCTTCCTACATTCCCTAAAATAAGCAAATAAATGCTTGTGCTATAGGTGAACGAAATCGGTCGAGGCAGGATTCGAACTCGCGACCACTGGATTACTAGCCCAGCGCGCTAACCGCTCTGCCATCGACCCATCTGAATTCTTACCATGCTCTTATACCATTCATCTTCATTGTAATCAGATGGATGGTATAAGAGCACAAGAAGGACTTACAAAGATACAAATGATATTAAAATCTGCAATTTTCACCTATAGAAAAGAGATGCGCACTGATAAACGCAACCACTCCCAGGTGTCAGACTTACCTTTTTCATACCTATATTCAATAATTAATGAAATATCAAGAAAGCAGCCATTAAAATGAATTGTTTTGAATATTTTTTAATTGAATATATGCAAACATTTTACAAAATTTTTAACATTTCAATAGAGACGAAGTTGGAAAAATATAGAAGAACCAGTAACTCAAGGCACCTACAGAACTTATGACCTGTCATGAGCTGGTTACGGGTTCGGCTACGTGACCACTTTATGCGCTTGCGCAACGTTAAATCAATGCAAATTCGTATCAATGCAAATTTTGAAAGTTCTATACATTTGAATAATGAGTACCTAACTATTCAACTTAAAATATGACATTATTACTATTGCCATCTATGAAGTAACGAAGAAAACCTTTTTGTAACGCCAACTATTAGTTATATTTGTCGTTGCTTTTTGATCTTCGGTGAGCGATTGAGCGTGACCGCCATCCTCAGTCGTGAGGTCAAGGAGGAACAAGAAGCTAATTACCCATATTAAATCCAAATATATTAACGTGAATTATCATACAGTAAAATTTTCTTTTTCTCCATTTGGTATCAAAATAATCTCTTGAATTTTTGGTGTTATATTTTGAGATTCTCTGAAAAAATCATTGAAATACGAATACATTTGAGTCGGTACATTTGAGCAAACATATTATTAAAATGTCCATTATGTAATGAACCTATTTAAATACTATTAGACATATTAATGCGACAATTGTCACACCAGTATACAATGAGGGTTGGACCGCAAAGCGGCCGACACTTTTGTCAGAAGATCTTATTGTTCAAGTGTTGAGAGCAAACATAAACATGTCCAAATTCTAGAAACATACCTACATTACTTATAATATTAACAAAACAGCAATATATACTTCCGACGGAAATGCGAGCTTGTCTTCTTACAGCGACGGACCACTCAATGAAGGGGTAGCAATTATTGGTTATTGAGACATAATTATTATAATATTTTTCATTTATTTAGAAATCAAATTGCGGAAAATTCTTATCTTGGTTACATAATCAGAGGAGATAAGTATTCGCACATTGATTCAGTTCGTCATCAAGGGAAAGATCAAAGGAATGCGTGGTTTTGGCTCCGAAATATTCGAGCCTGAATAGGTATTCAGACCTATGGAAAACAGCTCCAAACTACCCAACATAGAGAAGTGTTTACCAACGTCGTCGGTTGGGGGGACCTGACACAGTACCCTACAAAGATGATTTAATTAATAAAATAAAACATTCAAATGAAAATGCGTCTATGTTAAAATCTTAGTTTTTGAAAAATGTAAATTTATTAATGTTGGTGAAAGAGTTCCAAGATTGGGTCCTGGAATGCTGGTTAAAATAAAAAGTCGAGGCTTCGGCGGTTGGAGTATAACTAAATATATTTTTATATAAACTAATAATAATTCACAATGTAAAATACAACACCACGTGTGAGTACGAAATACATAGAAATTACGTATGTCAACCAATAGCTATGATCAAAGAGTATATAATACCTTACTGGCTATGATGCACCGGTGTGCGCGGTCGATAACGAAGTTATCTGCTGTGTAGCTTTATTGCCATATTGAAAAATTGAACAGATGTAAGTAATTTAAGAATCTCGTGTAGAAAAAAAATCAATATTTCTTGTCCAAGACTCAAAATCAGAACCGCATCTATAATTGCATAACAGTTATACAATGTTACTAATTGGTTATGTTGCGATGGGAGGATGATATATCAAAGGATGCATCCCAAATTCTAGATGTGCCAAACCGGAAAGTCGCAACAAATAACAAGAGACGTTGGACGAAGAATTTTCTGGAGGCCAAGGCTCGATATAATACTTTATTAGCTGTAGAGCCATCGAAGAAGAATGCTGCTTCTTATACCAAATTTTAGGTCGAAGTAAGAGTAATCATTCCTTAAATAACAATAAGTATTTGGCCTATTTGTGGCTTTAGTAAAATATCTGATCTTCATCTGAAACTGGATTTGATTTCCGGTGGAGACACAGTTTTTAATAATTCAAATTGTGTTTTCAGTCTGGATCCGTGAGACTATAAACAAACCTCCGGGTATCTGACATAGTATGTAAAATAAAATACATAATTGCTTTTAGAAATGTGTTATTAATTCTTGGTTGCATATTTCTGAAACGAAGTTCATTTCTTTGTGAAGGTTCGGTTGTACGACGGTGTTCCGGTGTTACAGAGATATTAGCTGAGGATTAAAGGTTTATCTTGTTATTCAATTACGGGGCCAGTATCCATTCATGGACCACTAGTCTAGTAATATTGTGGCGTAGATTGTAAGAAACTAACCATTAGACATCTACCGACATTTATTGTACCTATATAGGTATTCAATGTATATTTTGGAAACAAAATTTTAAACCTGTCTTCTTGTTACAACTAAATTAAGATCAAATAGTAACTTTGAAGTTACATAGATACCATCACGCCATTTCCCCTACGGAGTAAGCAAAGAGAACCGAACTCAATACTCCTCTATTTTTGCACACATTCCTGGCTTCCTTTACATCCAGGCATCGTCCCATACCAACACAGAAATGTCGGTACTATAGCGGTAAGAAATTTTTTATGATAAATATATAGACAATCAAACTTATAACTCAGTTTTTCCCATAAATGAGTATAACATTGATGAAGGTAACAAAATGTAATTATCGATTTAAACAGATTGGGGCCTGAAAGCGTTCCTTGCGGCACTCCCACTTTGGTAGAAATACCGTTTAGTTTGAGGGCGTGACACCGCGGTGTGGCTCACCGCTTAGACACGTGTCACAGTAATGGAAAAGACATATTTTATGATGGGAAATGTGGACGGCGTACTGTTAACTTTAATTACTATTCAAGTATATTCTTCTTCTTTTTTTGTGGCCCAGTTGGCTAGATACCCGATTCCTGAGCCAAAGGACCCAGATTCGAAAGCATCATTCTCTATATTTTCAGTACGTAAAAGTAACAACCCCGGTCATCTATTACCCTCTCCCTTTAGTTATATATCACAATGTTGACAAGAAGAGTATGAACAGAGATATCGTTTACATACATGGTCGTGCCATCCTTTTCTTGGGCGACCCCGACCTCTTTTCCATTTCTGTCCGCCTTGTATATTTTCTTCGTCAGGCGATCTTTCTAAGAGGCCACAAACCATTTTAATACACTAACTTTCATTCGATTAATTATATCTATCTTCCTCGTTTCATACCCTGTCATACATCGTTCTATTACAAATTCGTCTTAGCGATCTCATTTCTACTGCATTTATTCTGCCTTCGTGCATATTCTGTGGATCATGTTTCGTGCGCCTATATCCAGGTTTCACTTGCATTCTTCAAGGTTGGCACTACGATTGCGTTATGAATTCCAACTTTGGCATCCTTTGATATGTTGCGATAATTCTACAGGGTCCAAGTGTTCCAGTCACTCTGTTTCCTGCCGTAACTCTTCTTTCGATATCCTTATTAGGTCGTCCATTCCGTTGGAACATACACTCCCCAGATAGATATACCTACTCGTCGACTTGCTCGAGCCATTCGTTCTCTACTTTAAGTTGCCGTGAATATTGGATGGATTGCAACTAGTAAATAAAACTGATAGCTAGATGTAAACATTTATAGATAAATTAGCTGGTAGTTGGGCTGTGTTTGTTTTGTCCTCAATCGGATCTAGTAGAAAATATGAAATGGGAAGAGATTGAAGAGATATAGGAAGGTATATGTACATAATATAATGAGAGGGGTGATAAAGATTAAAAATAAAAATATCAGTGGCGGAACCGGAATATACTTTAAACTAACATTTTTAAGGGGACATAGGGCCGGTATTACAGTCGGCCCTCAACTCATTAAGTTTGTTTCACTCAAGATTAATGTTAAGGGGAGATTGAATCCATTTCCGTATTACAGTGCAATATGACATGTCAGTTACTAAATCTTCAATTATAGACATATTTTAATTTTTCTGTGGTTATTATCTGTCAAATTTTAAATAACCTCAAATAATACGAACTACAAAACGGGACGCTACGACTTGAAATACTGTTGTTTTATTATCCAACATGATTAATTTAATTTTTTTCATCAAAATAATGTTTTTAAATCCCCATGTCCGTTTCAATATGGCTGTCAGTTTGTTTTGTTGTGTGGCGCCACCGTCGATACAACTAAAGCCTCTAGTTATAGAACACTGAAACTACACGCGTTGCCTAGCAACGAGTCGAGAAATGGCAGTTGACTCACCGTTAAGTACTGTAATACGCTATATATTTTTAAAAACTTGAGTTTAGCTCTTAAACTGCTCTTAAACTGAGACTGTAATACCGGCCCATACAAACCTATAAACACCCCAATTTGAAATCAAATTTCTCAAATATGAAACACAGCGTGTCTCTTAAAAAATACTATAAGTATTGCAACAATAAATTTCTCCTTTTTAAAGTATAGGAAGGTATGTTTGTTTAATTAATCTATAACTGTAGGTACATTATATATCGTAGAGAAAGAAATCTAAAATAAAAGTGATTGACCGATAAAGATTTTTTATTTCAAGTCAGGGGGACAAGTCCGGTCAAACTGTGAAATCGAAACCCTCATGATTAGATACCCATTTCATTTATGTAATTATTTTATGAAGTTCTATAATATCTTCAGACATTATATAACTCCATTATATGATAATTATATCCATGATAGGTATGGGAAATCACTAGGGTATTGATTTCACTGTTTGATCGGACTTGCCCTCCAGGTTTGTGCTTAAATGTAAAAAAAACATATTTTGGGATTCCGATAATTTTATCACGTATAAACCCTTCAACACAAAATTTCATAGTGTATTTGGCGGTTTTAATATTAAAATTTAAGTTATAAGTTACTATGTGAGAGAGAATCTGCCCTGCCAAAAAACTGCTTTGCATTTTGGCGGGAAAATATGATATTAATATTTATTTCTTAAAAAATATATATTTATTTATCACACCATATCTTTCAATGACGCATACAAGTAGACTGCTGTTGCCCAACTAGGAAACCCTGTTCTAGGGCTAGCAGTTTACAACTTTACAGATATTATATATTTTAGTATAGGTACTTAGGTATAGATATTATAGAATATTACAAGTCTCTAGAATGTGGCAACTTGTTATTGGATGCGTGTTAAATTAATATTTGACATAGTAAGTACCTGTTAGTTGGCCGAGAAGCAATATGAAATAAAATGATTACATATTGTTTATGTTGACTCTAATATTAGATATATTTCCTATAAACTAACGATACGAGTCAAAGGAGCCGAAACGATCTTCCCATAAACCCTTTTAACTAATGCGATAAAATGTACTAATTTATTTTGCTATAAATTATGTGAGGGCCCTATGTAGTGCATGTATAAAAATGCTACGCCCCTGTTTATACCCATGTAATATTTGACGTGTTGCAGGATATTTGCTTTAGATAATTGTTATGGGATTATTTGCCCTGATTTAGCCCGTAGGCAGTGGTGTGTATCCTCGTGTAACGGGGCCCCTCACCTCCCACACTGAGGGGCCCCTACTGACTGAGGGGATTATTGATGAATGTCAAGTGCGTAGAAGAAAACGATTTATTATAATTATTATTTGTATCAGGAAATTGGCAGTCGGTAGAACAGATTTTGATCATATTTTTCAAATATTTTTTTTAGGTAGGTACCTAAAAATTTATATGCTATGGAAATAATTATTTTTTTAAACCACAAATGAACATTTCGGTTTCGATGCAACCGTTTCTTCCTCAGAACAGATTTTTTTTTTGTTCGGTTTAGTAAGAACAATATTCTTTATAGCAAAAATAAGAAATAATAATAATTAGTCTGATTCTGAAAACGTACTAATATTTTAATGAAATGTCATATTTAGCCTTTTCAAGTATTTTTTGTTTTGTTATTCTGAATATTGAATACAATAAAGGATGTTTATATCACTAGTGCATTATAAAACGGATATTGTTTAAAGTGACAGTTCTGGGGGGGGGGGGCATGTCCGGTCAAGCGATGGAATCCAAACCATCATTATTACCCATATCATGGTTATAATTATCTTATTGAGTTCTATAATATCATATGAGATTTTTTTTTACCAGCTTTTCAACATCTCAATAGAGACGAAGATGGAATATTATAGAAGAACCAGGAACTCGAAGCACCTACAGGGCTTACGACCTGGAGAGGGGAAAAAATCCAATGTTTGCGTATATGCAATTAAAAAATATTCGGATATTTTTTTGATTAGATACATATACGCAAACATTGGATTTTTTTCCCTTTCGGGAGTCAAATGATATTTTTATTGACAAACATTTCAACTTTTCAACTATAATATCCCATTTTTTTCCAGTTTTAAACAAGACAGTACCTACATACCTACATATGTAATGTCAACATATTATACACCTACTTATTAAACGCATATCTTACATAGTCCAACTGTCGATTTGTTCAGGAGAACTTTGTTCTCTTAACATATCGACAATGTATCAAGCCAGAATACGCGAGAATTGTATGGAGAGGTCTACTTTTTTCACGGCTTTTCCAACTTTGAAGTCAAAAAACACCAACTTAGAGGCTTCGCAGCATAAATGTTCCATACACGGATTTACTCAGAATTCGGAGTAGAACATTTCGTGTGTCTGTGTGTGTGTGTGTGTGTGTGTGTCTGTGTGTCTGTGTGTCTGTGTGTCCCCCCCCTCCTTATAACTTTTGATCCGCTCAATTTACAGAGCCTAAAATTTCAGAATATATAAACAGTTACAGGCCTACAAAACTTTTATACTCGGAATTTTGAATTTTTGTTTCAGTCAGGGGTTATCAACTTTTGAATTTTTATTTTATTTTTCCATATATCTCAGAAACCATAAACGCTAGAACGCTGAAAATTGGTAAAAACATAGACAAATACAAAATCTCAAATTAGTTTTTTCAAAAAAATTCCAGGGTTTCTCAAACATTTTTTATTAAGAAAAATATTTTTTTTATGATAAATTTATGAGTTTAACTGCCTATATTTCCAAAACTTTTACAATTATCGAAAAAAGCCGAAACACCCCAACTAGATAATTTGATTTTCTATAAAAAATTTTAACATTGTAGTAGAAGATCTCAATTTTTTTTTAACAATTTTTTTAAAAATTGAATTTAGTGACGACATCGCTTCATACATTTTGTATGGTAGTCACCTATACACAATATCAAAGAAGACTTAATAGTTTGATACTTCATCTCTAAACATACAATATACATATACCATCATGCTGTTTTCATATTCCGGGTAGGAAAAAAAGACTGACCTCCATACTATCCTATCTTGACTACCTAGGTACATGTGTTGTATAGAAAACTAAATATCATAAAATAATAAATAATTTGTATTTATGGGTTTATAGTTTGGTACATATTCTTCAACTATACATACTATCGCTATCGACAGTTGGATCTCATGTGTTACATGCAACTAGTCTAGAGAAATAGAGTTGAATTTTTTATCCACTTAACCACGTATTTTTTATGATCTCATTGTTTTACAATATGTTAACAATTGTTTGTGTCAGGGACGCTATAAGGGCTCGATAGTAATTTGCTCATGGCCCCGGGCGTCAGGTTTGTGGGTACGCTAAATCTGTATATTCTCGTGGGGGAGTACATAATAATATATAAAGCATAGATAGTATGTAATGGGGTGTGTTTACACGGTATAATGACATGGCATGCTGTCACACGTATATATAATTTTATCAACCACCCCAGAACGGATTATCACGAAGGCTAATCGACACAATTGAAACACGCCCTAATAACGACAAATTATCGCATAATAATTAGTATTTATCATAAGGTTGAATATATTCATTGACGTATCTATCTATATGTTGGTATTTTTAAATCAAAATTGTTTTTTATGGTTATTAAAAAAAACAATATAGTCTTTAATATCACACACAATATAAAACGACATCACATATTATTATGATTACTATTTTTTACAATTAACTGATATTAGCAACGAATGAGTTATTTTATTACAATTGACATGTCAATTTATTGTAGGTAATAAATATTTTTTAACCCTCCGACGGCACACATAGATATTGTTACGAGAACAACAGATCGGGACTTAGATTATATATGATACAGATACCTAGTCAGCGCAATGAATGTATGCCAACTAAAACTACCCTGAAACAGACGAATTTCTAGTATACGTACACCTATCGATATGCACACCTACATAATACGTAGACCAACCGATCTACCGCCTCACACACACATGTAAAAAAAACTTGGCATACATTTGAATTCGAAATTTGTACTACACGCGGCTTCTGTACATTATAATTCTATGCATCGGGGTCTTTTTGACCCAAGACAAGAAATGATTAATTAATACAAACATATCGCATCGTTAGGGATTTTTCAAGAAATATATATTTTATTTTATTGTTAAATTTACCTAATCGGCAGTAAAATTAAAATTATATCGGCAATTGCAGGAGACATCCTCTTCCACCCTTGACCATGACCTTTGCACCTGGTGACACCGACGTAGGGTAGTTTTTGTCCCGCTCCCAAACTTTCCGACAGGTCGAACTGATCTCCACCGTATTGTGCTTCCCAAAGATCTTTCCTTTTCCTATCTGATGGTAGTTTAAGGGGGGATGTAATTTTAGGAAAGCTTTTCCTTGAATTTAGTCTTGTTGCCGGTGGTTTGTGAGCGAACAAATGGATGTCTCGGGTCCGTTTCCAGTTTACGTCTCTCTACCTCCTGATGTTCGGAGGGGCAAGGCCTATGATCGGGTATAACTTACTCGAGTGGGTTGTAAACATCCAGATATTATTCGTCCTGTCTCATTGATGGCAACATCCATATGTTAAACCTGTGACGAAGAGGACCACACCGGAGCCGCATATTCGGCCGCAGAGAAACACAGTCCGAGGGCAGAAGTGCGCAGAGTTGACGGTTGTACTCTCCAGGCTGACCCTGACCCTGTCAACTTTTTGATGATACAATTTCTGCGACATAGCTTCTGCTTAGTATTTAAGCAGTGGTCCTTATATGACAGTGCGTGGTCCAATATCATTCCCAGGTATTTGGTGGTAAAGCAGTGTGTGCGTCTTTCACCCCTCCATGTCATCACGCTCAGTTTCCTAGAGGTTTCTTTATTGCGCAGAAGGAATGCACAACTTTGAGTCTTAGATGGATTTGGCTTTAAGAAGATCCGATCATAATAATTTTCCAGATGGTTCAAGAGTCTCGGAGAATCTTATCTCAACGTCTTCGAAGGCAACACCCTGAGTAGCGATCGCTGTATTTTCGTCGGCGTAAATAAATTGTTGCTCGTTTTTTGGTTGGCCATAGGTATAGATATTGTACCTACAGGACACTGCCATGTGGAAGTTCATACCTCTGATTTCCCCAACGACTACACTTTGCCAGGAGACACAACAAACAATGCTTTACAACGACTACAGCAAGTAGATTACTGCTGTTGAACTAGGAAACCCTGTTATAGGGCTAAGTATCTAGAATATAGCAACTTGTTACTGGGTGCGTGTTAAGCTCCAGAAGCAATACAATATACTTACAGACCATCATGCCGTGGCCCATTCTTTTAGTGACAAAAAATTGTAGGTATATAGGTACCATCACGATTATGAAATTTTTTGTAAAACTTGGATATCATCGTTGTAAACACTTGAATATCTATATAATAACGAATAATATGTATGAAATATTCAATTGACGGAAATATAATACTTACCTTATATTGATGCTGAAGTTCTCTGGACCGGAACATAGCACCTACCTATTTAAGTACATAGTACTGAGAGAGACGATCATTGAATGAGTTCACCCAACCTTAACTAACCTTAGACTTTCCGCTCCTTTCTTCATCCTACTCAAATTCTTTCCGTCCAACGACAATATCACCAGAGATTGTCAAATTTTTGTATGACAAGAAGAGAGCAAATACCTAACACTAAATCTAGTGACTGAAAACATGATATTAGGTAGATATGTATATTGAAACCACCTAATACAATATGAAGTTCTGTATTAGTATTAATGTATATTATTTTTCGTCAAGCGTTCCTCATTCATTCTCCCCATGTGGCCAAACCATCTCAATGTGTTCACTTTCATTCTATTAATGACATCGTTCTCCATCTTACGTTATTTCCTTAAGAGGCTATAGTAGGCTATACATTATATTTTGAAAATAATTTCCCTAATACCCTCAAAAGATACGTCTTTGAAATAAGGAACAGTTTGTATGTACATTTTTAATATATTGCATGATTTTTTTGAATTTTGAATTTGTTTAATATTTTTTTTGTAAAATTAGTTTTAGTAAAACCCTTTTTTATTTTTTTATTGTAAGTAACTAAAAAACTACAAGGCCTATGAAGTATATTTTTACTTTATTCGATAGAGAATATGAAAATCTACCGGCTGAGTTTTTTATTATTATAAAATTTCAATAACTTATCTTGCTATTTAAAAAAAAACTTCTAAATTTTACCATTTTTGCACGATAAAATGTTGTATATCACATATCAGGTGATATGCAATATTTTCTCGTGTTTCATACATTAGAAGCTAATTTAGTGTGCATTTTTGCGTACATCCGTATATCCAGGGTATAGTAGGGCCTTAAGTCCAAGTCCAGGTTTCACTTGCATACTTCAAGATTGGCATTACGATAGCGTTACGCATGGCAACTTTGGCTTCCTTTAATATGTTGCGACTGCTACTTCCACCACCACCAGCTCTGCATATGGGGACTGTAAACGGTCCTTTTACAGAACGCTAAGTGAGCGACAAGAAAAAAAATGCAATCCACGAAAAGTAGCTCATGGAGCCCTCTAGATTAACAATCTCGGCAACATATTGCAAAATAAAATATGTTAACTGGTATTTTATTAATTTTATAACTCTATATTTTATATAAGAATGTTTGTATACATAGAAAAGTACCTACTTTAGGTTGTGTGTATCGCTTCCCTCTGAAAAAGTTAGAGGTACAAATCGAGTCTAATAAGGGGTTTGAGAATTTCTGAATAAGAGGATTTGAGGGGGACATTGTTATGTTTTGACAGTAGAATAGAAAGAGAAGACGATCGTTGGTTGGTTTTGTGAAGGGATTTTGACCAACAATTTGACAAATGTCAGATGAAATCATATTAATTCCTTTAGAATAATGTTTACATAAACTCTATAAGTAGGTACTGTAGGGTTAACAGTCGATACTTCTTTTTCGTCTTCATCATCAGCCTGTTTGCATCCAGAGATGAACATAGACCTCCCCCTTCTTTTTCCATTTCTCCCTTTCCTGGGCTATGGTCAGATTCAACGCTCGACGTCAGGCGTCGAATGTACCTGAAGTTGTAGATTATGACGTTTTTCACACCAATTTCACTGAACGCTTTCGAGCAGCATTTTAATCTGAACGCAGCATCGAACGTTTTAAATGTCAAATGTCATTTATCATACATTATATCTTTTTAGGTTATATTTTTATCGAAAGACAACAATTGGGCAGTGGTGTAAATAATGATCTAAGACCTTTTATTTGAAATTTTTCAATGATATTTTTATAAATTAACCTCTTTGTGAATGCATATTGTCATCAATAAAAAATATGGTTAAAATCTTGTTATAATATTTGCAGCATTATTATTGTTAATTTTATTTTGTACGGTTTGTAAGGTGTCTAATAATTATTCTCTAATTCTTTTTTGTCTATTTTTATCTGACTATCAGTTCAGTTTCCTGGACTGATCTGAATCTATATTTAAATGTTTCTATATTTTTATTTGGTTCAATATATATATTTTTTTTTTTATTTGTAATTTATTATTAGTATTGTAACAAGTAAATGGCTTATGCCATATATTGTATAAATAAATAAATAAATATTATAAATAATGTCAACTGATGTCATCCGAAATAATAGATAGCTACCACAGAAACAAATAGAAGTCATCATTCCACAGATAAAATAGAATTAAACTCTGTATTTTTTTCAGTTAATTTTAATTGTTCTACATGTCTAACAATAAAAAAAACTTTTAACATCTATATTAGTAAAAGTTAAATTTAATTATTAATGTATTCGATATTTCTCGTGGATGTACGTATATATGTATATGTGACTATAACTAAGTATGTGAATATAAATATGAAAAATCTGTGTAATTTACGCCTGTCCCATACAGGAGTTTTTAAATTTATTGGGAAAATAATTATTAAAAATAGTGGGTTGTAGCCAACACTAAACTCTCCACACCATAGAAAGGTTGACAATCTCTAAATGTATTTTTATGGAGAACATTTCTATTACATTTTAAAACAAATATAAGATTCCCAGAGGACTAAAGTTTTCACAGTACACCATACACACAAAAACGTTGTCACAATACTCATAGTATGCACTTTCTACATGATACCTGTTGAGAAATTTTAAGTAAAATTGCATTACCTACTAGCAAGATGAGTATGTATGAGGCAGTGTATCATTGTTGATGAGTCGATGTATATGTGTCAAGATAGAAGAATGCGGTGTTCGGTTCTCACTGCCTACCCCTTGAGGAAGATAGAAGTGGAGAATAAAAAATACAATATCAATATGAAGTTGATCACTCAATTTTCCCTTACAGAAGCTATTTTACTTCTGTTATATACATTTTTCATATAAATATGAAATTTATTTCACATTGATATGGCAGACCATAGATTTATTTTCTTTGAAAGTTGACAATCCCTGAATGCATTTTGGATGAGTTTATTTTTATTGTATCAAAATTTCAAACAGTTGGTACAATAATACCACGATTTTCCAAACCGTGAGAGCATTTTGAAAATTTGGACAGATGAAATCATAGAGAAGAAAGTAACGGATTTTACACATATCAAGTCAATTGGACTTATAGTTTGGGCTGCAGAGAGGACACAAAAAAAAGAACGTAAATGATGAATTCATAGAGAAGAAATTAAAAGTTGTCTATAGAAAACTAATCAGCTCTAGGTCGAAGTCGATCGGACTTATAGTTTGGGCTGTATAGAGAGGACACAAAAAAGATAATACGTACGCCATACATACAAACACATCACGATGAAACTCATAGTGTGCACTCTCTACATGATACCCGTTAAGAAATTGATGTAAAAAAATACGCCTAAAAGTTATGAAATCACAACTCTCCGCTATTCCATAGTAGTGGAGAGTAAAAAGCTGTAATAATTGTACTTAACCATGTTTATTTATAACTTTAATTAAAAAATATATGTTTTAAATCAATAATGCAAGGCCATTATCGAGTATAAAAAGATTGATGAGGCTGCTCAATTGGTACCTCACCAAAATCTTACAAATATCGTAATTTGACAGACAGGCGCGTGAGATTCAGACAGGGTAAAAAAGTTAATTTTGTCGACGGATAATTCGTGGTGAAACTCCATTATACTAGGTATAAATGAAAACACTAATTAGTTTTAGTTTCACTATTTAATTTTAACACTGGCACTGACCGGTATCGATCTGAAGATCATCGTCAGAGTGCCGATGATCTTCAGATCGATACCGGTCAGTGCCAGTGTTAAAATTAAATAGTGAAACTAAAACTAATTAGTGTTTTCATTTATACCTAGGGTAAAAAAGTTTCTGCAATACCAAATAACTTCTGTAATACGATACGAATTATGACAGGGTAAGATTATCTTACCGATTGCTTATAATATTTCATCCGTAATACCACCCTATGACCACTAGTGTTCTAGCCTTGATTTTGATACTATCCAACCCTAATATAATGAAGCGAGAAGACTGTACTACGAAGATTCGTATTAGATAAAGGAGAGTTGGAATAGGTAGGTACATATTGTTGTAGGTAGCTTTGATATAGAGTATATTCAGTCAATCGAAAGCGTTGATCCCAATTATATTGGGATCATAACACACTTTGACAACATACAACTTTACCAAACCAACAATTCTCAAAATTTATCGTATTTATTTTCAATTTACGTAAATGTTAATTTATTCATTAACAGTTTTGTGGCTTTGACAGCAGAATATATAAAATAAATATATAGGTACATTATTACAGAAAATAAAATAATAATTATCTGTCATTAAAATTTTATCAATTGGCAAACTATTTCTAAACAATTTTATTTAATACAAGTAACGTTGTTTATCAACAAATGATTTTTTTATTCGACCGGTCTCAAAGTTATCATCTTCCTGAGAAAGAAGTAGTCGCTTTGGCACAGCCTGAATAAAAAAACGCGTTAGTGGTTTAAACAAATTTAGTCTTAATAAAAAAATATTCTGTTAACATTCTATGTACAATCTTAACACGATGGTGAAATGTAAAATGAAAATACATATGCTCGAAATTGCATAATTATAGTTTCAGCCTTTACATAGTAGTGGAACTATGGAAAAGTTTTTTTTATAATCAATAAACAGTTATTTAAGTGTATTTTTATACATTGTATTTTTAATTCTAGCATAAAGTCTAAAATCAATTATTGTATTGCCTATCAACCTCACTAAAACTGCTACCACAAAACACATCGTCACAAAAATACGAAAAACACATAACACAATGGATAAATAACACCGGTTCAGATCATATCAATAACATAATTACACCCAATCAAATATAATTAACTTTATCATTTTTTTCTCAATAATTGTTTAATGTATAATTTAATTCAAGAACTCTATACATAATGTACTATCTATGTCACACAACTGTTCAAATGAACACCTCGGCACAGGACTTCCTAGTGAGGTGTTCATCGTACCCTAGCAATTACAATACTTATCAATAAATAACACACACATATACGTACACACTCACTTAACTTCTAGCTCTAGTATGTAATTGTATTTGTAACTTCATCATTGTATTATTAATAATATATAAATAAATAAATATTATGAAATATGAACCACTTGTTTTAGTTCTTTTTTTGTTAATTTGATTATTGACCCGTTTCACACACAAACTACATCGTCAGAACAATGCTCCACAAGTCTGAACCAACCTAACGAAACCAACTGTTTAGTACACTTGATAAAATTTGAATATAATCTCTAGTTATAATCTATATACAATCTCATTATCTGACGCTGTGCTTTCTTCCATGAAACGCCTCGGCAATCAAAATAAACAAATAGTATTAAACCAAATTTTATAATTTTAATTCATTTTAATAATTCATAATTGTGTATTTTTTATTGCCAGTTTGAGAAGTGTTGATTTTTCCATAGATAATCCTTCGGTGTATATCCGTTCTGATCTTTCCTAATCTCTGGCATCCTGATACCGATTGTTGCATTCGTCTCCACTTCGCCTATCGCACACAATATCATCATCTATCCTTGTTATATTATTAGTTACCTACCTACAAATATAGGAAGGTATATCTACCTATTTCATTTTGTATAATAGAAAGAAAGGTGTCGAAGTGGAAGATGTAATTCGTAGCATATTCTTTTCACTTCAAAGCTTCATAGTACACTTTTGATAAAGGGTGTGGGATGCAGACATAATTTAATTATAAATATTCACTTCAAAGGTGACAGAGATTAGTATAAGAGATATGCAGGGGGTGAAAATGCATGGTTAACTATAGAGAGTAACGTAACTACGTATAACAATGTACCTATTATTTGTGGAGTAAAAATAATAAAATAAATAATTATAAAAATACGCTCGCGGAAATAAAGCTCGCGGTACACAATGGTATCGTCGCACCGACTCTGATGTATGCTAATGCTGAGACATGGACATGGCAGAAGATGCATGAAAGTAGAATTAACGCGGTTGAAATGAGGTCACTAAGACGAATGTGTGGTAAAACGATGTATGATAGAATAAGAAATGAGGATATTAGACGAGAATGTATGATTGAAAGAGATATCGTAAGTAAGATGAAAATAAATGCCCTAAAGTGGTTCGGCCACATAGAAGGAATGAGTGATGACCGTCTGACAAAAAAAGTATACAAGTCTGATAAAAGAGAAACGAAAAGTAGAGGTCGGCCAAGAAAAAGTTGGCACGATCACATAAATGGGATTTTGAAAGATGGTGATGTTAGAAGTAAGAATAATAGAAGAGCGTGTATGAGACGATGTATGTACGTGAATGAAGCGAGGAATGTATGTCAAGAGAGAGGAGTCTGGCGTTCGGTTCTCTCTGCCTACCCCAAATAGGGAAATGGCGTGATGGTATGGTATGGTAATTATAAAATAAATGTTGTTGTTTTAGCGACAACTCATCTACTAAACGAATTACACTGGTTGAAGTGTCCAGAGCGAGTTGATTACGAAATTTGATTGACGGTATTTTAATATTGTTTTTATTGCTTCTCGGGCAACTAACAGGTAGATACTATGTTAAATAATTATATAACACGCACCCAATAACAAGTTGTCACATTCTGGGTAGGTAGGTACTTACGATATTACTCGTCTCACAGATCCAGACTGAAAACACAATCGAAAACTGTGTCTCCACCGGGAATCGAACCCGAGACCCTTGGATCAGCAGTCAGAATGTCAGCAGTTAATGCTTTAAAAAATCTACCACCAAGATAATTCATGCTTTCCACGCATTTATAAGCAGTATAATACAAGGTTTTATGATACCTACTGATATATTCAATAACACATATCCGCAATATCGCAGGAGTGTATCGACAATGACGCAGTCATATGAGATATAGAATACATAACTCCTTTACACCTATACCTCCCCACTCCCCCTAATTCCTACATATCTCTGCATAATTTGTATGTATTAAATTACTTAACTTTTAACTAATGTCTTCGTTTTTTATTCTTTTTTTGTATTTTTTTTTATAAAATACAATTTTTCCTTAAATCTAGTAACAAAAATTTTTTTTAATGCATCATATTATATTTAACTTACATTAGGTTACATAATAGTTACCAGATATTTTACTATTGTCATAAACTGCCTCACTAGGTGAAACCTGTTCTGAGACAGTGTATAGATGTCTTAATTATCGACGAAGTTTTTATTTGGTAGAATTCCATTATAAGTTAGGTATATCTACAATCAAAAGCAAAGACCCTCCGATTCCACATCAATCCCACTCTTTTAATTTTAATTTTTTTTTTAATTTCAATTTCTTATATTGTAATTTCAAACCGTTTACCAAATCTTAAATAAATAAATAGATTAAATAAAACCCCTTAATATTATTTTTATTATTATTAATTAAGGACGCGTCCTCCTAAAACTAGACATTTTGTATGTGAAAATCGTTATTCTTAAATTAACGTTGACCAATAATCATTTTTTTCTTCCTTCTTTTTATTTAATACCTTTGAATTATACTGAGGGTAGAATTCAATCCTCAAGCGATACACAAATGGAGAAACTGCAATGGTTGTAAGAGAGAGAATGATTGCATTATTGTATTGTAGAGTTCTGCGTCGTATTAAGAGATCAGGGGAGTGATTGGTGGTTGAAAGAGATTGTTTTTGACAGTTATTCGGTGAGGGGGGGTGGTTGAGGGTTGAATAATAATAATAGCGTGTCAGAGTTTACGTTAAACGAATGGGTTGTGACCAACACTATACTCTCAACAGTCTCAACAAAATTGTTAATAAACACTTTTTAAGCTTCTTATGTTTATTACTTTCAAAATATCATTCACTTGGTCATGTTATATCTATTTAGATCGGCCCCTGCTAATCAAACGTTTAAGTTAACCGTTCATCGTCCATTCTTTCAATATGCCCAAATCACTTAAGATAATTCACTTTTATTTTGTCATTTTATAGTTTATATTGCTGTGAAGCATCACCATTAGAATAGTGCTTCCACTCATTGTTATTTTAAACGTTTTCGTGTGTACCGTAATTATAGTCTGTACCGTAATTATATGAGACGATGCATGTACGTGAATGAAGCGAGATATGTATCGATTGCAAAATTACAGTAGGTACATACAGACAAATGAAGTTTATTTATTAACTTATATGTAACTTTCTGCGAATATATTTTGTGCACTGGCGGGTTTATTATCAAACAGCAATTTCTTCATCTGCCGCCAATTCATAACATGAATTAAATTTATGTATTTTATTAACTTGAGTTACATAAATTAAATTAACATTAATTAAAAAATTAAATTAACATTAATTAAAAAATTAAATTAACATTAATTAATTAAATTAAATAAACAATAAAATACAATTAAATTTACATCAATTAATTACATTAATATTAATTAATTAAATAAACATTAAATTATTCAATAAACATTTATTAATTAAATTATCGTTAATTAATTAAATTAACATTAATTAATTAAATAAAATTAATTTGAATTAATTAAATTAAATTAACATGAATTAATTAAATTAAATTAACTAATAAAATTAAATTAACAATAATTAATTAAAATAAATTAACATTAATTGAAATTAAATAAATTAACATTAATTGAAATTAAATTAACATTAATTAATTAAATTAAATAAACATTAATTAATTAAATTAAATAAACATTAATTAATTAAATTAACATTAACAAGTATTAATTAAATTAAAATAACATTTAATAAATTAACATGAGTTTAAATATACATACCTACAATATTGTCGACTATATAATTATTTGGGTACAGTTATAAGAAAAAAAATGTAAAAAAACATCGCTTAAGAAATGAACAGCTGAGCGGTTGAGTTAGTACTTCTTGTTGTGAACAATAGTTCCGCGGGCCTTTTGTATGGACGATGCAATCAGGCACTCGTTTGAGCAATATTTATTATTATTTTAATTTTAATAATAATAATAATAAGTCAGAATTTATAATAAAACATATGTGTGTGTGGTAGTGCGCACGCGCCCCAGTATCGGGTGACATGAACTTTAGTCGCTGAACCAATAGTTGTCAAGCTTTTCACGATTGGTACCTCTGTGTCCTTTACAATACTATGGAATTCTATGTTTATTTAGGTATACATTATGTATGTTAGGTATTATTTGATAGTACTTATTTAATCTTGAATTAAGTATTTCATGGAATTTTCAAAATTATATAATTTTGAATAACAGAACGAAATCGGACGAAGCAGGATGCGAACTCGCGACCACTGGATTACTAAACCAGTGCGCTAACCGCTCTGTCATTCACCCATTTCAGTAATCCATCCAGTTGATAAAAAACTATCGAAAAGAATAATTTATATCAATATTTATACAGATTGAGGTTATACCATAATCTGTAATAATTCTAATAATTGGTAAGAATAGGTACATAAGAATTTCAGTAAAGTTAAGAGAGATGGAAGGCTCAATAGATAATTTAACAAAAAACGGATATTTTCAAATTCAGTTCTAAAAGACAACTTCAACTAATTGCATGCTTCATTTGCGTTACGTCAGCTTTTATCATTTTTGCTTACTACTTAAATATATTTATATTTAGCTCGGGGGTATATCGTACACTTTGAGAACAACTATAATAGAGGTATTTTGTTGAAATATGAATGACGATATTTTCTTTACATGCCTCTGTAATTACTGCCCCCTGGGGGTAAACTTATGCACTACAGGGTAAACATACAGATATTTATCTATTTTTAAAGGAAATTAATCAGCTCTATGTTAATTTATTTTACACTTGTGATTATATTCACTTAAATTCATACATACCATCAGAGAGAAGCGAACGCCTCATTTATCTATCTTGGCACACATTCATCGCCTCGTCAACATTCATACATGATCTTCTTATGTATGAACATTTGGCATCGGCTTTCAAAATATGACCTTCGGTGGCACACTGGGCACTATCAAATGGTATTATAAGAGTGTTATTTATTAATCTTTTTGTATATAATTCAAACAAATATAATGCACATTGGCAATTTCTTCCAACCAAGCAGATTACAATGTATAATAAAATTAGATATATACATCAACAAAATAAGGAAAGCGAAAATACACATTACATACCTATTATAAATATACATTATAAATATTATATTAAAAACAAAAAAAAAAAACATCACGACAAAAAGGATGGTGAAGAACAAGGAGTGGAAATCGGGATCAGGGGTTTGGGGATAAATATTCCTTCTTTAGTTATTTCTTGAAAATACAAATTGAGTTTGTATTCTGAAAATTCTGTGTTATGGACAGGGATGGATAGAGTTCTAGAAACTTCTGAAGTCACACTTTCTATCCACATATGTATACCTATACATATGTATAATTCCACGCATCCTTCATTCCATTTATAGTATCCCATTATTTTATTTTTTTTGCCCACGATTTCTTTTTTGCTGCTGTTTCATCTTTTTTTCAATTATTTGTTATTATGTATTTACTTGTGTGATTGACTGAAAGAAGTTGCCTTTGGGCAAGAAGTCCGCCACATTATGTTTTTTTTTTATATAATAAAAACATTTTATTTTACTTGTATTAATATTAAATCTATTTATTACTCTTGATATTTTAAGTCTGTTACTACTACGTGTATAGTACTGGAGAGTAAAACATCCATTTAAAATTATTTTCAAACAATTGAAACAAATACTTATTATTAAGGGTCGTATTACGGGAGATATTTGAGAAAAATATAAGAAAAAATTGAGGGACGAACTGCGAGAATACTGCTTACAGGACCTCAAATTTTTCATTCATTTTTTTCAAATAACTGCCGTTATTTTTTATTTTATTTACATTTTTTTTGGGAGACCAACAGTTTTACATTTAAGATAATAATTAAACAGCCAATCATAAGACTCCGCTGATAGGCCATACCATCAGTTGCAGGATGAAAAATACAACATCACAATATAATATTGTGTTTCTGTAATAGATAAAGTTTCATCCTGCAGCCGAGGTAAATAAAATATTACTTGAAAATATTAAATTACATTAAAAGAGTTCATATTCACAAACAAATCACATATCATTAAAGAACTTAGCACTAAGAACATTTCTCGCTCCTGTAATAGATACTAGTAGACTGGAATACGTCAAATTCTGGTGAGTTAAGTATTGAATTATTTATATTGTTACAAACACGCCAAAGAAATGAATTTTGTCGATAATTAGTGGATACTTGTTTTAACGAGAATATGGGATTTTTTATACCACCCTAAATGTGTAAACACAAAAATATATGTATTTTATTTCTGTGATGTATTAAAAATAAAACACATCTAATAAAAATACACAAATCAAACAAACTTTTACAATAATTCTGCAATGAGAAATATAGTTAACATATTTTTTTACCATGGTGTACATTCAGTTGTCACGAGTTGGGGTACAGAGTGTTTGAGAATGCATTGTTGGGTCATATTGAATCGGCGCGAAAATCTGATCCGCCATTTCCGGACCGGAAGTGCGGTGTGGCCAACTAAATACTACTAGGTACCTACTTACCGCCTATTCATGACAAAAACACTGACATTTGTGACCCTACATCACATGCCAATACTCGACAATCTATTTTTTATGCCTTTTATTTTTACCGCAAATTTACACTCTCACGCCCTGGCAGAATAGGCAGAGAGATATGACAGCCACGCATTACTGTAGAGCTGATCATTTTATAAAGCATGGTTGTAAATCTATAGTTTCAAATGTCAACTGATTTTATTGGTTGATTAAAATAGGTTTGTGCACAGGTGATGCAACCCGCATTCTTTCGCTTGACGAGCTATGCATACAAATTTTTCATTGCAGAATTTAAAAACATATTATTAATATGTACCTAAACACTACCTTTCAAACCACTCTGACACATTTGGTAAGCCGTTTGGCTTCTGTGCGAGCGTAGTGGGTTCGATCCTCATCAGAGGAGAAATTAAAATTAAAATCGCCCATGGAATGATTCTGAATCATTGTTTATTATTATTATAAACAATAGAAAAGAAAGATAAACTTCATAATAAAACAATAAAATAAATAAATATAATGTCATTGAAATTGGGTTGTGGCCATCGTTATACTCCTCACTACCAAGTGACTCCACAAAGTATTCAATTTTTGTATGAGAAATTACAACATTTTTTTAAAAGGGTTTGTTAAATTATTTTTGATTTAAATATTAACTTGATAATTCTTCAATGCCATTTTATGAAAGTAATGTACCTTTTTAGCTATTTGTAAATAAAAATATTCCCTGAACTTGAGGTCACTTTGAAATATTTGACAGTTATAGAAATTGAGAAACACTGATCAGATATCTTTCAAAATCTAATGGGGTCTAAGCGAGTATTAGATTTAAAAATTTGCAAAATTTGAAAAGAATCATATGAGTTCATTAGTCTATAATCGATAAAATATAACAAGTACGCCGTACATAGCACACACCCACAGATACATTGTGATGAAACTTTCAGAATACAATCTCAGCACGATACTTGTTGATAATCTGCAATAAAAAAATATCCTTAAAAATTGCAAATTCATAACTCCCCGCTATATACTCTTGGGGTAGTGAGGAATAAATATATGTGAATAAAAATTGTAAAGGTAAAAATATAATATGTAGGTATTTATATAAGTTTTTCTATAAAGTGAATATTTTTAAATTATTCGGATTAATTATCTCACAACATTCAGATTATTTCTCAGATTAATTGGAGTTCATTTCTCTTTGCCTACTTCAAATAGGGAAACGGCGTGATGGTATCTAATTATTATTTAAGAATGTGCGTGTGTGAAACTTGTCAAAAACATCTTTTGACGTTTGTCAAATTTCAGTCGCTATCTTTTTCTGTGACATCAATTTGTATTTGGCGGTGACAAAACACGTCACACGGGTCTGGCTATGTGACAAGAGTATGTACTATATAGCAGCCAGTCCAATTTGCTGGTGCTAATTGGTGACAGGACAACAATGAAGGTCTGACAGGTCTGGAGAGACACGCCAGGGATGCTGCTGGTACCAGTGCTGTTCACTAGGGATGAGCAAAATTATCGCAAGTCTTGGTTTTTGCAAGACCTTAACTCTCTCTAGTCTTTTTTTCTCGTGACGGTGGTGGCTGCATGAAATCAATCTATGTATTGCCAGTATCATTGCTAATACGTTCTGTGGAACTACTCATCCCACGTTCTGATCATGTTTTAATTTTAAAATGTACAAATCAGCGAGGCTACTCTTGAAGTTATAATTAATTGATCAATAATATTAATCTATACAAAAATTAATGACAATTTCGTGCTAAACTTTAATATTAACAAATTTTAATGATTAAATGTAAAGTGAAATTAAGATTGGGATTATTATTAAGTACTGTTTTATAATTTTTTGAGATCAAGGCAAGATAAGAACGTATTAAGACTGTGTCATAAGTACATACTCGATCATAATCTAATCTTAATCTTAATCTACATTCGATTATAAAAATTCGGTGAGATAAAATTTCATGTACTTAGAGGTACACTTTTATATCCTTACTTATTTCTTATCTTATTTGCAATAATATGGTTAAAAAAATCAATAAATTTTTTTAAGGATAAACAAACAAAATTAACTAAATTGACTTGTTTTTTTTTCATTCTTGTTTTAATATATTTTTTTTATTTACATAATATTTAAAAATCTTGTTTAAAACAAATATATGTACCGTATATTATTAATGTGTATTCATGTAAATGTCCAAACCTTTGTAATTCAATATTTTATCAATTATTTTGTACTAGCTTTTATGTCCCGCCGTTGGCCAAGAATGTAAATTAGTGAAGGAATAAGCAATCGTTTATATAATATTGTCACACAAAATATTTGCTAATTCGTAGTATGAAAAGAAGTTTGAAATTTAATTGAGTTTAAGCGAAGTAAAATGTTCAAGTGATGGCCACAACCCATTTGTTTTTATATATAAGTAGGTACATATATTTTCTGCACGCATGGACTATGGTAAATGGTTTTAAATATGACTGATTATAAAGAGACAACGTTGTAAAGAGTTTAATTTTGGCCACAACCCCTATTTTTATATATTGTCATCGAACGCAAATAATGTGTTTTAAATATTTAGTAATTTTGGATGATGGGATAATAATGTGTTTTAAAAATTGATTAAACAAAAGAAATGAAAAGATGTTGATCACATCCCATTCGTTTTTATATTTTTCGTCAAGTGTGCATATAGTTTATTATATTTTTGCACAATAAAACTGATAGACTTAAAACTGACACATAAGTCTACATTACAGAAGAAGAAGACTTAAAGTATGTTAAATAGTTTTTAATTTGAATATAAACGTTGTGAAGAGTCCAGTAATGGCCACAACCCCGATTTTTTTTTATATTGTCATCAAAATGAAATGTGTAGTTATTGAAAATTAAGCAATATATGATGATATAATAAATGGTGTAAATTTGATTGAACAAAAGTATTGAGAAGATTCTAGTGTTGGTCACATCCCATTCGCTTTTATGTATTTTCATCAAGTATGCATGTTGTTTAAAATATTTCTGTACAATAGATTATTAAACTTAAAACTAACCTAAAAGACAAAATAAAAAAATAAGAAGAAGTATAAAACTATAACGAATAGTTTGTAATAAAAAACTGACCCAATGGTCTACATAAAAGATGAAATAGAAGAATTACACAATAGGAAATGTATTATATAAAAAACTGACCAAATGGTCTTCATAAAAGAAGAAGAAGATGACTTGAACTATAGGAAATATTTTATATAAAATTCACCCAACGTCTACATAAAATAAGAAAACGAAGAATTAGACTAAAGGAAATAGTTTGCATAAAAACTAACCAAAAGGTCTACATAAAGGAAGAAGAAGACGAATTAGACTATAGGAAATAGTTTGTATAAAAACTCACCCAAGGTCTACATAAAATAAGAAAAAGAAGAATTAGACTTAAGGAAATAGTTTGCATAAAAACTAACCAAAAGGTCTACATAAAGAAAGAAGAAGAAGAATTAGACTATAGGACATAGTTTGTACAAAAACTCACCCAAGGTCTACATAAAATAAGAAAAAGAAGAATAAGACTATAGGAAATAGTTAATATAAAAACTGACCCAAAGGTCTACATATTAGAAGAATAATTATACGTCAGGAAATAGATTGTATAAAAACTGTCGCAAAGGTCAACAAAAAAGAAGAAGAAGAAGAAATAGACTAAAGGAAAAGTTTGTATGAAAACTCTCCCTTGGTCTACATAAAAGAGGAAAAATTAGACTTTAGGAAATAAGTTTATATAAAATTCAACAAAGGTCTACATAAAATTAGAAAAAGAAGAATTAAGTTAAAAGAAATAGTTGGTATCAAAACTGGCACAAAGATCTACATAAAATAAGAAGAAGAATTAGATAATAGGAATTAGTTTGTTTAAAAACTCACCCAAAGGGCTACATAAAAGAAGATGAATAGCTTGTAATGAAACTGAACCAAATGTATACGTAAAGGAAAAGAAGATGAATGTCTGACTATAGGAAATAGTTTGTATATTGAATATGTATTGAAGTTAACCTAAAGTAGTTAAATAATTTTCCTATAAGAAAATCAGTATATTGTTGGTTTTTAAGTACCTAGTATTAGGTAGGTACCTACCTACAACAATCTTCTAAATAAATTCGATTCATAAAATTATTTGAATATCACATTCTTTCTGTAACCATAGTAACCGTAAATTCTAACACGTATGTATGTAAGTAATATCAAATGGTTCGGATACATTTTTTGAATATGTAGGTACCTACATTGGTTTGTTCGAAGCCACAAAAACGAAAATCAACAATATTGTCCGAAATATCAAATATTATATATACAAATTATGCAATTTTATTATGCCTATATCTTTACTAATAATTAACAGACTTTTACAATATATGTCTTAAAATTTGGTATAAAGGCTTGTGTTTCATTTTATTATTTCATAATCACATTTATTTCAAAGGTATATTATTTTAAAGAACATATTCATTCGGTAGGAAAATTAAATATCGTATGAAAAGATATTAAAATGGCGGGGTTATATGTACATTTGTACAAAACGCTTACTTTAAAAATAAGTGAAACATTATAATTAGACAAAATATTTAACATGTTTTTCACTTAAAAGCTAAGTTATACTTGAAAATATATTTTTTCGTGTAAATACGTACTTCTAACTTTTAAACTAACAGATATTTTCGTGCAAAATGTACACTTTTTTGACAGATATGACTTGGAAAATTTTGTATGAAAAAAATAATTATTGAAATATTTTTAACATTCAGCATTTTTATCGCATTATTTTTAGCGTGACACTGCATCAGGTATACTGGTACATGTTCGCACATAAATTAGATTTTTATATGCTCTTGGTTTTTCAAAAGGCGTGAGACAAACACACACATACACACACACTAACAAAATCTTTGTTTTATTACTTTAGATATCTAACAATATAAGATACACTCCCCTTTTTTAACACGAGATTTAATCTCTATCATAAAAGGTTATTATGAAATGTATATTAAGGAACTTATACACCTGATTAATTATTACACATTTGTTAATTGTGATTTATTCGTTAAATAATATAAAAAAAAAAAAAAATAATAATCGTTAATCCGTAATTTAGAAATTATAGATTTATCGAAAAACTTAATAATAAAAATGCAAAAAACGGTAATAATGAATACATGTAGAATCGTTAAAGATTTTTCAAACGTTAATATTCGGGAATCAGTAGGGTTGATAGGTAGTATACATAGACCTTCTCAGAGCCTAATCCTTTGATATGTTAAGTATCTGGCTGGGTGAACTATTCCCAATTGAAAGCTTGATGTTGCGTTTGCGTTTGTTGCAAGTGTATAATGGTAACAATAATAATTGACTGTTATTATTTGTAGTGCTTAATTGTTATTAATATCATCAGTAAAAGGCTAGCGCCGTAAAAAAATTATTAAACCAAAAAGATATCTTTAGTTTAAATCTAATCTAATCTAATCTGAATCAACTTCATGAGTAGCTCAGTGCCCCTCCATAATTTGTGTTGTTCGTTACGAATATTGTTTGTGATTTTATTTCTAAGCGATGTAGGTAAACTGTTTAAACTCCATAAACAAGTTTGGAAGTGCAAGACCAATACCACCTAGTCTTGAACATGCCATTGCTCATCACTAGTGCTCAGCCTGCTCTGTCTTGTACAGTACATACATACATATCCTCCCCGTGCAGTCCGCGGTAATAATCCCTAACCTATTCACATTTCGTGGCACATTGTTGCCTGCCCTGGGGCTGAAGGCTAGGTAGGATAGGGGGCTAGGGGTACCCCCCAACACCCCCCGCTAGGGAAAAACGCTAGGTGAAATATATCTATGAAAATATCTATACAAATAATATTTTTAATCGTAAAACAATATGCTGTGAGGCACCGGCTAAGAATATTGCTTGAAGCAATTCGCAGTAGCGGAATAGCTTATAGAAGCCGAAAACCTTGGCTTGCCTACAAATATAATGTGTAAAGAAACACACAAAATATATTATGACTGATTAGTAAAACTGTCATTTCAAGAAAAAATATATTATTATTCAAGACCTAATGTTTGACATACTACACTGAAAATGTGACCACCGAACTAGCTACCTGCGTTTTTAGCCAAACCTTTGTTATCAGTAATAAAAGTTAATCCATTTATGGACGAATTGCTTTGTAGTCACGATAGTTCAGTTAATTTTAACATAACATATTTTTTCAGTGTACGAGATTGGAAATTGAAACATAAATAATAAACTTCAGGGCTACAAAATGTAAATATTATTTTGTCATGTGATTGAAATATATTTTTCATCATGGCCGCAGAAATGATCAATGATGAACTTATGCTAAAAATCTTTAAATAGTCAACATTTCCCAATTTTCTTTCAGGGTTTGCGTAGTCTGAAAGGTCTAGGCACACCCCTGGTCGCTTCCACTCTTTTCTATTAAGAATAAATAATTAAAAAATAATAGTATTATAACAGACATAAAAGAATGTGTTGTGACCAACGCTATACTCCTCACTACGAAGCCACTCTAAAGATTATTTAAATTTTGTGTGGAAAATATTCAGTATTTACATGAAATGAGTTTGTTAAATTATTTTTGCTTTAAGTATTTTTATTGTGAAAACTTGATAATACCTAAATGCCATTTTATGGAAGTGATGTGTCTTTTTACCGCTTTGAAAATAAAAATAGCAAATTTCGAGTTTCCTCAGCTTGGGGTCACTTTGAAATATTTGACTGTAAAAAAAGTTGAGAAGCACTGATCTGATATCCTTCAAAATCTAATGGGGTCTAAGCGAGTATTAGATATGCAAATTTGTAAAATTTAAAAATAATCGAATTTGTACTTTAGTCTACATATAATCGATAAAGTAAAATAATCACGCCGTATAAAGCACAGATATGTACTTATATTGTGATGAAACTTTCAGAATACAATCTCCTCATGATAACTAGTTGATAATCTGCAATAAAAAAACTCTTTGAAATTGCGAATTCATAACTCCCAGTGAGATTTGAAGCAATTTAGGGTCTAGTATGAGTGCAATACTGCAATGAATTGTGATAATATGACAAGTTGTAGAGTTCACAACTATTTGTTTTGTGACAAGCCACATTATCGCAATTATTTTTAATTGTTTTGTGACAAGTCATATTATCACAATTATTTATTTGTCACAAGCCATACCTATTATCACAATTACTTGTTTTGTGACAAGCCATATTATCACAATTACTTGTTTTATGACAAATAATATAATCAAAATGTTATGTTTTGTAACAAGTCATATGTCATATTTTTACAATTATTTGTATTGTTACGATTCATACCTATTATCACAACTATTTTTTTGCGACAAGTCAAATTATTATAATTATTTGTTTTGTAATATACATGTAATATAATCATAATTTTATATTTTATAAAAAGCCATATTTTCACAATTATTTGTTTTGCTACAAGGCATTATCACAACTATTTTTTGCGACAAGTATTACAATTAGTTGTTGGTGACAATTAATATAATCAAAAGTATTTGTTTTGTGAAAAGCCATATTTTCACATTTATTTGTTTTGTTACAAGTCATATCTATTATCACAACTATATGTTTTGCGACAAGTAATATTATCACAATGTGATCATACCATAAACTCCGTGTTATTCCCGATTGCACTCGCAATTCTCAGTTATGTGACACGTAAAATCGGTATATGAGGTTTGAGTCATTTATCTTGTCAGAGCGCAAGTCAAATTGGTCCTCTCCCATTGGTTGAAATATCCCTTCCACAGAGGTACAGTCGACCAATGACAGGGACAGAAGCAGGTTCGATAATGCATTACCCACCCACCCACCAACATTCATATAGATATGTATGTATCATCAGACGGATACAGACTGTAACAATTATATTTTATTAGAGATGAGTTATATTATGTGGTAGATACGTAGGTACCTACTGGAGAAGATTTTATTTATTTATTTTCTTTGGGAAACTACAGCTCATTTACAGTTTAATGATACAATATTATTTTTACAGTGTTAGATCCAGAAAAAGTATTACATCAACATACTTAGGTAACAGTTTACAAGCCAAAGACATTCATACACACACCTTCATACACACCCTCACACACTTATATACACACATACATACATACATACATACACATACATACAACTAGGGAAGGAAAGAGAAATGAGAGAAGAGAGACTAGGAGGACAGGACAGAGGGATATTGGTTGCGCATCAACTTCAGAACATCATGTCCAAATTTGACGTTTTTTATTGACTTGTTGCCAATGGCTACATTTAAATTTTGCTCTCCATTGTCGGCCTTCGTGGCTCATTTGGCTAGTGTCTGAATCCAGATGGAAAGGTTCCACGTTCGACCTCCGGTGGAGACACAATTTTTAATTGTGTTTTTAATATGAATCAATCCAAACTCTTGATTAGTTCAATACAAAATTAAAGAATTATTCGCTTTAAAAAAATATATATATTTGATTTTTTATTATTCGTACAAGGGGCCGCCCTTATAATGAGAATAAAACCCTTTTATTATGTAAAAATATATTTCATTCTTTAATTTTATTTTATTTTTGATGGCTCCGATACCTGAGATAGTGGTTCAGAAAAAAACACTAGCCGCGTCTATAAAGTGGAGATAGCTAACGAAGGTTACCTTCGTAGAGGAGTCAGGAAATGACATGTGAGGAAGAAGGACATAATACCTATTATAAACAAATATATTGCAATCAATTAAAAATTAAACACTATGCTTTGGATTGTACCTACATATAGGTACCTAGATACTATTTATTTAAGGTCGATAACAATTTCGCCTTATAAGGGCATCTTCAAGACTATGAAGTCTAGTCTTGAAAAACAAAAAAAAAAAAATAAAAGTTATAAAAGTTAAGAATACTTCATAGTAGAAAAGATAATTGGGAAGAGATAAGGAGAAGAATCTGGACCAGGCGTTTAGGTATAAATATTCCTTTTTTAGTTTTTTTCTTAAAAGTTAGTACCTACAAAATGACGACGCAACATCTGGACTTAAGACCATTCCATGGCATAGTAATGGATAGTGTTGTACGTTCAGCAGATCGGATTGGAAGTCATGTGACAAATGTTAAGTAGGTGCAATAATGACAGAATGTGTAATTTGCGCTGCTGGCGTATTTGGGCCAATTCCGGTAAGAAGATAATATTATGATGATGGTCAAATATATTAACGCCATTTTGTTTGTGTACGACCCCCTCCTCTCACCTCAACCAATCGTTCCTTTACCGGAATTCTCCCAAACCCCGCTCCAACTACTGTTCTTCCCCCAGCACCACCCGTTCTGCTTATGGGGACTAATAACGGCCCCTTGTAAAACTCTGAAAGAACACATAAAGAACATACCTATGAAGAGTCCGGAGAACTCTAAAACCTTGCAGACATTGCACTTAATGTGCCAAAGAGAGCTAATCATGTTGAAACATCTGGCTCACTGCTCAGTGATAGTGAAGATAATAGTGCACCGAATTTAAGACAGAATGTCTAGAAAGCCCTAAAGTTGCTCTTCGTTCTTCGTTGCTACAAGGTCCGCATGTCCAATGGGTCCAAATAAATTCCCTCGGACATCGTCGTAGAGTTCTCTCGTCGGTAAGTTGACACGGAGAAGATGGTGCATTCCCATAGCATATGCTCAGAAGTCTGTTCAGGGTTATCACAAAGTTGACATGAGGACGAATCGGATGAGTGAAAACGAAAGAGATAACTTTTGATACTGCCGTGTCCAGTAAGGAATTGCGTGGTCCAATAATCGGGAACAATCTACGAAGATGAAATTCGAATCCTCACATCAGGAAGAAGAAATAAAAATATCAGTCTGCCCCGCTCCTACTTCTCTCATCCTTCCTACTCAGGTGCTATACACATAGTAGTTCCTCAGGGAATGTTCAATATCTTTATATATATAATTCTTCCGTACGTGTGTATGTCACTGAACTCCTCCTAAACGGCTGAACCAATTTTGATGAAACTTTTTGTGTGTGTTTATGTGAGTCCCTGAATGGATTAGATTCACAAAAAGGAATTTAATAAAAGAATAATAAAAATGGGAATCGTTATAAATATTTTCGGAATACGCATTTTGAATAGTGGGAACATTGGCTTCCAATATGTCATAATATTATGCAATGTTGGTTATGACATATTGATGTTTTCTCAACGCTGTCTGCGGTATTTGTCTTCATATTTTTAATATATTATGAAATTATTAAGTTATTTGTATATTTTTTTGTTATTTTTGTATAAAACTATTTAGTTTTTTTCCATATATATTCTGTTTTAAGTGGTATTATGACGATAGGTATATCAAAGTCATCTCAATGTAATGTTTCGTCATATTTTCGTTTAAATATTTCAATTAATTTATGAATATTATATTATTTTGTTAAAAACCTCCGTAATGTAAAGTGAGGTTATAAATATATATTTTGTGATTGAAACGTCAAGATCAAACAACAAACTTATATTAGAGTGAATTTTCTATAGTAAAAAAATGTACAACTCCGTACTATAAAGTGAAGTTATAAATATTTATATTTTATGTTTGAAAGATATATACTTACATGTATAGATACTCTTATGGCATTTTTTCATATTTTAAATGATAACTAATTTTAGTTTCAAAATTTAAAATAGACCAAGATTATTCTTTGAAAAGTCTTTCTCCAAACTTATCAATATCCAACTCAAATAAAAGAATCAATTATAAGGGGATTCTGAATCTTCGATTTTTTTTGTGACTAGGAAGAGGGAGAGGGAGAGAGAGAGAGAGAGAGTGAGTAAATATTAGTGTGTATCCAATCAGGGCCAGGTAATCGAAACTATAACAGGTAACAAATACATCTTAATCTTACATATATAGTTCATTACCCATTATGTGGGTATACACGCATGTGCCTTTTATAAGGTAACCCATCATTTTTATGTTTGTTAAACCAGCTAATAACAGGCAAGCCAATGTTCGTGCAGGACATCGTCTGTCGGGTCCGCTAGTATATCAATATATCACAGTGTACATGAAAAACTGACCAAAATAGCTCTAGGTACAACCAATCTATCTAAATAAACATGGTGTACCTATAAATATTTCCAATAGAGGTGCCCCCATAGTAATATAGTGGAGTGAAGTGGTCTGAAGTTGAAACAGATGTTGCAATTATAATATCGATAAATTGTTGTTGTTGTAAAACAAACATCACGAGGAATATCACAAGGGTACAAAATATAATAATAGTCAGTTATTGTTTGACTGGAGGATGGCAAAGTGAAGGGTGAATGTGCATGAGACCCTCAATTGCTCGAGTTTTTACTACAAGTGTTACTAAGACAATGCATAAAAATCATTAGTTGGTACCCACTGCAAATTTCTAACGAGAAAAATACAGAACAATAATATATAGACATGACTAAGCAAAGTTTCTTGGTACACACCGAAATCAAAATTTGGTGGCTCTCGATATAAAGTTTTTGAATATTATCGGAATGAAAATTGAAACATTTCCTACTTAACACTAAAATTGAAAAAGTACATGCTTATTTATTTATTTAATATTGCTTCTCGGCCAACGAACATGTACTAGGTATGTCAAATTTTAATTTAACACGCACCCAATAACAAGTTGCCAGACTTACGATATTTATTGTCTCACAGATCCAGATAGAAAACACAATTAAAAACTGTATCTCCACCGGGAATCGTACCCGGGACCTTTGTATCAGCAGTCAGATACCCAACCGACTAAGCCACGAAGGCCGACAATAATTTTGGTCAAAAAGGATTTTGAATTTCAAAATAGCAAATACTTTTCGAACATAAATGTATCTATAATATCCGATTTATCTTAAAGGGAGAATATAAACCTAAACACCCCAATTCAAATCAAATTTCTCAAATATGTATAAGTAACAGTTCGTTTCTAAAAATACCATAGATATCCTTTTTTACAACATATTTTTAAATAACTCTATAATAACTATGTGTCGTAGAGAAATAAATCTTTTATATTCTTAAAGAGTACCTACATAAAATCTAAGTGAATGGCCGATATTTTTTTTCAATTCGTCAGGTTTGTTCTTAAAATACAAAAAATCAACAAATTTGTGGTTTCCGATATTTTGAATGACATAAAAACCATTTTTAACGCACGCGATAGTTACCCGCATAAACGCGTAACTCCATAATGTATTAGGTGGTTTTAATTTATCATGTTTTCAGTCACTAGGTTTAGCGTTATATGTCCTCTTAAATATTGAATGTATTTGTGAATCCTCCTGTTCCACCTCACATTGTACCAATCTCCAGTTTATTCCTTACCTACTCTGCTCTGTGCTTGAAGACTATAATTAGATGGAAACATACGTAGAAATAAATAGTAGGTAATAATTTATAGAATGACTGCAGCCGTTCTTCTGATTGTGAATGAGACTTAATTGGAAAAAAATATTTTTGGTCAAATCATTACTTACCTTTGTTAGGAAGTAGTAGTAAAGTTATTTTTATTTATTTATTTAAAATACATATATGTTAAGTCTCTCCTGTTATTAGGAAATCGAGACCGAAAATTCCAACACACAGAAGTCGATCCATTTTCAACTATTTCACAATGGTCAGACAATGCTTTGGATGCATTCAAAAAATGTTGGGAAGCAATGCTAGTAAAATCTTATGGGGAACTTTTCACTAATAATTCTTATATTAATTATATTTACTCTTTCCATTTTGCTAGTCCTGTCGGTAACTCATAAACCATGTCGGTTATGAAATCAGACATGTCGGTTATGAAACTCATAAGCCATGTCGGCTGTGAAAGTCATCAGCCATGTCGGTTATGAAAGTCATTAGCCATGTCGGCTGTGAAAGTCATAAGCCATGTCGGCTGTGAAAGTCATAAGCCATGTCGGCTGTGAAAGTCATAAGCCATGTCGGCTGTGAAAGTCATCAGACATGTCGGTTATGATACTCATAAGCCATGTCGGCTGTGAAAGTCATCAGCCATGTCGGTTATGAAACTCATAAGCCATGTCGGTTATGAAAGTCATAAGCCATGTCGGCTGTGAAAGTCATAAGCCATGTCGGCTGTAAAAGTCATCAGACATGTCGGTTATGAAACTCATAAGCCTGCATGTCGGCTGTGAAAGTCATCAGCCATGTCGGTTATGAAACTCATAAGCCATGTCGGTTATGAAAGTTATAAGCCATGTCGGTTATGAAAGTCATAACCCATGTCGGTTATGAAAGTCATCAGCCATGTCGGTTATGAAACTCATAAGCTATGTCGGCTGTGAAAGTCATCTGCAGCCATGCCGGTTATGAAACTCATAAGCCATGTCGGTTATGAAAGTCATAAGCCATGTCGGCTGTGAAAGTCATAAGCCATGTCGGTTATGAGTCATAAGCCATGTCGGCTGTGAAAGTCATAAGTCATGTCGGCTGTGAAAGTCATCAGCTATGTCGGCTGTGAAACTCATAAGCCATGTCGGCTGTGAAAGTCATCAGCTATGTCGGCTGTGAAACTCATAAGCCATGTCAGACTTGTCTCTGTAGATCTAACTAATAGGTACTACACTTACTTTTCCATGTAGGTACCTATTTGCAACTTTTACGTACCTACCTATAGGTAGGTAGGTACTTATAAGTAGGTATGTAAGATCGTATTATCAGTATTAGTCGTAATAAGCAGATTGGATGGCGTCGAAAGCGGATCATTCAGCACCATTTATACTTAATATTCATTCATTCAAACCATCAACCAGGGGTGACCAGCGAGAGGTGTGCGGGTGTGCATTACCTTATAAAAATAATCGCGACACGTGCATGTATCAACAGTCTTTTCTCACCTAAAAAGGCAATACACTTAGAATGGATGGTGAACCTCATTGTTGAATTATGTGAGATGTTATAGTTGTTTGATGTATTTTTAATTACCCGGCTCTTACGAGACACCCGAAAAAAAACAAACTAAAACCGTTTATATTAGAGTCGCGAAAATGGAGGGACAGGTTCGTTAATTAGAGAAAACCTCAGTACATATGCTGCGTGTGTATTGTCCCTTGTCCCCAGCGTATATATACTAAGTGCTGTAACACCAGATCCCGGCTAAACCATTGTTCCATCGTCGCTGCCTACCCTGCTAGTGGAGGGGGAATTCTGTGGAATATATCGCGTGTCAAAAGGAGAGACTTATTTAGTGGAAATCACTTGTTTTTTTATCATCAACGTTTACAGACAGAAGAGATCGACACAATTGTTCTCTGGCAAATCGGAGATGGAGTCACAAATGGAGCTCTTGTTTTTTATGAAACCCTGTTCCATCAGTTTTTGCTGTCAATCAACGGAATAATTTTATTTTTATTATTTCAATGTCTTCTTCTTCGCCCTAACTTTTATCCCAATCGGTTCTGTTAGTTATCTGCCACCGACCCATCTAAAATATGTGTTTTGATCAAGGTTTTGATGCTTAATATCTAAGTTTTTGATGCTTAATATCCACTTAGATATTAAGTCTGCAGATCGGTTCAAATTACCGAGTAAGTAGATTAAATTTAACCGAGTTGTTTGCTGTATAGATACGAAATGAATCGGTTCAAATTACCGAGTAAGTAGATTAAATTTAACCGAGTTGTTTGCTGTAGATACGAAATGAATTGGTTCAGATTACCGAGTAAGTAGATTAAATTTAACCGAGTTGTTTGCTGTAGATACGAAATGAATTGGTTCAAATTACCGAGTAAGTAGATTAAAAATAACCAACTAAGTTGGTTGAATTTGACAGTTACTTAGCTAATATTACAAAGCTAGTAAGTTGATTTTTGACAGGTTACTTGGCTAATTATACAAAGTTGTCCGTTGTTAACCAAGTTACTAGATTAATTTTTTTACAGATTGTTAACAAAGCTACTGAGTTAAAATTAGCAGATTATTTACTTGGCAATTTTAAGCAACGAACTTTGCAGGTACTATAATAACAAAGCAGCTTGGTTATTATTAGCAGTAAATAATTTATTTTTAACAACTACATTTTTTGAGTGTGCCTTGTCCTGGACTAGGCGGGCTACCGCTGACATTCCTCATTTACAAAAATTACTTCAAAACCAAATAAAATTAATATATCAGCACAAGAATAACCACAACAAAAACCTACAATATGGAAAACAGTAGGTGAAAACAGTTGTATTTCATAACAGTAATTATCTATAGGAATAGGAAAGTGAGATAAACAAATTAAAAATAAGTCACTGAACCTTTCGCTGTTGACAACAAATACGAGGAATAATGGAGAACTTCCAGTTGTTATATTGTTGTTAATAAACAAAATGAATACCATATACAATTAGGAATAAACAATACAAATATTGCATTAATTTGCCTATTTATTAATAAAAAAAACTACGAGCACATTTACAAATATATTTTCAACTGGTATTTTTTCAACCAACCAGTGTTCCCAGTCCACAAAATCAAAAAGATATTTTAAGTAAATTATCCCTATCCCTAGTGGGAATTAAACTCAGGACGCCAGCACAGAATTCCAACGATTTATCACTTAGCTATACGGCGCGGCGGGTAGACATTATTATTTGAAATCCATAATTTATATTTTTGAATAAATTTATTGAAAGTCGTACTAATCTATAGGTAAAAAATATTATTCTCTTAAATATATTTGAATTTTCAACAGAAAAAAATGAAATATTTTGACCGCAACCCCTTTTCAATTAGTCGTATAAAATAAAAGATCTGCATGGAGAATAAACCATGAGACGTTTGTAGAATCAATATAAGTAAACAATAATCAAAAACTACAATAGCACTCACAGACGATAAATATTTGATATTAATAATGGCTGCCACAAATACTCAAAGCTTTTTCGGTCCTCAGGGATAGGGGGGACCTCCATATGTGCAAACTCCAACTATAGAAGCACTCAGTTTTACACTATAAAGCCGAAATGTCACTGTGGAAAAATATGTCACATGAATGTAACACTTCTTCTTCCGACAGATCTTTGATCTGTTTTAACGGGAATTCAGTCTAAATCTCAAGACAATTGAGATGGTACGGGCACGTTGAACGCAGACCTCCAAATCACATGGTAAACCAAGCAATCTCAATAGATCTTCCTCGACTTACATCCAGAGGAAGACCAAAGAATTCCTGGATCCTACAAAGACGAAACCAATTGCAGAGACATGGCCTAGGTGACATTAAGTCATCAGGACAGAAGGACCTATATTTTAAGGGCGAGGAGAGCTGACCCCAACAATCGGCACTCACAAAGAGTTGGAACGGAGAAAAGGAAGAGTCATGATAAAAATATATTTGCTTTACAAGCAATCTATCTTAGATTGTGATTTTAAATCACAATTATACTATATTAGGTTGCAAACTAAACCTTTTATCCCGTTTTGGATTGTAAAAAAAAGTTTTAATATTTTCACGCCAAAGTGAAGATATTTATTTATTTATTTAATATTGCTTCTCGGGCAACTAACAGGTACTATGTCAAACATTAATTTAACACGCACCCAATAACAAGTTGCCACATTCTGGAGACTTGTGATATTTATCGTCTCACAGATCCAGACTGAAAACACAATTAAAAACTGTGTTTCCACCGGGAATCGAACCCGAGACCTTTGGATCAGCAGTCAGATACCTAACTAAAGTAGGTAATGTTAGTGTGAATGTCAAAGTAGAATTATAAAGGGTGTTTTTATGTGCGTATACGTACCAGTATACCTGACGGAATGTCACACTAAAAAATTGTAGAAATACCTACCTACTTTTTGAATTTATTTTAAAAATAAAGTTTTTCGCATTGAAATGTTTTAGATTCCATACTAAACCTTTGATATAAAAGGTACCTACCTAATACAATATGACCATAGATACATAAAACATGCAAGCAAGTTTTGAGATATCTATTGTTAAATTTTGTTACTGAAAAATAATAACATGTTTCTCTTTATTTTTTCAGCCTCACAATTCACGATGCAGCCGTTCCATTCTACACCCAGCAGCCCCCCGCGGCAGACGAAAGTCTCCGAGTTGAAGTTCTCCATAGCCCGTCTGATGGCGCCGTCTCCTTCGGCGTTCCGGCAGTACGGGGCTCCTCCTCCAGTACCTGCAGTCGTGTCTCAGCCCCTGCCACCAGTAGCGTCTCCGGCCAGTCCGCCCTCCCAGCAGACTCCGAGACACAAGACCTTCGCGTGCTCCGACTGCGGCAAGGTCTTCAATGCCCACTACAACCTAACGAGGCATATGCCGGTGCACACAGGAGCGAGACCATTCGTGTGCAAGGTGAGTCGTTGGTTTTGAAATAACAAAACTAAGGGGGTATTAGTATTGTGACAGAAATGAATTTCCATAAATTTGAGTAAAATGTGGCCATGCAGGACAAAAGTCTCCATCAGAAAGTAATCTAATGTTTACTTGTATGTATTCTTGTCCATACAATTTACTTTTAGAATGTTCCATACAATCGATTTTTAGAATGTTCCATACAAACGATTTTTAGAATGTTCCATACAATCGATTTTTAGAATGTTACATACAATCTACTTTTAGAATGTTCCATACAATCGATTTTTAGAATGTTCCATACAAACGATTTTTAGAATGTTCCATACAATCGATTTTTAGAATGTTCAATACAAACGATTTTTAGAATGTTCCATACAATATGTATTTAAAACGTAAAATGTTTTGTTTTGGCTAGGTATGTTGAAGGTTGATGTCTAAGGCTGAATTAGTATATTTTAGTGATATGGTCGCGTAATATACGAGTATTAGATTTTTTAAAGTCGTTTTTCTTTTCATTGCATAATTGTTTTAAAAAATCTTCAAGATAGTTACAATCTGACAGGGTAGAATTATACACGCACAAACAGCTTAGAATGGGAATTTTTCTCGATTGGTTTATTTTCACGATGTTCTATGTCATTTTGTTGAAGGACGTGTCGTTTAATAATATTAAAGCAATACTTAAATTATTTAATAATGTATTCTCAGCATTGAAAGGTTTTTCGCTCCCCAAAACCCTATAATTTAATATTTATAATGGAAATCATTTGCTCAACATTAACGCATTTTATTCAGTTGTTACCAACTTCAGGGGAGCATTACCATCGACTATAGCTCAATTTATTTGGTTAAAACACACCTTTCGATGAGCTCTCCTCTCTCACAAAACGAGAATTGTTATACATAGAAGTTATTTGCAATTATTAGAAAACATTACCTTTTTTTAGTATCGAAAAATTATAACACAATTTATTACAAAAAAAACAATGTGAGTAACGCCAAGTCTAATTTGTAGACTTGTCGGCGTGTTCTCAAGACAATATCTATTCTTCAATAGCAAAAAACAACATGTATAACAGTGTAATAATTATGTTATTTACGAAATATTCTATACATATAATACCAGGTTTTAATGTAGATGGAATAGTGAAAATCAATATCAATTATTTACAGCTTTTATTCACAGTAATTAAATAAACAATATTACACAAGATAAGTTAACTGTCGCGTGAGAGTTTTCAATAGGCACTGGCCGTCTTCGTTGGTTTTCTAGTATTTATAGACTCTCGTTTTTGCATTAACATTTTGTTTTCTTAGTAATCGTTCCATGTTTCTAATTATAAATATTCCGCCACAACAGTACAAAAAAAAGATGGTGGCCGCTCGTCTCCAAAACTTATCTATTTATTTTTTATGAGAAAATAAAATAAACGTATTATGGAACATATTGACATTAAAAATAAATAGTCTCGTTCCTGAACCCTAATTAAAAATAGTTTAAACTCTGACTTATGCAAGTAAGACGTAATATAGACGTGGAAATAGCAGAAGATGCATGAAAGCAGAATAAATGCAGTTGAAATGTGATCAATGCGAGAAGAATATGCAACAAGACGACGTACGAAGAGTAAGAAATGATGACATTAGGAAAGAATGTAAAATAAAGAAAGACGTCATCAATAGAATGAAAGTGAATGCATTGAGATGATTTGGCCAATTGGAAAGAATGAGTGGAAACGTCTGATGAAGAAAATATACAGTGCAGACAGAGATGGAATGAGAGGTCGGTGCCTCATCAACATTCAAACATCGTTTCATATTTATAAAACGATGTTTGAATGTTGATGAGGCGGTGGTTGCGTGCTAGGATAGAAAAATATGGCGTTCGGATCTCTCTGCCTACCTCGTTAGTGACATGGCGTTATGGTATAAGTATACCTATGTATGCATAAGTAACCGTCAAATATCTTTTTACGATAATAATTTATCGTATTTCTTTGTTTCAGGTCTGCGGTAAAGGATTTCGTCAAGCATCAACCCTCTGCCGTCACAAGATCATCCACACGTCTGAGAAACCTCACCGTTGTGGAGTGTGCGGTAAGGCCTTCAACCGCTCCTCGACCCTCAACACCCACGCTCGCATCCATGCCGGAGTCAAGCCGTTCGTCTGCGAGCACTGCGGCAAGGGATTCCATCAGAAGGGGAACTACAAGAATCACAAGCTGACCCACAGTGGGGAGAAAGCGTACAAATGCTCAGTCTGCAACAAGGCCTTCCACCAGATATACAACCTTACCTTCCACATGCACACTCACAATGACAGGAAACCCTTCACATGTCACATCTGCGCCAAAGGTTTCTGCAGAAACTTCGACTTGAAGAAGCACACAAGGAAGTTGCACGTCGGAAGCAGTTCCGGATCGCCGGGTCAGGCGCAGTCCCCGTACCTCTTGGGGCCGAGGCTTTTGCCGGCTCCGGCGCCCACTCCGGCGGCACTTTTCTTCTCCAAGATCCTCTCCTGACCAGAAGCGCCCTTGTACTTCAACTGAACTTATTGAGGTCAAGGGAAGTGTGCAATATTGTGAACATATATTATGTCCATGATTCATGATTGTTTATTGGGAGTACCTCAGGGTTTTGTTTAGGGGCTCTTGAATCAACACTATTTTGTTTTGTTTTTAAAACAACAATTGTATATAACAATTATGTAGTCAAGTATGTTTTAAAATAATATGCAGGATAATTATTATAAGGATTTGTATTATATGCATCAAATAAAAAAATCATTCTTTATTATAGGTACATATGAAGGTACCTACATTTTGTGAGTATAATGATTAAGAAGTTATCTTTATTTTGTTTTGTTAAAATGAAATTGACATTCCAATTTGTATATAAGTAGTTATTTAAAAAAATTAAATATTTTGTAAAAAGTGAAGGCACCATATTAAAGCATTTCGCCGTTTTCCTAGTCATTCATAATGAATGAAAATGTTCGCATAAAGAAATACATAGCTATTATTCCTTTATCTAGTGATGCTAGCAACATGAAAGAAAAAATCTAATATAGGTGCGATGAGTAATTCATTTTCTTGCTACAAATTGAGTTAGTGAAAAATGTAATATAGATTTGTTTTTCTAAGCTCCTTTGTTAGTATAAAATGAAATCTCATGTGGGATTGTAAATTTTAGTTAGAACAGGCCTGACTTAGGTAGATGGTACAAACCAACTTATTTATTTGTTAAATTGATTAAAAATATGTTAATAATTGGTATTTGTAATAAAATACATGCTTCTTTAATGTATTAAACATTATATTTGTATATGTATAAATTGTACATATTAGAAACATAATCAAATTGTATTATGGATAGTATTAATGTATCTATATAAAAATAATTGATTCCAAATTCCTACCGCATGATTATTATGTATGAGTTTCGATTGTAGTGTTATTGGACCACAGAATAGGTATGTTATTAGGTACTGCATAGTTAGTAAGTAGGTATGTTTAAAAAATCGCGTTTGGGAATGACTATCTCACATCCCTAATAGTAATCAGAAATACTTTATAGGCGAAAAAATTAAAAGTGTAAAATATTCTTTTACTGCTACTGATGAAATAACAGTTCTTTCCGAAACCGGTCGCCTAGTTTCAACAATCAATGTCGAAGGGGCATATTAACTCAAATATCGCATTTGGAAATTAAAGTTCCAAAATAAAATAGTCGTTTCACAATTTTAAAATTTAGCATAAATTCCTCTAAGAGAGTTATTAAAGATATTCTACATTTCAGCATTTTTTTAATTACTCCATAACTATACATAGGTGAGGAAGTGAGGATATAATCTTTTTTATTCATGAAAAGTGCATGAAATCAAATTGGATCTTGGAGACGATTTTTCGTTTCAAGTCAGTTTTGTTTTTGAAATGCAAAAAATCAACATTTTTTTGGTTTTTCGATCATTTGAATCGAGTATAAACTGTTTTCATGAGCACGCGATAGTTACCCTTACTAACACAGAACTTCATAAATCATTAAGTCGATTTTCATGAGCACGCGATAATTACCCTTACTAACACAGAACTTCATAAGTCTATGTCGATTTTCATGAGCGCGTAATAGTTACCCTTAGGTACTAATACAGAACTTCATAAGTGATTAAGTTGATTTAGATTTAGCGTCACCTCTTAATAAAGTTAACAAACATATAGTAAAGAAGATTCTTCTAGTCTAAAATTCTAAGCAAAATAATACGTACCTACTTGGTTTTGATATTGTTTCTGGTTGTCTGGTTGTTGAGAACTAAACTTATATTGAACTTAACAATTCTGGCTGATTTAATAGGTATTTAATTTACCTACATACATATTAGATTTACATATACGTTAGTTTACTGCGGAAAATAATGCCTAGCTAATGGAATAAAATTAAAAATATCCAGCTCAATCAACAGTTTTCAATAGAAAACATTTCTTAGATCTATTTATAGCATTTAAATGAAAAATGGCAACTTTGTTAGTTATCAAAAACTATATTAAAGGTTTGAAAAAACTTGCTTTTCACTAGGTGAGGAAATGGTCATTCAATTGAATTTTTTTACTATTTCTATGTATATGCCAAGATTGATATAATTTTTGGGACTCTATTTTTCTTGGAATGATAATAATCTAAATTTTATTTTGAAATACGTCATAGGTACCTAATGGGCCGTATTACGGGATTTTTAAAGAAAAATATAAGAAAGGCAGGTCCCGAGAGCAGTTTTCTCACAGCACGGGACCTTAAGGCCCTTGTATACCTTGGGTATACGGATGTACGCAAAAATGCACACTAAATTATTTTATAATGTATGAAACACGAAAAAATATTAATTTTATCGCACAAAAAAGGTAAAATTTAGAGGTTTTTTTTAAATAGCATGGATAATTATTAAGATATTATCATAATAACAAACTCAGCCGGTAGATTTCATATTCTCTTTAGATTGCAGTAATAAAAATCTACTTCGTAGGCTTCGTAGTTTTTTAGTTACTTACAACAACAAAAAATAAAAAGGGTTTTACTAAAACTAATTTTACAAGAAAAGTATTAAACAAATTCAAAATTCAAAAAACTCATACAATAGAATAAAGACGTACATACAAACTGTTTCTTATTTCAAAGACTTAGGTATATTTTGAGGGTATTAGGGAAATTATTTTCAAAATATACTATATAGCCATTTAACTTTTTCTTAAAAACACTTCCGTAATACAAACATATGTATGTATGTGAAAAGGAATAAAATCGCTTATAATTTCCTCATGGTTTCGTTTTGTAATCCCAGCCTATGTCATATATTATGGAACTCTTTAATTAATAATACGTAGGTATATTATAACATACTAGTGCTTAAGGATATAATGATTATTATTTTGCCTATAATTGAATTGTAAATAATTAAATTAAATGTAATTACCTATATAAAACATGCACATAAAATAATAAATAGAAAAAGTAAAAATATTTAAGTATTTTGTTTTATTTATCTGTATATTTTATTATGTGGTACCTGTAGCTCTGACATAAACATTTATAGAATGTGAATACATTATTATCTAACGCTCCTTGGTCGGAAGAAATTGCCTAATGTTAATTATTAGCCTGCGAGAGTAAAAATATTTAAGTATTTTGTTTTATTTATCTGTATATTTTATTATGTGGTACCTGTAGCTCTGACATAAACATTTATAGAATGTGAATACATTATTATCTAACGCTCCTTGGTCGGAAGAAATTGCCTAATGTTAATTATTAGCCTGCGAGAGTAAAAATATTTAAGTATTTTGTTTTATTTATCTGTATATTTTATTATGTGGTACCTGTAGCTCTGACATAAACATTTATAGAATGTGAATACATTATTATCTAACGCTCCTTGGTCGGAAGAAATTGCCTAATGTTAATTATTAGCCTGCGAGAGTAAAAATATTTAAGTATTTTGTTTTATTTATCTGTATATTTTATTATGTGGTATAGGTACCTGTAGCTCTGACATAAACATTTATAGAATGTGAATACATTATTATCTAGCGCTCCTTGGTCGGAAGAAATTGCCTAATGTTAATTATTAGCCTGCGAGAGTAAATATATTTAAAAGATAAATTAAAAAATGAAAGTAGCTTCAACAACATACGAGCAATTATGAGACGATGCATTAACATTTACGAGGAGGCGATGGTTGAGTGTCAAGAATGAAAAAATGTGGTGTTCGATTCTCTCTGACTAACCTGTGAGGGACATTGTGTGATGGTAAATACGTTTTTTATTTTATTTTTTTAATTATTTAATTTTTCAAAATTTACATTCGAATATAACTAATATACTTTCTTATATTATGGTTTGGCAACATGGGGAGAATGAATGAGAAACGCCTGACGAAGAAAATATACATTGCGGACAGGAATGGAATGAGAGGTCGGGGCCGCCCAAGGAAGGGATGGCACGTCCATGTGAACGGTATTTTGAAAGACGGAAATGTTAGAAGCGTGAACAACAGACGAACATGTATAAGACGATGTATGAATGTTGTTGAGGCGATGAATGTATGTCAAGATAGAAGTAAGTGGCGTTCGGTTCTCTCTGCCTACCCCGTAAGGGACATGGCGTGATGGTATGTATGTATGTATGTACTTATATTATTTTAATACTAAATTGTACAATTTGTCAGTGCAAGCTCTCTAGTAGGTACAATGGAATGACATCCATACAATACATATAGGTAAAGTAATAGGTACATAAAGTTCGGGCATTTAAGATCCAGCCTGCATTACGGAGACTTGCGATATTAGGTAATCGTCTCACAGATCCAAACTGAAAACACAATTAAAAACTGTGTCCCGACGGGAATCGAACCACGAAGGCCGACTATTCCATCCTTGGATTACTATCACTACGCTGTGACCAGACTTCGCCCACCAGAGAAGAATATATTCAAGTTGGTACCTACCTACCTACCTACCTACCTACCTACCTACCTACCTACCTACCTACCTACCTACCTACCTACCTACCTACCTACCTACCTACCTACCTACCTACCTACCTACCTACCTACCTACCTACCATTCGGAACCTACATTTAAAATACAATTCGGAAATTCGTAACACATTAAAAACGAGTGAGTTGTAGCCAACACTAAACTTCCATACCATTTTAAGTGTTAATTTTTTTTCTAGAAAGGTTTAGGTACAATATCTAAATGCATTTTATGAAGTAGGTACCTACATTTCTATTAGATTCATAAACAAATATAAGATTCCCAGAGGACAAAAGTTTTCACAATACACCATACACACAAAAACATTGTCACGAAACTCATAGTATGCTTTTTCTACATGATAATACCTGATGAGAAATTTTAAGTAAAATTGCATTACTAGCAAGATGAGCATGTATGAGGCAGTTTATCAATGTTGATGAGGCGATGTATATGTGTTCAGTTCTCACTGCCTACCCCTTGAGGAAGATAGAAGTGGAGAGTAAAAAATACAGTTGTCTATAGAGACACATACAATATCAATATGAAGTTGATTACTTAATTTTCCCTTACAGAATTAAACTATTTTACTTCCGTTAAGTATATACATTTTTCATACAAATATGAAATTTATTTCACATTGGTATGACAGACCCTAGATTTTTTTTCCTTAAATTTTGGCAATCCTTGCATTTATGTTACAGACGTATTCTTCAATATTCTAGACACATTTCTAGGAGAGAACCAGATTGTCTAGAAAGGCTCGTTGTGGTGGGCAGCGTAGAGGGACGAATATTTCATGGTCGCTTGCCGACTAGATGCGAGTGATTTTGTTACATAAGTCTTCATTGGTGTCTTCAGTGACTGGTGCTCAACGTTCTGCCCAGGACAGTCTAGAACAGACGAACAGATAAGCATTGAAGCGGACCACACAAAGGGTGATTGATTACGACGATTACATTCACCATTCTCAGTCATGAAGATAAGGATAAGAGACAAATCAGAGAGAATTTTGTAAAACAAAAATTGAAATGTAGCTGAAAGAAAAAGCTATGATAGGTAGGTAGGTACATATGTACAGAGGTTAGTAACACAACATAATATAAGTACCTAAGTGTGGAGATTAGTCCTCTGACGTACAAAAGTAAACTACAAGCAGGGTTAGGATAACCTTCTTATCTACATCACATTAAACCCTATTAAACCCCTCCTAACTCCTAACACTTCTACTTCAGCTGTTCTTCAACTGTTTCGTAGTTTCGTTCGATAAACAATAAAGTGCCTTGACAACCGGTTTCGAAGGGGTGCATGTCGAAACTAATCATCAGTATCATCAGCCCTGAGTAAGAAGCGGTCGACTTGAAACCGGTCCTATCAAAAAAAAACTAAATCGTGTTTCAAAACAAAATGAATTATAATAAATTGATAAAATAAAATGTTTCAAATATGTAGTAATTTTACTAAAATAAATACTAATGAAGAATGGTCATTTGTGATCCTGGCCTTACAGGAAACCTACCTACCTACCTGTAGGTACATCTATGTTTTTAATTGTTGTATTAAATGTCACAAAAATGTGTAATTTTAAAAAAGGTAGGTACTTAATATTATATTCAATGTCATTGGTTAACATATTAATACTTTTTTGACAATTTTTTAATATCACAATAGAGACGGACCGGGGTTCAGGCACCTTCAGGGCTTACGACCTGTCATCGACTGGTATATTTGATCACTTTTACCTATTATTGCCCTACTTTGGGCTGAGTATAAATGAATGAGTTAGGTATTTTTCATAAACATTTTTCATATACCTACCTACAATAGATCCATCGATTTTGGTTTTTTTTTAATCGTCTGATGATATAAAACGAAGGGGTTGTGGCCAACATACTGTCAATCTATAATATTGTGAAGTTACTGTTGGTACACTCTTTACTAACTTATATTAATACCCTCTATAAAACGAAGGGGTTGTGGCCAACATACTGTCAATCTATAATATTGTGAAGTTACTGTTGGTACACTCTTTACTAACTTATATTAATACCCTCTATAAAACGAAGGGGTTGTGGCCAACATACTGTCAATCTATAATATTGTGAAGTTACTGTTGGTACACTCTTTACTAACTTATATTAATACCCTCTATAAAACGAAGGGGTTGTGGCCAACATACTGTCAATCTATAATATTGTGAAGTTACTGTTGGTACACTCTTTACTTACTTATATTAATACCCTCTATAAAACGAAGGGGTTGTGGCCAACATACTGTCAATCTATAATATTGTGAAGTTACTGTTGGTACACTTTTTACTAACTTCTATTAATACCCTCTATAAAACGAAGGGGTTGTGGCCAACATACTGTCAATCTTTAATATTGTGAAGTTACTGTTGGTACACTCTTTACTAACTTCTATTAATACCCTCTATAAAACGAAGGGGTTGTGGCCAACATACTGTCAATCTATAATATTGTGAAGTTACTGTTGGTACACTCTTTACTAACTTATATTGATACCCTCTATAAAAAAGTCTATTGATACCCTCCTCTCAAGAACGCTTGGAGGACGAGCTCACTTTTAATATCAAAATTTCTTGTAAATAAAATGCTCGCATATAACCTCACCGAATGAGATAAATTAAAATTCGTCTGTTAATTGAAATCATAGTCTGACCATTAATAAATGTCAAGTGTCAAGGTCAAACGGAATGATTATGTCACAATATAAAATAATAAAAATCAGACTGATACAACAAATTACGATATTACGACGAAACAAATTGAAATTATGGAGTTATAAATCGATAAAAAAATAAACAAAATTAAAATAAATTAGAGTAAAAAACACAGACGAAATATTGTCACCAAAACAATGTCACAAATTTTGTTAGATACAGTTGTTTTCTTGCGCACACACAATATTTTCTTTTCTTCATGGCCACAAGCGTGCTAATGAATTTCAATGCCTGAATGGACCGTCGTCGATGGGCGAAGAGGGCTATCGGCGAAAAGCATCGTCGGATCCCAGACCCTGGCAGATACCGGTTGTGTGGCTGTCGGGAGCGAAACGGCGGCGAGGATAGTCTCAAGGAACCGCAGGACGTTGCTCCAGGGTCCGGCGCGACCCAACAGCGTTTGAACCATGGCTGTCGATGTGGCTGTCGAGTCCATGGCTGTCATGGGTGTCGACACGACTCGTGTATATATCCAACTGTCAAAATTTTTCTAGGTTAATAAAACTGTCAGTTTTTGTAAGAACAATCTTGTTTTTTTTCTGACGTTTAGTCTGGTAAAACTCTCCGAGATCGTGTTCGCAATGTTCAAATAAGGAAAACATGTGGAATACCTATAGGACATCCAGAAGAAGACATTGGAGGGACCACGTAGCCAGGATGGACAGTGATAGACTTGCACGCTGTCTGTGTTGAATTGGACAGTGACAATAAGTTCTCTTTTCTATGACAGTGACGCTGTCTGTGTTGAATTTTAAATAAATAAATATATAGCAGCGAACGAAATTCCTTCTGGCCGCCGCCTACCCGGTATAGACCATGCACTCAAGAGATGGAAGGATAGCTTGGACTTCGTCATCCCAGGAGGCATAGTTTCTGAAGAACAGACCAACAATGTCTACTAAACGAAGAAGAAGAAGACGTTTAATACATTGCCTTTTTTGTTGCTTGTGTTATGCTGGTTTGGCGCCGAATTCAAATAAAAAAAACTCGAACAGGAGAGGTGGTGTCACTATGAAAAATAACAAGAAACTCAAATGGCAATATTTAAGTAGGTATGTATGTATACCTATATGTTAGCCACTGGTATTGAATATAAAAATTACACATTTTGTGTAATTATTAATTATTAAATTCAATATCAGTGACAGGAATGAGATATTATATCTCAAGAAACTGAGATAGATCTCATTTCTGTCGGGCCTGGGAAATTTTTTATGGATCGTAAATAAAATACTTATTTTCTAACATCCCTCAGTTTGAGAACATGTGTATAGAGCAGTGTATTATAATAAAAGAGACGAGATAAAAGATAAGGGTGTCATTAGCTGATTAGGCGTTATTCAAGCACCTACCTATTTACTTTGTGGAACTGTAGGAGATGTAGATTTGACAATGTATCGTACATACATAGGTAGGTTGTAGCTAATAGATAGATTATAAACTGCTCTCATTCATCTCACTATACATCATTCTTTTCATATCTAACACGACAATCTTATCATATCTGCCGTGGACCCCTTTACATTATATGAAATTTAATCTATTAAAAGGATCAATAATATTTTAAATAATACACCAAGATAGACTATCTAACATTTTATTAATACTAATGAAAAAATTCAATCTTCTACCTTTTGTTTTACAATGTTTGAATTAAGAAATATATTACTTGTGGTATTGCCATAATTTAACACCCTCTCTCAATTTTCTATTATTAAGATCAATAATGAAAATTGCATATTTTCACATTTTATACAATTATATCTTAACAGTTTTAACACAATATGAATACAAGATAATATAAAGAACATATGAAATCAATAATGGATGTACTGAATATATGAATACAAATGTTACATTCAAATGTCTAAATTCTCAAGTTTAATAAATTCTTCAAATTTGAAAATGTAACTAAAGTCAGTGACTTTGTGAAAATATCAGATACGTTGTCATGAGTCGATACATATTTCACCAAAACTTGTCCTTTTTCAATTAAGTCCCTTATGAAGTGATATTTGATATCAATGTGCTTTGATCGCTTATTACTTTCATAGCTTTTACTCAAATGAATTGCACCTTGATTATCTAAATACAATGTCCCTGCGCTCACAACCTTGTTTTCCATATCTGATGCTAATCGAGCAATTGATATGAGTTCTGCAGAAGCTATTGCAGCGGCTACATATTCTGCCTCTGTTGAAGATAACGCTACGCAGTTCTGTTTTCTAGAAAACCACTGTACAGGGTTACCATTATGGAAAATCACACATCCAGAGATGCTTTTTCTGGTTAATGGATCACTTGCCCAGTCTGAGTCTGTATAGCCAACTATGCTTGGTTTGCCTTGTTTTGTATAATACAGTCCACAGGATCTAGTTTCTTTTAGATATCTAATCACCTTTTTCCCCGCTTTCCACAGAGATTCTGTTGGTTTATCTAAAAACTGACTGAGATAAGATACAGCAAATGTTATATCTGGTCTGCTGCTGAGTGATATGTACATCAGACTGCCTACAAGTTCACGATATGGTATCTTCTCATTAATTACCTCATTCTTATCGAATGTAAAGTTCTTTTCCATAGGTATTTTCGATCCTTTACATTCTTTCATTTTGAATCTATCCAGGATCTTATCAATCATATTTTCTTGGTGGATTTTTATTGTATCATGACGTCTTTCTATTTGTATTCCGAGATAATTCTTCAAATCTCCGAGATCTCTGGTTTGAAATTCATTCTTTAGTAGTAGCACAGTTTCTTCAATTTTATTTTCTTCCCCAGTCAATAGAATATCATCAACATATATAGCCATAGTCAGATTTTCTTTTGTATAGATGCAGAAGTCATTCTTTGATCTCGTAAACTTATTTTTTACAGCGAATTCATTGAATCTTTCATTCCAACAACGTGGAGCACCTTTCAGTCCATACAATGCTTTGTTAAGCTTTAAAATATTTCCTTTCTGTACAGTAATCCCTTCAGGAGGTTTTATATATGTTGCTTGTTTAAGAGTTCCATTTAGAAAAGCAACTGGAATATCTAGTTGTCTTATTGACCAGTTCTTCTGCAGTGCAAAAGACATTAGCATTCTAATTGTAGATAATCTTGCCACTGGAGCATATAGTTCTGAGGATATATTTTCTTGAAACCCTTTGGCAACAAGTCTAGCCTTTTTCGTTCCATCACTCTTAGTACGAAAAACCCACTTTGTGCCAATAACTTTTGTATTTGAGGGGCACTTAACTTCTTCCCAAGTACTCATGTGCATTAATGAATTAAGTTCTCGTTTCAATGCCTCATTCCATTCAGGATCTAGAATAGCTTCATCATATGAGACAGGATCATTCACTTCAGCGAGAAAACTGTAAGCTGAATATAGTTTAAAATCTTTAAATTTTTCTGGAATCTTGATAGTCCTTTGAGGTCTTTCAAACTCTGTATCTGACTGATTATTGTCCATACCATCTCCTGTTAAATTACCAGACAAGTCAAGATTTCTTTCATCTTCATATTCAATTATTTTCTCTGTAATGTCATCTGTAGGTGTGAACTCTACAATTTCTTCATTTGTTTGAACTTCGGAATCTTCTAATAAGCTCAAACGTTCACTTGCATCTTCGTCATCTACTGTATTAATCAATATATTTCCTTTTACAGTACTCTTTTCAAAATCGGGTTTAAATATAATATTTCTTGAAATTTCAATTTTTCTTTCAGTTGGAAAGTAAATTCTATAACCTTTAATATTTTCTCCATAGCCAACAAATATCCCTTTCTTACTTTTTGCATCCCACTTTCTTCTATGTTGCTTTGGAACTAATACATATGCTTCTGATCCAAACGTATGTAAGTCTTTTAAGTCCGGAGATTCTTTAAACCACAATTCAAATGGAGTTTTTTCTTTCACAGTACTTGTTCCACTTAGATTAATAACATATACTGCTGTGGCGACAGCTTCAGCCCAGAGTTCTTTTTTCAAATTCTTTGCCTGTAGCATAGTTCTTGCTAGTTCCACGACTGTCCTATTTTCTCTTTCAATTCGTCCATTTTGCTGAGGCGTATAGGTACATGACTTTTGATGCCTTATTCCTTTGTCTTCCAAGAATTTAGTGACTTCTTTATTTACTTCTTCTAAACCTTGGTCGGTTCTAAGGATTTGTACTCTATTTCCTGTGACACTTGCAGCCAACTCCAAGAATGCTTTGATTTTGTTCGTAGCTTCTGATTTGTTCTTCAAAAAGTAAACACTTCTATAGTGACTATAATCATCTTTCAACAGTAGAAAATATCTAGAATTTCCAATCGAAGTTTCTTCCATTGGTCCGCAAACGTCTGCATGAATTATTTCTCCAGGTAATTTAGCAATTCTTGTGCTTCTTTCAAATGGTAATATATGTTGCTTACCAAAAATACAGGCTTCACAAAAGAAGTTTTTTACATCTTGAAACTTTATGTCATGTGCCTTTAAAATCGTTCTAACTTGATAAATGTTTTGATGGGCTAATTTTTCATGCCATGTAAGTAAATTTTCTGTTTTTCCACTATAAGTTCCCAGAAAAGCACTCTCTTCAATTTGGAGTATTAACTTGTACATTTTACCCTCTCTTTTTCCGAGAATCTTAACTTCATTGTTTTTAATAATTTTACAACTATTTCTCTCCATTTCAAAGATATAACCCTTCTCAGTCACTGCACTAATCGAGAATAGATTACATTTCAAGTCTGGAACAAACAAAACAGATTTTAACTCGCCATCTGTCCATCTTCTTCCATCGTAGGTTTTTACTTGTATATCACCTCGACCCAAAGCTTCTATGACGCTTCCATTTGCAATTTTTATTTTAATGGGATTCATCAATTCTTTATAATTATAGATACATTTCTTGTTGTGAGTCATGTGCTCACTTGCCCCTGAATCAGCATACCAGTCTTGATCTAACAATTCTTCTTCACCAATCAATCCAATACTTGTATATGCTGAGCGATGATATTTTGGTTTCCTTTGTTGCACGTTTTCTTTTTGATAGCAATCTTTGGCTTTATGATTTGGTTTGTTACAATGAAAACATAGCTTCAAATCAAAATTCTTTTTAAAATAGCAGTCTTTAGCCAGGTGTCCAGTCTTTCGACAAATATTACAGTTTTTATTATTTACAAATAGTTTCATTTTATTATTGTCTTGAAATTTTTTGCTTGTATATGCAGACTCCGTTTTCATATTTTGACTTTTCATTCTTCCTTCTTCTATGTATAATCTGCTAATAAGTTCGTTGACACTTTGTTTATCTGAAGGAACAGATTCCCACGCACTTATAAAATAATTAAATTTAGGCGGTAGTCCCATCAATATTTTGGTCATGAACATCTGATCAGAAATATCTTCCTTGTGCTGTTTTAATTGAGTTCTAATTTCCTCCAATCCAGAAATGTAGGAAGAAATTTCTTGGCCATCATAAGTGTAATTGAAAAATTTCTTCTGCAACATATGAATGCTTACTTCTGATTTGTGCTCGTAGACTGAGCAAAGCTTACACCACATTTCCTTTGCATTTTCACATGTGAGAATATGGGACATAGGGCCATCTTCTACTCTGCTGACAATGATTTCTTGAGCTTTTAAATCTTTCTTTTTGTAATCCGTGCTCTCTTTAATATAAATGCTTTCATTTGTGTCATCCTTGTTTTTAATTGGCGGGTTTTCACTTAACACTTCAAATACTCCTTTGCTTAATAAGGTTATTTTTGTTTGAAATTTCCAAACATTCCAATTTTCACTGCCTTTTAGAATTATCGATGGTGTATTTTCCATCTTGTTAAATTTTAAATTTAACATTCAAATTCACTATTTAAATCTACTATATTTCAATCTACTATATTTCAATCCACTATTTTTTGCATTTGTTATGAGCTGCTGGGCCCATAACCTATGAAATTTAATCTATTAAAAGGATCAATAATATTTTAAATAATACACCAAGATAGACTATCTAACATTTTATTAATACTAATGAAAAAATTCAATCTTCTACCTTTTGTTTTACAATGTTTGAATTAAGAAATATATTACTTGTGGTATTGCCATAATTTAACACATTATTTTATTACAATTACTCACCAGGAATATTTAAAAAACATAAGTAATAAAAATATAATCTGTGACCAGAATTCCCTGGTTTAGGTAGGTTTAATTTAAACAATAAATAAAAATAGGTAGATATGCGTAGTTATAATATAATGGATTCGTTTTTTGGCAGCTTTATATTATTTTTTGCACATAAGACTAATAAATACAAACAATTTTATTATTATATTTAAAATGATTTCAAAATGTATAAACACTATTGCGTCATCTATGCGACACCTTCGTAAACATTGATATCACATTATGATGTTATTACGATTTGTAACAAACATTTTTCAAATCACGCCATCTATAGGAACGTTTGTAAAACTTTTTAATTCGTTCAGAAGCATAGACTTGATTGTATTGAATCTATCTTCACAAAATTTAATTTTACAAAATCTACAATAGATGTCTATATTTAGAAAATAAAAAAAAAACGATGAAATATTTTGGAAAATTTTATTATTTATACTATTCGAACATCTGGAAATAAGGATATAAATACGTTACAAGAAATAAAGCGTTTTAATTTTTTTATTAAAGGTTCGAAACACAAAGAACCGAAAGAAAAAGTATTGGTTTAGGTACTTTCATAGATTCAAAATTAGAATGTTTTGACATTTGATTGTCGGGCAATGAGCAATAATGAAAGCTTGCCAGAGCGTGAACATAATGTTCCACTGGAATGAACTCGTCGGTTTTTTTAATAGCAAGACTGGAACAGGTGCCATAGTGATGTGCAACGTCTACCAAAACATTGTATTATTATTTTTTACTCCTCACTAACACAAGGTGATATAGTGGGGAGTTATGATTTCGCAATTTTTAAGGGTATTTTTTTTTTTGCAGATTATCAACTAGTATCATGCTGAGATTGTATTCTGAAAGTTTCATCACAATGTATCTGTGTGTGTGTGCTATGTGCTATGTACGGCGTGTTCATTTTACTTTATCGATTATAGACTAAAGTACTCATTCGATTCTATTCAAATTTTGCAAATTTGTATATCTAATGCTCACTTAGATCCCATTAGATTTTGAACGATATATGAATAGTGCTTCTCAATTTTTTTAACTGTCAAATATTTCAAAGTGACCCCAAGCTCAGGAAACTTAAAATTTGAAATTTTTATTTTCAAATAGGTAAAAAGGCTCATCACTTTCATAAAATGGCATTCAAGAAATATCAACTTTTCATAATAAAATAAAAAAATAATTAAACAAACTCATTTCATAAAATCGCTGAAAATTTTCCATACAAAATTTGAGTACGGAACATCTTTGACTAGGTATATACCAAAGACCTTATAATAATATATTCTGACTAAAGGTAATATATTAACATTATTATTGTGAAATTTGCTCTGTTTATGTTAAATTATTATTTAATTTTACTCTTTTACATCATTTTTCATAATATCTTATATGAATATTAGGAAAATGTTTATTTTATCAGTTTTTTTTAGAAACCGAACGTCATGATAGTTTATTTTCTAGGAATATACTAGTTACAAATAAATATTTTGTGTTTTTTTACATACATACTATCATGCCTTGTTCATATTGAGGTAGGCAGAGAGAACTGAGCGCCATACTTTCCTTTCCTGATATACTTTTCTCGCTTCACTTAATCCAAACATTGCCTCATGCACACTCTCCTACTATCTACACATCAGATTCCATTCATGTGATTTAAATGAGTCTTTCTCGACCGACCTCTATCTCTTATTCCGCATCTTTTAGCCATGTATAATTTTTTTGTCAACTGTTCTTCATCTGTTCTTTCTATGTGGCCGAACCACTTAAGGACATATATTATATTTTTATTTTGCATGTGGTGTCCTTTTCCAACATACATTCTGTTCTTGTGCTTACTTTTTTTATTCAATCACACATCGTCTTATTACACATTTGTCTGAGAGACCTCATTTCAACGGCAGTTATTCTACTTGGGAAACTTGATGTTTTACTATGTTGTTTTGAAAAATATATAAAAAGAACATTATTTACATTGAATTACATTCATGTATTCTCAATGTAACATAAAGAAATTAAGTTTATAAAAAATAACAAAACAAATAATATTCATCAACTACTAATTTCCCATGTAAAGTTTGAATTTAGAACAACTTGTATAGACTTAATATTGATTTTTGAAATCATAATATTGTGTATGTTCATCATGAGTAACAAACAACTATATTTTTCCAGACCAGCCATAACATGTCATGCATAGAAAGCTTTCATATTACTATATATAATTTATATTTCACAAAGTATGCTTTTGAAAAATTTCTTTTAGAATTTTTGGTTTATTGTCTTAAAATTATGCACAAAAGCTAAATAAATATTTCATGGTATTAGTTAAAGCAGCACTTCAGAGATCAAGTGAATTTTTTTTCCTATATTATGTTTAGTATTATATATTAAAAGTGTTCTTTGATTGACCAGACTCTATTGAGCAGTCTCTCTCGCACCCACACATTTACAGATCTATGTCACTGTGCACTACGAGCTCAGGAGATTAGTCTGTGTATAATAAATCGTTAAATTTTAGTGACTATATATATATATATATATATATATATATATTTGTAAAATAGAAATAGAATAATGTTTATAAAGAAATGCTTTTACTCATAAGCAAAATTTGAATGAAAAACAGCTTTTGTTATACTGAATGAGGGCAATATAGAAATATTATTTTCAATATTTGTCTTGTTTGTAGTAAATCATTTGTCTAATTTAATTATTATATTTATAAAATTTCTCATACCTAATGTATGTGATTCTTATACATACCATAATGCCATGATCCTCACATGGTAGACAGAGAAAACTGAATGCCATATATCTTGACACACAATCATCGCCTCGTCAACATTCATACACCTTCTTATACATGTTTATCTGTTCTTCACGCTTCTAACCTTTTCGTCTTTCAAAATACCATTCACATGGTCATGCCATCCCTTTCTTGGGCGGCATTGATTTCTCATTTCATTCCTATGCGCATTGTATATTTTCTTCGTCAGGCATTCCTCATTCATTCTCCCCATGTGGCCAATTAATGAATGAAATGAATTCATCATTTTCATTCTATTAATGACATCTATCTTCATCTTAAATTCTATTACAGATTCATCTTAGTGATCTCATTTAAACTGCATTTATTCTGCTTTCATGTGACTTCTGCCATGTCCAGGTTTCACTTGCATACATCAAGGTTGGCACTTTTAAGATAGCGTTATCAATGGCATCTTTAGCATCCTTTGATATGTTGCGGTCATTCATAACTGGTCTAAGTGCTCCATTCTCTCTGTTTCTTGCCATAACTCTTCTTTCGATCTCTTTATCAATCCGTCCATTCCGGTGTTCCGTTGCTTCCCAAATAGACATATTCGTCTACTTGCTTGAGCCATTTGTTCTCTAATTTTATTTGGTACGCTGTTCTGCTATCACTCTTTTGAAACACCATTTGAACTTCGATTTGCTGGCATCCATTCTCAGTACGTTCTCTTTACATCCTTCATATACTATACTTACTGAATTGTCAACGTTTTGACATTTCTCATATACCTACTAAAATTCAGACAGATAAATTTAGACGAATCGGAATGGGACATATTATGAATATTTCGATTTGTGTGATAGATTTTGTATTTTAATGAATCATTGTGTTGTTTTTATTTTTAATTGTTGTGTTGTTTAATACGAGTTTTATGTTTTATTTTTACCATATTTTTATAATGGCTAAGAGGCCGTGTATGTGAATATAAATAAATAAATTTCAGACCCTTGCTATCCTCCATAAAAGTTCTGATGCAACATTCAACGTATAGATTGAAGAGCCATGGAGTTAGCATGCACCCCATTATTTATAGAGAACTATGTTGTTACTGTGTCGGTGACACAAACACGTGATATTCAGTAGTGTCCAAAAGAATGGAAACTTTTTATTTTGACTACATTTTTCAACTTACTAGGTGATTCATTTTACTTTTTCATTGAAATTTTATTGCAATCTTATTGTTTTTAATGACAAATATTTTCTTTTGTTTATTTCGCAAGAAACAATAAATATTTTCTTAATTATTTTAACTTTTTTTTACAAAATTAGTTAATCCTTTCTAATTTGTCTCATAATGAGTTGTAAGGAACATATACCTTACTATTTGATGATATGAATCATCATTATTACTCACATTTTTTTCTGGAAATTTGTTTTTTTGATGTCTGTGATCATTAGAAAGTAATTATTGAGGATATTTGAAATCCTATCTAAGCAAGAGCTATTAGTCTGTCGTTCGTCCTGTACTGTGTCATTTGTAAGTGGTTGGAGTGTTTTTTCAAGTTCTGAGATTATTTTATTCTGAAACTTCTTCTGAAACATGCTTGGAGGCTACTGGTCACCTACAAAATGTAGTAGAGCAGTTACCCTGCGAGAAGAGGGATATACATATAAACAAATTGCTGAAAAGTTGGGACACAGAGCGTCCAAGTCTGGAGTTCAAAGGTCTGCGAGAGGTTCAAAGTCTCCAAAAGTTTACACAATGCTGTAAAATCTGGCAGAAACCAGAAGACGTTATTGATAGACGACAGAAGGATAACGAAATTAGCTCTTCAAGACCGTAGATCCACTTCGAGTGATATCCAACACATCCTTGCTGAGAGTGGTATAATTGTAAGCGATAGGACGATTCGACGACGCCTAGTCAACAATGGATTAAGGGCCAGAAGGCCAAGAAAAAAGCTTACTTGAATAGTAAACAAAGGGAAAAAAGACTCATAGTTTTTTCAAGTCAAGTTTGTTCAAAATGCAGAAAAATATCAATAAACATTAGGTTTCCGTTGATTTAATTCACGTATAAAACTTTTTTAACGCACGTGATATTTATCTTAACTAACATGTAACTTCATCATGTATTAGGATGTTTTAATAAATCATATTATATTCAATTACTAGATTCAGCGTTTTATGTTCTCTTAATTTCTCCTAAATGTAAAACAAAATGTTTAATTTTGTTTTATAAAAGTCTGTACTTAACATCTATAAAACATATTGTCATATAAAAGGAATATAACAGGTTCATCGACAACTACATATTATGTTTTATAAAAGTTTTTGTTTTTCATTTATAAAACCAACTGTTGAATAATATAAACGTCACACTAATAATTTTATGTCCTATTGAAGTCATCCATAATACCACTATACAATCGTCTATTAAAGTTTTTTCTAAAACGTTTATAGGCCAATAAGTTGTTTAGATGTTATAATAATACCCTTTTTATGACGATATTGTCTTTTTAAAAATCTTTATACAACTGAAATCTTTTTATGACATACAGCTTTGTTAAGTTAACATTTCGATTAAGACCATTATGTGATCCTTGTATAATTACGTTGCAAAAACGTTTATGGGACGTTGCAATTAGACTATTTAGTTAGACGACTTAACCGTCAGATGTACAACGTCTATACGACTAACAGAGTTAGTTAATAACCACTATAAAACTCCTATACGACTAAAAGTCATAGGTATAACTCTTATTTATACGACTTGTTTGCTAGTTGGATTGTCTCTGGGGGAAACATAAAATTAAAATAGTCGCATCATTTCTATCTTCGGCCTTCGTGGCTCAGTTGGTTAGGTATCTGACTACTGATCCAAGGGTCCCAGATTCGATTCCCGGTGGAGACACAGTTTTTAATTGTGTTTTAAGTCTGGCTCTGTGAGACGATTAATACCATAAGCAGATCGTAAGTCTCCAGAATGTGGCAGCTTGTTATTGGTGCATGTTAAATAATTATTTGACATTGTACCTGTTAGTTGCCCGTGAAGCTACATAAAACAAAAAGTTATAATATAATATTATGCTGATTAATTATTTAAATGTTTTATCAAATGACAGAACGAACGCATATAATATCTGTCAAATGACAAATGTCAACCACGGTGGACGGTGCTGCCAGGACTTAAATTTTTAGATATTATTGGAATTGCACGAAAAAAATATGAATCCTTATGAAGAAGGGGTTGAACTTAACATTGTTTTTACTCCTCACTACCCCAAGGGGATTTATGAATTCGTAATTTTTAAGGTAATTTTTTATTGCAGATTATCAACTAGTATCATGCTGGGATTGCATTCTGAAAGTTTTATCACAATGTATCTGTGTGTGTGTGTGTGTGCTGTGTACTATAATATGCTACGTACGGCGTGTTTATTCTAGATTATCGATTATAGACTAAAGTGCTCATTCGATTATTTTCAAATTTTGCAAATTTGTATATCAAAAACTCGCATAGACCTCATTAGATTTTGAAGGATATCTGAATAGTGCTTCTCATTTTTTTTAACTGTCAAATATTTCAAAGTGACTCCCATGCTCAGGAAACTCGAAATTTGTTATTTTTATTTTCAAATTGCTAAAAGGGCACATCACTTACATAAAATGTCATTAATAAATATCAATTTTTCATAATAATATATTTAAATAATAAAAGAATTAAACTCACTCATTTCATAAAATTGCCGAAAACTTTCTATAGAAACTTTGAATACTCTATAGTGACTTGTTAGTGAGGAGTTTAGCGTTGGCCACAACCCACTCGTTTTTTTATAAATAGAGCATTTCTAAAAATATTTTTTCCATGACGTGGCAAACGATGAGCCTTGTTATGACACGTATGTACTCTAGTTTAAATCTAGTCTTAAATAATTATATTTGTTTAGTATAGTTGTAGCCAAACATCTTGAACCTTTAGCCGAGAAGGGGAGCGATTTGCACGTAAACCAACGAAGCAAAAAAACACAAATTTGCGCTCCGCGCAACCGAAAGCTCATTCAAGATGTTTGGAGAAAATTATACATGTGTTGTAAAAGTAGAAATTTTAGATTTCGGTCGTAGGTAATATTAAAGATCATCGAGAGACAGTAAGGTTCTGGAGACTGTTGGAATGTTGCAGAAGAATAAGTTATATTCTTTGAATTGAAGGTCATTGCTCAATACCTACTGAATTTATCGTACTGAATTTACTTTTGATGCTTTTGTGCTGGTTGGAAGATATTTTCTTATAGCACAAACCTGCCTATATGCAATTGCTGTCCATATATTCGATGAATAAATTATTAATAGTAATTTAAACTTTCATTGTTATTTCTGTCTTTAGTCTATTTGAGTTGAAATCGGTCACTTTTTGCACATCCGTATATCGATCGGTCGTTTGTATGTCCAACACTAGCGCCTCAGATTCCACCACATCTTGCGGCGGTAACTGGCAACTGGCGGCTACGCGCAGCGCAGCTAGTTTAGCGAGCGGCGCACGTCGTATTCGGTCGAAACTGTTAAAAATATAGCCGGACTGTGTATGTTTCGTGTGTTAAGTGGCGGAAAAATTTATTGTGTGTGCATGAAAGTTCTAAACGGAGCGCAATAATGGCTCTGGAAGGTGTTAAAAGTGGTGAAAACAGAGAAGAGACAGTCGAGAATGCCGGGGAAGCTAAAGCGAACGGAACTGACAGGACTAGTAAACAGGTAAGAGGGTGTGTGGTGCCTATATTATATTATACTACGATGCAATCGACGCGTTCGTTTACTTTTCTTGACTAAAAATCGCCGCAAAAAACCTTGTGAATGCCCCAAATGGACGTCCGACAAGTCTTTTGTTTCCGCGCCAGTTTATTTCTGGAGTAATGTGCGCGAATCGAAGCGAAATTACACGAAAACCGACACAGTCAGCCGCCTGTCATAGATTATAATATGGGAGTTGACCTATTTCTGATTTTCGCTTTAGCTGAATAGTCGGTCTATAATAAACCGTAATAAACACAAAACATGGCCCAATATCGTTCAGTTTTAAAATCATTTTGCGCATATCGCAACGCTGCCAATATAACTTGTACGTTAAAATCGTAAATATAAACGGTCCATTCATCTGTCAAAATATGTTGTCACTTGTGAATATGTGTGTATAGGTACAATCTATTGTCATACAATTGGTATGTGCTCGATTACATAATTGAAAGGTCGATTTGTTTATTGTGTCTGCCGATACGTTTGTATGTTTTATTGAGTTTATTCATTGAATGGCGTACCGCCCTTTTATTTATAATCATCGTCGATCGCCCGCCTAAAATTATTGTGTCATTTTGTACGCTTTTTGAATGTTGTACTATTTTTAGCCTATGAATGCGTTTCGCGAAATGACATCAGAATTTATACATATAGAATGCGGTGACCTGTGTTAGCACGCTTCGCCCGGTTTCAGCGTTTTATTACGCGATTATTCGAGATTTAGGAAGAAAAAATGTAACTCTAATAGGTGTCTTATTAAATATTCAAGGACGAACGTCTCGGCGGGAATGTCTTATTGGCATTTTAATGTTATACTTACTGTAATATCATGTAATCGAGATGTCACGAGATGAAATCATATTTTTTATCATCATTTTTATTCAATAAGTAGCTATTTTTAGTTAAAATTTACAACTAGGTACATCATATATGAATTTCTTTAAATATACTTAGTACCTACATATTAAAAATAAATATTTTTTAATTTATTTTATTTTTAATCACACCATACATATGCGTCATTAAAAATAGATAACTGCTGCCCAACTAGGTATACCTGTTCTGGGGCTATTAGTGTAATATTATAATTATATTTAACAGCAGAATGAAACATATAGGTTGTATTTTCATTTTAAAAAGTTACTAAACCATATAAAGAGTTATCGTGATATGCCCATATGCCCAATGTACATGTAGTATATTATTATGTAGATATCATGTAATTTTTATTTATTAATTGCACAAATCAGCCCCCCTAGACAACGTGTCATTTAGCTCAAGAAAAGATTACTCAATGTATGGAAGTGACAGTTGCCAGTCACGTGACTGGCATCTGTCACTTCCATACATTGAGTTATCTTGTTTCTTTTCTTGAGCTAAATGACACGTTGTCTAGGGGGGCAGATCAGATTAATATGAATAGACAATGACAGAGTATGTATATGACAAGTGTGTATAGTGTAGGTATGTTCTTTTGGTGATTTGGCGAAGTTAGTACACGAATCTCAGATCAATTCAACACTTTACGAAATTTATAAAGCATTCGAAACGAGTAAATAAAAAAAATAAGAACTTATTTTCTTCCCGTTGAAATGAAGAGCTAAAAAATAATTCACGCTAGCCCGTAGATTGGTTACATTCATACTGTCAATGTCAAACACATAATTTCAAACGCAGTTGTTTTATACAGCAAACAAATTCAAATACAGAACATAATCTATTGTTAAACGATATAAATGGTACCTGCTTGAACAATAGGAACTTTTAACTTTTTTTATTTTACTAAAAAATGTTTTTTTTTTAACATGTCTACGTAGGGGACGCCAGCTATTAGGATTTGGGTCCATTTTACTCTTCCGAAGAAGCGCACTACGTAGCGTTGGGAGGGGTTTGCAATCTAGAAAAGAGTTTGTTAATTCGGATTTTAAAAAGACCCAGGTTGTACGAATATGGAAACACAGGTACAAAAAATAATAGAGAATGTGGTAAAATTTATATTTTTTATTGGCTATATAAAGCTTTTTATAGCAATTTGTTATAGATAAAACGGTTCATTTGGGTCGTGAAATGAGTGGAACTTCACACATCATAGTGGATGTATTTTTCAAATAGATGTCATACTATACATTTTGTTCATGACTTGTTGATTATTGAATTCAATGAAATCGTATTTTTTTTAAATATTAGGTAACCCACCCTTAGAAGATTGATTTGTGCCAAATGGAAGATAAAAGTAAAAAATAAATTATTGAATATTATGACTTACAGATTAATACAATTGATTAAGATAAATTTAGATATTTTAATTTTTTATTTGTTCTTCATAGAGAGTTTGTCGAAAACCTTTCAGATATCCATCAAATCAGCTTTTTTCGGAATTCAAGGTCCTTGATGTTAGACAACTCTATATTAGAACAATAGTCATTCAACTACATAAAAACCCAGCAATATATAAACCACAATACACCCTTACTTTTAATACAATAAATAGACATTTGCTGCAACCGACTCATACACAGACTACTTTTGCCCAGAGACACTACACATTTTTAGCACCCAGAATATATAAAATGGTTATGTCTGATATCTTGGACTTAGTACAGCCGAGTGGGCATAATTTTGGCAAGCTGGTTACTGATTGGTTGATTCGGAGAGGCAGGGAAGAGTCAGAGAGAGACTTGACGTCTGTCCTAAGATAATTTTAATATAATTTACAATCAAAATCTTTTTCATACACCCTTTTACACATATCCACACACGCAAACACACCCTCACATTAACAAAAACACAAAGACACCTAATAATTTTTTTCATGTACCTACAATTGTATTTTATATGTACTTTTTTATATTTTTTTTATGACTTAAAATGTGTACTTTTGTACTTTATTATTTGTATTTTTTATATTTTTTTGTGCCTTAGATATTAAGAATTCACGTAGCTGAAATTTATGCTTACTTATTGCCTAGTATTACCTCAGAACAGGCTTTGCCTAGTGAGGTAATAAATTCCATTTATATATTTCATGAACAATGTTTTATATTTTACTTTATATTGTATTATGGAAATTAATAAATAAAAAAAAAAAAAAAAGTTAGACAGTCAACACAATTTATAAAAAAAAAAACAACAATGCATTACTTACCTAGTGGACCAGTGAAAACTCCATACATTAATCAATAGGACAACCGCAAAAAAATACAAACTTGACTATACATATAAAAAGGAAGACAAAAGCTACTCAGACCAAAGCACTACGTAAGATTGGAGGAGACAACTATCCTAAACACACTGATTGAACTCGCAGAGATGTCGAGTGTATTAAAGAATGCATTGTACTGTATACCACATAGTGCAAGCACGGTGCACATAAGCATTCTGGGTCTAGTTATTATTACACTTGGGAACATAGAAGGTGTTTGGATATCGGGTTGTTCTGCTCGGACAGTGAAAACAGATTTTTTTAGCAAGTCTTGGGAATCCACAAAATTATTAACTAACTAAAACAAATATACACCTGCGGTTTGCCAGAGTTACCAAATTATGAAAATGGATTGATTCAGAATAATTACTAAAACTAAGACCAAGAAGAAAATCAACATGTGAAGCAGACTTACGCTGAATTCTTTCGATTCTGTCAATGTATGTCGTATAGTGAGGGTTCCAAACCACATATCCAAATTCCAGGTGAATCCTAACAAGAGAGTTGTAAAGGTCGACCTTCAGGGTAACAACTGATCTAAATGGCTTAGAAACTCTCAAGACAAACCCCAGCATTTTATAATAATAATAATAATAATAATAAGGACAATTTATAAAGCGCCGTTTAGTGACAACCGTGGTCACCTCAAGGGCGCTTTCAGTTTGCAAAAAATAATTTAAAATTAGTCCTATAGCTAACACATTGAAAATGGTGAAACAAAACTTAAAAAAATACAATCAGTTAAAATTAAGTTAAAATTAGTCCTATAGCTAACACATTGAAAATGGTGAAATATAAAACTTAAAAAAATACCTAGAAATCACAAATTAATCTTGTTACATAATCCAGATGAAATTAATTATAAAAAATAGTCGATTCAAAGTAAACTGGCATAATATTTAGTACACATAATATTATTGAACGGATGAAGGACAATCTGGATACGACTTGCGGAAAAGATGAGTTTTTAATTTCTTCTTGAATTCATTGATATTTTCGGCACATCTTATATCCATTGGAAGATTGTTCCATGACTTTGGTCCAGAAACGCCAAAAGATCGATATAGGTATTTTATATTGCGGAATAAATAGCAAGAGAGTTAAGTGATAAGAGATGAGACATGTTGACTGGTGGAGGGACTTTTAAGTTAGGATAGATGTCATATTCGTAGTACATACATCGGACATTGAAAGAACACGTTATCGAGTGTTTCCAAATATGCCCCGCATGTACATGAAGGGTTTTCTTTTATATTTATTTTGCATATGTGAGAAGCAATTGAGCAATGACCCAATATCATTATCGAGAAGGAAAAGATGGCATGTTAAATTGGATATTATAGTAGTATGTTCCTTTGGTTTTAGAAGTGATTTTCAACAGGTCTTGCCATTTATTTTTAGCAATGTTACAATGAGAACGAATTTTGTCTTGGATTGAAAGGGAAATGTTAAAATAAGATGCATCAGAACTGGAGGCTTGTTTTGCTAATTTATCCGCGATCTCGTTCCCATTTATACCTACGTGGGACGGGATCCATGCTAGTATAATTTCATAGTCTTTTTCTATAAGACTACACATGAGACATCTGATTTAGCAAAGTAGTTCATTGTCTGGAAATTTAGAGAAATCGTTGGATTAGGATTTGAGATAACTTAAACAATCAGAAAGGATCAGAATTTTTGAGTGGGGAAGAGAGTCCAGAAGTTTTAATGCTTCTCTTATCGCCAAACACTCCGCTGAATAGACAGACGACCCAGGGGGAAACTTAAAGAGAAGTTTAGTATTTAAGGAGGGAATGTACACAGCGGAGCCACATGGTCCATTTGGATACATTTTTGACCCATCAGTATAAATTTTAAGATGTGACGGCCATTTAGAATTTACAATGTTATTAAAAATTTTGTTAATGGTGTGAGGGGGGGGGGGGGTAATTGAGTCGATTTGTTTGCATTTAAGATGCTAAAAATGTATATTTTAAATATTATTCGGACTCGAGGTGTATTAATACGACTGTAATATTCCCAAAGTCATAAAACTCCCAAGTTTTTAACCTTAAATGATAAGTTGTAATTATCTGTTTACACCAAATAAAAACACGTCGAAAATGATTAGCAGTCAGCGGAGTAATTTTTCAACTACAACGTAATTCCGACGAATTTAAAACTATGAATGTTTATTTTTTTTACTGATCTTACTTATATTTGAATCATCCTAGTTTCTATATATAACATATCGATGATAAAAACAATTTATTTACGCCTAAAAATAGTTTAAATCGATGTTAGATATCATTAGAAATATAATATGTACACAGAACAGAGAATCTAATCTAGTCGCGAAGTGACTGCCGCTAGAAAGGAATGGAATAATACGTGTAAAAAGAATAGACTTTGTCGGTTGCGAGAACGACATTTGGCTCAGCACGTTAAAAGTATCATTTCATTCGAGTTTCTTTCGTCAGAAAGATATTTACTTATATACCCATGTACGCTTAATAAGGAAAACATAATATGAACGAGCAACGTCGCGTCGTTAAAAAGAAATGCACAGGAGTTTACTTGTATCTTATCTGTGCCCGTGACAAGGATATATAGATTCTGTAAGGGGGGGGTTTAGTCAAAGTGTCTCTCTCGATTCGTTACAAATATTATTTTATTACTTTATTTATTTATTGAAAACATACAGCCAATTTAGTACATAGGACAAGCAGACAGTAATACAACAAATAAGCCAAAAATGTTTGATGAATATTACTGGTTAAAAAACATGAATTGAAAAAGAAACAGGTTTATAATATTTATTGCTGTAGGAAAAGGAAATTAAAAGGAAATGGGACGTTATGGGAAGCGTGCGTAAGATCAATCAGAGCGATGAGGGAACGTGGCCAAAATGCATAGTTTATTTATTTATTTAGCATTACAGGAGGGAAGGTTCTCATACAGACACGATAAGGTGCTTGAAATTGTGAGAGAGGCTTCCAGCCTTGCGGTGGCAAGAGCAATCAAAGGATTAAACACATGGAAACAGTCGATTGTAACATTTGTAAAACCGGGACAAAAAGTTAGACTTACAACAAAAAAAAAATAATATCAATAATTGGGAAGTCAGATGACTGGAATATCCTAATGGATATGAGAACAGAGAGATATATCCTTCCAAAGGAGATCTGCATCTCATCTCTTAGGCCTGGCTTGACAATATACTCTCTTTCATTGAAAATAGTTATTTATGTGAAGCTGACTGTTCCATGGGACACAAATATTACAAAAGACCACCAATACAAACTAAACATGTATAAGGAACTGGTAGATAGAACAGTTCAAAATGGCTTTAGCACAAATATATATGCTGTAGAGGTGGGGGTGAGAGGCCTGCCAGCAAAATCTTTATATTCCTACTTTAAAGACCTGGGTCTCCCTAGAGGTAAAATAAAAGAACTTTTGGATAGGGTGGTAAAAGCAGCATTATCCGCAACCTATTGGATTTGGTTGCGCAGGGGAGTGGAGTATCAGTCGGAGATTGGTGATTGAGTGGTGAGCGTGACTTGAGTCATAAAGGGGCCCCTTAATCCCGCATACATGGTCGCAAGCCCATGTGGCTCACCTGTTCTGGCTGGTACTCTGGTCGCCTGTGCTCGTGGGCCTGGATTCATGAATCCCGTGAAACCACGATTGCCTTTCTCTTTTGTATCTTAAAAATGATGTAAAAATTTATGTACAGTGCTTATACTTATATTATGTACTTAATTAATTTCAAATCATTATTCAATCAATATCCCGATGGCAAATATCTTTCTATTATATTTTAAAACATTGACCTGTCTATTAAGACACTGCGAAGTACAAAAGTCCAGATTATCCTTAAAAATAAGCATGAACATTTGTTCATTCACTTGTCTGAGGGACATTGTCTGGTTGTCCTTTAATAAATCCCGTGTTGATTTTATTGATAATTGAAATGGAAATAATTATAATGTGCGAAAACACTCAGTGAAACGCTTCACGCTATAGACAATACGTCAAGATGAATAATCCATTGTGATGTGTGGCGCCATCAAGTGATCAACCAATGACAGACCATTTATAATTTTGATGAAAAATTATATTTTTTATAATTGAATTGTTAATTAAGCTGTAATATTTCACAGGTTTCATTAGTATTTTTCTTTTTTAACCTCTAAATCATTATTTTTTATAAATATCCCTCACACATGCATTTTCTCTATTGCACTTAGTTTGTATGAAATACAAAATTGTTTAATTTGATCAAAACATCAAGCTGAAAACACAAGCTAGCACATTTGGTAAACCGTTTGGCTTACCAACTTGCATGCTGGCGTTCTGGGTTCTATTTCCAGAGGAGGAGATCATCATCAAAAGTCTCAATCCTATGGATTGGTTTGCAGAAGAAGTCTACATCTCGCTTTCCACTTCTCTCTATCCTGTGCAGCCCTTTTCAGCTCAACATATGTGGCGCAGTTCATGTCCTCGCACACCTGGGCCAAATATTCCCGTCGGGGGCGCCCCCTGTGGTTTGTCCCCTCAACCATTCCCTCCATTAGGTCATGTAGGAGTCCCTCGTGGCGCAAGATGTGCCCAATCCAGCGAGCACGTCTCTCGGAGATGGTATTGAGTAGGTGTCTGCCTTCTTCAACTTTGTTGAGAACCTCGGCATTCGTGATATGGTCCCTCCAGGAAATTCCCAGTATTCTTCTGTAACACCACATCTCGAAAGCCTCAAGTCTACTTCTGTCTCTTTCGGTAAGACACCATGTCTCACAGCCATACAACAGTATGCTCCACCCATATGTTTTTGTGAGTCTCTTACGGAGCTTCAAGTCTAGGTTGTTTGACTCAAGGATCTTCGACTTTGAGGAGGAGATAATGGATTAAATTTGATTTCTCATGCTATTTTTGTTTATTCTGGTTAGTTGTCAACTAATGAATATCTATATTATAATATGGGCGATATGTGGGTTTTATTAATTTAATATTTATATGTGATATCTATATGTATGTATATTGTGTATGGAGGCATATAATATGTATGTTACCTACAATTAATATTAAAAATGCACCTCTGATGTCAATCGTTTATATATATACTTAGGTATGTTACGTAATTATATATAGGGCCGTTTGAAGGATATCACCACGCCCATTATATATTATGTTTTAATTTTTATTAGGACAGGATAGGACTGAAAAAATAATATCACATCTTAATGCTCTTGGAGTATTAAGATGTGATATTATTTTTTCCACACCCTCACACACACACTCTTACACACATACGCACTACACATATACAGAGTATCATGACACACAGTTATACAGTACCTATAAAATAATATATTACTTATTATTTTATGTTATGTATTTAATTTTCACTTTATATATTGTTACCTTCAATTTGAAAAAAAATAAAATTAAAAAAAGTAAACACCCCAATTGGAAATTAAATTTCTTAAATATGTTAAACAGTGTGTTTCTAAAAATGTGCGACGTATGGACGATGACCAGGCGCCGATAATAATCCTCACAAAACGCCCGAAGGGAAGGAAAAGTGTGGGAAGTCCTAGACTACGATGGATGGATGTATGTAGTCGAGAGGGACCTTCAGATAGCCGGTGTATAGAATTGGAGAGAGAAGTCCATGGACTGGGTGCAATGGAGACGATTCCTTAAGGAGGCCAAGGCACATCCTCTGCTGTGGATACACTGATGATGATGATAATGTGCAACTTGAAAATAAAAATATTAAATTTCACTATTAAGATATCATTCTATATATATATTTACAAAATTTGAAAATATTCGAAGGGGTACTTTAGTCTATAATCGATTAAGTTGAATAAACACATAGTACATACCATATTATAGTACACAGCTCTCACACACACACACACACACACACACACACACACACACACACACACACACCCTCACACACACACACACACACACACACACACACACACACACACACACACACACCCTCACACCCTCACACACACACACACACACACACACACACACACACACACACACACACACACACACACACACACACACCCTCACACACACACACACACACACACACACACACACACACCCTCACACACACACACACACACACACACACACACACACACACACACACACACACACACCTCTCACACACACACACACCCTCACACACACACACACACACACACACACACACACACACACACACACACACACACACACCCTCACACACACACACACACACACACACACACACACACACCCTCACACACACACACACACCCTCACACACACACACACACACACACACACACACACACACACACACCCTCACACACACACACACCCTCACACACACACACACACACACACACCCTCACACACACACACCCTCACACACACACACACACACCCTCACACACACACACACCCTCACACACACACACACACACACACACACACACACACACACACACACACACCCTCACACACACACACACACACACACACACACACACACACACACACACACACACACCCTCACACACACACATACACACACACACACACACACACACACACACACAAACACACACACACACACACACACACACACACACACACACACATTGCCCCTGAGTCAAATCGAAAACGCTTAGCGATAACGATATTGTATGGGATTTGACGTTTGTTATTGTAGACAAATATTCTACAACAAACGTCAAATCCAATAAAAAAAAATAGCGTTTGACGATATCGTTAAGCGTTTTCAACTTGGCTCAGGCCCAATGTGATGAAACTTTTAGAATACAATCTCAGCATGATACTAGTTGATAGTAAAAAATAACCTTAAAAATTGCGTAACATAACTCCCCACTAAATCTTCTCGGGTTAATGAGAAGTAAAAATATATATCGACATTCTATATACAAGAAAAAGACAATAGAGACATAAATAATATGATTATTTACCGATGTTAAGATGGTCACTTTTTGATGATTATAGCAAATGGTGTTTCCTGGGCAACTGCAGACTTCGCCCTCGATGCGGTGCTACTCTGCGAGGTCTACATTTACCCGTCTTAACGAAGGCTCATTCTTGATGAATATGCATGTTGTGTTTATTCACCATTTTGTGAATAATATTAAGTATATCTCAACTGTAGATACTACTTACTTAAGTACGTTACTTGAATAATTGTGACTAGAGAGTGACAGACACTCAAGAGATGTTCGCTGCTTTAATTGGCACTCAACATAATTTGCACTCTGTTTTACCTTCCATACCTATTTGTCGTCACTCCAAGATCGCAGTACCTGCCATAGTAAAATTCATTGATATCAGATTTCAACACATATTAATCTGGAATTTTGGATTTTCACGATTGAGACACAGCACAGTTGGTAAGCCGTTTGGTTTTCGTGCAGGCGTCCTTGGTTAGATCCCCAGCAGAGAAGAAATTTATTTAAAATTATTTAAACTTAGACTTAAACATACAATACAAACATGGTTATATAACAAAGGGATCAACTATTGTCAGCAAACTCTCAATTCATAGCAACATACACGACAAATCTACTAACATAGGACTCAATAAGTAGACCATGGGCTACACAATTATATTATATAATAGCTTACAATGACTTAGTAATTAATATTATGTAACAAGTCTACCACCTCGGAACAGGCCTGGCCTAGTGAGGTGGTCCAAACCAAACCAATTTATTTGTTATGTTGCTTATATGAAATTATGTAAATGTTGGTATAGGTATGTAATAAAAAAAAATTCTCACGAAAATATTGCTTCTCTGTGCTGGAAACACTGGTTAGTTGCAAGAAATTGACATATGGCAATAAAATCGCCACTTGCGCATGGTGCAATAAGTGTTCATTATTTTTATTATAATTATATAGGTTAAAAAAATAATACATGGTGAACCTCATTGTTGAATATTCTTTTTTTAATTGCATATACGCATAAAGTGATCACGTAAACCAGCCGATGACAGGTCGTAAGCCCTGTAGGTGCCTCGAGTTCCTGGTTCTTCTATAATATCCCAACTTCGTCTCTATTTAGAAGTTAAATAGTTTGTCAATAAAAAAAATGTCATTGTTGAACTTTGTGAGATTTAAATTTGCCCGTTTTGTGTTTTGGAGAAGAACAAATCAGTCGAGGTTAAAGAACAAACCGATAAAGCAGCCGTTATAGCTGACTGCCTCAGGGTCACTGTCAAAAAAACAAACATATGCTCACAGAAAGTAAAACCAGAATTCACAAAACGTGCGTAAGACCCATAATGACCTATGCCATCGAAGCCAGAGCCGATACCGTCAGAACAAAAAATCTCCTCCGGACTACTGAAATGAGGACACTGCGCTCCATAGCGGGTGCAACACTCGTGGATAGAGTCCGGAACGAGGATATAAGAAGGAGATGTGATGCAGATGACATCATCCGCTGGGGTAGAGGGCGAAGGCGTCAATGGAGAGACCATGTCATTACCCAAAATTGTCCCCAAGGAAGTCCCGGAGGGTCGCAGAGCAAGGGGAAGACCAGCAAAAAGATGGAGTGACAGCTGGACATCCAGATCACAAGAGGCAGTCTCCGACTGAAAAAACAGGCCCTCGGCCTAAAACCAGAGGAAGAGAAAGAAGTATTTTGGTGTAGGTACTTAAAAGAGTGGAAGCACTATTTTAAGCCGGTGCCTCACGGAACTAATATGGTTTAGTAAGAGTCCAACGTTTATTTATTTAAATATAAAATATAGAGATAAGTAATGTGAAAGGCTTTGAATGAAGACGATAATGATATTTGCACACGTGGACTGTCTTTGAATGAAGACGATAATGATATTTGCACACGTGGACTGTCTTTGAATGAAGACGATAATGATATTTGCACACGTGGACTGTCTTTGAATGAAGACGATAATGATATTTGCACACGTGGACTGTCTTTGAATGAAGACGATAATGATATTTGCACACGTGGACTGTCTTTGAATGAAGACGATAATGATATTTGCACACGTGGACTGTCTTTGAATGAAGACGATAATGATATTTGCACACGTGGACTGTCTTTGAATGAAGACGATAATGATATTTGCACACGTGGACTGTCTTTGAATGAAGACGATAATGATATTTGCACACGTGGACTGTCTTTGAATGAAGACGATAATGATATTTGCACACGTGGACTGTCTTTGAATGAAGACGATAATGATATTTGCACACGTGGACTGTCTTTGAATGAAGACGATAATGATATTTGCACACGTGGACTGTCTTTGAATGAAGACGATAATGATATTTGCACACGTGGACTGTCTTTGAATGAAGACGATAATGATATTTGCACACGTGGACTGTCTTTGAATGAAGACGATAATGATATTTGCACACGTGGACTGTCTTTGAATGAAGACGATAATGATATTTGCACACGTGGACTGTCTTTGAATGAAGACGATAATGATATTTGCACACGTGGACTGTCTTTGATACAATGATCGATGCAAAACTTACTTACTGTGCCATTGCATTCATTTACAACAGACTAGGTTGATACTATTTATTTTATTTAGGTATATTTTATTTGTTGGTAAATTCACAGAATATTTTATTAATATTTATACATACCATCATCAATCAATCAATCAGTGGCGCTACAACCCATTGTGGGTCCTGGCCTCCTCCAGAAGTTCCCTCCACCCCTCCCTGATCATCGCTTCCTGCCGCCAATTTACAACGCCCATCGTCCGCAAGTCCCTCTCTGCTCCATCTAACCATCTCAGCTTTGGCCTACCGACGCTTCTTCTGACCATTGGTCTTGTAGCGAATATCCTTTTTAGTGGACAGGTTTCGTCCATTCTCGCTACGTGACCCAGTCATCGGAGCCGGCATATTTTGATGTACTGGGTGACGTGTACATCAGAGTTCAACTGGTACAGTTCGTGGTTGTACCTGATACGCTAGGCTCCATTTTTGCATACGGGGCCATAAATGGGTCTCAATATTTTTCTTTCAAAGGTGTTTAACCTTGTTTCATCGACATTTGTTAAGGTCCATGTTTCAGCAGCATATGTTAAGACTGGTCGTATGAGAGTCTTGTTCAGTTGGACTTTTGTTCTCTTTGATACTATACCAGACTATGGTTTTGCATCCCAAAATAACATTAAATGTAAATAAAAATTTTTGTTTGTTGCTGTTAATCTTCTTTTTATTTCATCCCCTACTTAATTGTTGTTGGTTATGAGTGAGCCAAGATAGGTAAACCTGTCCACCGCATACATACCATAATGATGTTTCCATATTCTGGGTAGGTAAAACAGACTGACCTCCATATTATCCTATCTTGATTTTGGGGATTGAGTAAGCAGTCCCTCCTGCTTGTCTTTATATTATGTTCATATGTCGCCACCAAACAGATACACTTTCCCTCGCGCCTCCGTCTAATAAATAACATGTAATCAGGGGGGGCAAGTCTGGTCCAACCGGAGAAATCAAAACCCTCCTGACTACCCATATAATGGATACAATTATTAAATGGAGTTCTTTAATATCTTTAGATGTCATTGGACTCCATATGATAATTATATCCATGATATGGGTAATCACGAGGGTTTTGATTTCGCCGGTTGGACCAGCTTGCCCCCCTGAACACGAATTATTATTTCACTCTACTAAATAGGTATGACACAAATACCTATCCTGACATATATACCTGCATGTTTTATACAGAAAACGAAATATCTTAAAATATTTATTAATTTGTGTTTAAGTTTTTATAGTTTGGTACGTATTCTTCAATTATGCATAATATCGATAGTTGAATCTCATGTATTACATGCAACTATTAGATGTAAAAAAAAAAAAAAAATGCAAAATTTGAAATGAATCGAATGAGTGTATAATCGATAAAGTAGAATAAACATGCCATACATAGTACACAGCACACACACACACGTATACATTGTGATGAAACTTTCAGAATACGATCTCAGCGTGATACTAATTGATAATCTGTAATAAAAAATTACCTTAATAATCGTGAATTCATAATTCCCCAATTTATTCCCTTGGGTTAGTGAGGAGTATAAACAGTATATCCTGAAAGTGTATTATATTTAGGTAAGTATATATTCATTCAGTTTAGATAAATATGCTATATAATATTATAATCGTTATTGAATGTCTACTTTGTGATGTGAAAAATATTTCGTTATCACTACATATTTATTTTTGTTAAATATTAATAATAATTTGGTTCGCCTAAATATATTATTATATATGCTACAGTTGGTAGTGTATGCCTATATATATATATATATATATGCATGAAGATTTCATATACAGTGTCTTTTGCCTAATATGGTAGGTACCAAAGCATTTTTATTACAACAGCTACCGCGCCATGCCGATATCTGATATTACTTACTTATGACATGTGTACACACTAGTACCCAACCATTTGGCATTTATATTTTTTTATAACTACATGTAACATATGACATCCAACTGTCGATGGCGATAGTATGTATAATTGAAGAATACGTACCAAACTATAAACACTTTAATAAATAAGTATATTAAGATATTTTGTTTTCTATATAAAACATGTAGGTATGTATGTCAGGATAGGACAGTATGGGTATGGGGGTCAGTCTGTTTTTCCTATCCAGAATATGAAAAGAGCATGATGTATGTTTGTAGATTAAGTAGGTATCAAACTATTGAGTGAGATATTGTGTAGTGTTTAATGCATTGCAAATTGTATGAAACGATGTCGTCACTAAATTAAATTTTAATAACTAGTTGCATATAACACATGAGATCCAACTGTCGATAGCGATAGTATGTATAGTTGAAGAATTAGTACCAAACTATAAACCAATAAATCAATATTATGGAATAGTTTAAGATATTTTGTTTTCTATACAACACATGTAGGTATGTATGTCAAGATAGGATAGTATGGAGGTCAGTACTTTTCTCCTACCCAGAATATGAAAACAGCATGGTGGTATGTATGTTTAGAGATTAAGTATCAAACTATTCTTCTAAGTCTTAGATAATGTGTACCTATAGGCGACTGCCATACAAATTGTATGAAGCGATGTTGTACTAAATTCAATTTTTATAAAAAATTGTTACAAAAAAATTGAGATGTACTACTACAATGTTCTTAGGTATATATTTTATAGAAAATTAAATTATCTAGTTGGGGTGTTTTGGGTTTTTTCGATATTATTAAAAACTTTGAAAATATACATAGGGTTAAAAACATAAATTTATCATAAAAATATGTTTTTCTTAATAAAAAGTGTTTGAGAAATTCGGGAACTCTTTTGAAAAAATAATTTTGAGATTTTGTATTTGTCTATAGCTTTTATGGTTTTTGAGATATATGGAAAAATAAAGTAAAAATTCAAAATTTGATAACCCCTGACTGAAACAAAAATTCAATATTCTGAGTATAAAAATCCATATACCTATGGAACATATATATATGCTGCGAAGCCTCTAAGTTGGTGTTTTTTGACTTCAAATTTGGAAAAACCTTGAAAAATATAGAACCTGCATACAAATATCGCGTATATTGGCTCGATAGTTTGTCGATACGATAAGAAAATAAAAATCTCTTGAATAAATCGACAGTTGGATTATTCATAATATAGTTAACACATTATTTCTTAAAAAGACCAAAACTTTTTTCCTTTTTTATGTCCCTCAGCATACTTTCATATTATTGAAGCCCATTATACATACATTATATAATTCTGCGTTGAGACTTTATTTCGTTTGTCTAATCCAGTGGTCGGCAAACTTATTGACCAAAGAGCCAAATATGTACATTACAACGATTCAAAAAAATTCTGAGAGCCAAATCTGTTTTTTAATTTAGTAAACCTTTATTATGATTTAAGACCTTCATTAAATTACGGGTACACTGAATAAAACTTGATTTCACACTTAATAAAGACTTATTCGTTATTAAGCAATAATATGAAATAAAATTATCCATAAATTTAAATCATGACAATGAATGACAAACACTTAATGCGAACAAAGTCCTTGCATCTCCTTGGAAAGTTTCAGTAAGTCAGGTTTGTATGTTGTTGTTTTTAATTTTAGGCATGATTCCAGGTTCTCATCAATAAGACGACTTCTCAGTTTACTCTAGATAAAGTTCTTGTTTGAAAAAGATTGTTCGCATGAATATGTAGAACCAAAAAGGGAAGGAACAGCAAACGCAAGTTTTTTCAGCTGATCGTAAGAGTCAGGAATACTATTCCAGAAGTTAAAAATGATCTTCCTTCTCCAGGTCTTTCAAAGCAGACTGCACTTGTGTTGTGAACTAAGATCACATTTGTTCTTCTGCAATATTTCCAAATCAATACAAAGACGTTGAAATTTAGAGCTCCATATTTCCTTGTTTTTTAAATCCTGCAATTGTATTTCAAAGTTACCAATGTCTATGCCAAAAGGAGAAAATTTCAACTCAGTTATCGCATCATTAAGAGGATTTTTGACGAATGCTAAGGTCGCTCTACTGTTTTTAAACTCCTGAAACCCGTGTTCGTGTCCGTGGATATTTGTGCCAGAACCGCACTCAAGGAGCCAAAGAGCCGCATGCGGCTCTGGAGCCGCACTGCCGACCCCTGGTCTAATCTAATATCTTTTCTGTTTCTTGTGTCATAGAGAGTGATATTCTTTATTATATCTAATTTTGGTTATGACATTTTTTGTATAATGCCATGAAGCATTTTTTGCATAAAAAATAAATCATGAAATTATATCATATTGTTTGACAGACAATAGGTTTAGATAATTTAACATTTTATGTTTCTTTGTTATTCTATTACAATTTAAAACACTAGAGTCTACAATCTGAATCTACCCGTTTGCATTCTGTTTCCGGTTGGCTCTCTGATTGGTTGAGATCTCGTAGTATTAAGTCAAATGAGCTGTGAAATTTTATATTAAATGCGAAAAATTAAAAGAATATTATATATTTAATTTATGATAATTTATAATTCAATTTATAAAGCAACTCGCTCACGCGAGTCGCTATTATTATTATACACAAACTTTAACCTAACCTAAGAATGCAGAAAAGAAACTCAGGGGCTAGACGCTACTTTTAAAACTACTCTCATAGCTTAGATTTTGTATCGTTTGCAATGTGTTTTTTGAAAAAAAAAAATAGCATAAGTATTTTCAACATTTTTCTAGTGAATGTTCGTAACATAATAAAGACAAGACTGGTAAGTTTGGTTTATTCTTAAAATTCAAAAAATAAATTGTTTCCGATAATTTTAATAATGTATATAAACTTTTATTAACGCCTGCGATAGTCATCCTTTCTAACCAAAGAAACAGATAATCAATATTTTCTCTTCTGTGTTTCTAATACTTAACTTCATAGTGTATTTTAGGCGGTTTTAATGTAATTTTTATTCAAACGGTACGTGTCGCGTATCGCGAATCAATGGTTTAGAACATGTGGTCGGCAGCAGTCTTTGTGACACACATAAAGACACTACTGACTGTGCGTCACAAAAATCATACATTGAATAAATCAAATTTAAATATAAATCAATAAATCTGATATTAATGACAGATTTATATACGAGTAGGTACTAGTGGACCAGTAGACCTAGGGGGCAAGTCTTGTCAACCGGCAGAATCAAAACCATCGATGTTTACCCTTATCACGGATATAATTATGTTATGGAGTTCTATAATATCTTAAGATGTTATAGAACTCCATAAGATAATTATATAGATATAATTTGAAAGATGGAAATGTAAGAAGCGTGAACAACAGACGAACATGTATAAGACGATGTATGAATGTTAAGGAGGCGATGAATGCGTGTCAAGATAGAAAAATGTGGCGTTCGGTTCTCTCTGCCTACCCCGTGAGGGACATGGCGTGATGGTATGTATGTATAAGATAATTATATCCATGAAATGGATGATTTGATTCCGCCGGTTGACCAGACTTGCCCCCCCCCCCTGATTATATGTATTTTACTAAAATGTATTTGCACATTTGAATGTGGTATGTTCTCTAGATGCGTAATACAATACCCCCTATTCAGTAACTATTGTAACTAAAATAGGAACGTACTAAAATTGTAAATTTTAGATTTACGGTCTAATTTCAGCGTTATAAAATATCAATTTGGACTAAATGGAATAGGAACGTACCTATTTTGGCCGGAACGTTGTTAAAAAGTTACTGAATTAGACCTATTTTGAATAATTATGAAAATGATGAAAATTTCATAATTTTCATAATTATTCATTATACCTACGTCTAATTCAGTAGCTTTTTAAGAACGTTCCGGCCAAAATAAGTACGTTCCTACTCCATTTAGTCCAAGTTGATATTATGTATATAACGCTGAAATAAGACCGTAAATCTAAAATCTACAATTTTAGTACGTTCCTATTTTAGTTACAATAGTTACTGAATAGGGGGTATTGTCAATAGATTTGTTCACACCGTCATCTATTGAAGGTTACACAACTTAAATATGAATTGAGGCCCCTTTTCGTATGAAAAATTCGAAAATATAGGGAAATCAAAAATTATACCTTTAATATATTTTTTAAATTTCAATAATCTTCACTGAAAAAAAACTCGGCAGCGGAATATGCGGCTCCAGTCTGGTTCAAATCTTTCCATGCTAGAAAAGTAGATGTTGCTTTGAACGAAACCGACAGACTCATAACGGGATGCCTTAAACCTACTCCTGTGGAAAAAAATCCAACTACTAACTGTAATTGCACCACCACGTATAAGAAGAGCCCTAGCTTCTGAAGAGGAAGAGATGAGACAACAGAATGACTCTCGACATCCGCTATATGGTCACATCCTCCCGCCCTCAAGTCTCAAGTCTAGAAACAGTTTTCTCAGGAATACAATCGCACCAACCTCAACCAGCAAAAAGAGAAGAGTCGAGCTGTGGAAAGAAGGGTTAGGAAGTGAAGACTTCCATGAACTAACAGAGGTACTTCCAACGGATCACCGACTACCATATGCAACCTGAAAATCCCTGAATAGACTAAGGACGGGTGTGGGAAGGTGCAAGGTAAACCTGATCAGATGGGGAATGCTAGAGGATGACCAGGACATGGCATGCGAATGTGGGAAGACGTAGAACATGTCACACCTGCTGAACTGCCCGCTTATGGGAGGAGGTTGCTCTGAGGAAGATCTGTGGCAAGCGAATCAGAATGCTATTATGGCTGCAAATCACTGGAGGGACACAATATAGGTTGATGATCTTGGACACGGTAATTGAATTGAATTGAGTGAAAAAAACTTATTGGTTATTTTATCAAATTTTGCAATGCAAAACTAAGTTAGCTATTATAACTGTACGATTTGGGTGAGTACACAAGGCATTATGTAACGAGTAACTAACTGTACAATATTAGTACATAGTCAATATACTTTGGTTACTTTTAACATTTTCTTTTTCGGTGTTGTTCTTTTCTTCATTTTGTCCAGACAAATTAAAGTAATAAGTTGTACTTCCGCGAGGTACAGAGCCCCTATAGTTGACAAGTTGGAGCAGTGTCGAGGGCATCGTCTGAATATGAGATCAAGGTCGCCATGGTGTATGTATGACTCATATCTTAGGTACATAGATGTGCCTCATCATTGAATGACCGACTAATGTCTCAATTGTTCATTATACCCACACATACAATATCATCATCAACAGCACAGAGGTATTCATGTATTATTTAATTACCTACGTTAATTTATGTACGTAGTACATACATATTATATTACAATTGTACACAGTAAAAATAATGATTGTAAATCTAGAATACTTTTTATAACAAAAAAAAAAATTTATTTATGAATACCTTTGAACCCCAACTAGGGAGTTATTTTTATATTTAATTAATTATCAGTGAAGGGCTTTTACACAAAAATAGTATAAATATGTACAGTAGGTACAATACAAAAATAGAATTACATAAGAAACAGTAAAATAAAAAACTGTATTAATAACAGTATTATTATTATTATTATTCGCAAGTCCCAACCACCTTTCACCTGTACTCAAATACCTATACTAAAATTCCCATACAAAAATTGTACTGAAAATTTTACCTATTTAAATAACCGTCCCTACGAAAAACTTGCGGAACATATATACACGAACTTTTTCTAAAATACTGTTATTAAAACTGTTATTATTACTGTTATTATTACTGTTATTTTATTTTATTTTTATTTTTATTTTATTTTACCAAGGACAGCACACAGTACATGCATACAATTATTGAAATTAAATAAATAAAAATACAAAAATAACATGTACCTCTTACGTACTATACCTAATATCAAAATAATACAACAAAAAAAGTGTGAATTAGTGGGGTGCGCGCATGAGAGAAGAGTAATACATGTGTGAGTGAAAGAGATATCTAGAAAGAGTGTGAGTGTGTGGGTGTGTATGTGTGTGTGTGAGAGAGGGTGTGCATGTGTGTGTAGACGAATTCATGATTTGGGAAGAAAAAGAAAATATATTGCTGAGGGTGGTTGGGAAAAATAAAATTAATCAGTACCTAATTGTTATACTGTCACGATGTTAGATATAAGTTTATTTTTGAATGTTATTAATCGAACTTTTTTATTTTATTTTTTTATATTGCTTCTCGGGCAACAAACGGGAGCTATGTCAAATATTAATTTAACACGCACCCAATAACAATTTGCCTCATTCTCGAAACTTACGGTAATCATCTCACAGATCCAGACTGAAAACACAATAATTAAAAACTGTGTCTCTACCGAGAATCGAACCCGGGACCTTTGGATCAGCAGTCAGATACCTAACCAACCAATCGACTAAATATAGTATAATTTATATAAAATATAATTTATTTATTTAAAGGTTCAAAAAAAACATTTACATAAAAAAAAAACAAAAACACAGCGATTAGCTTTTATTGTGTTTGTTCCGTTGTCGTGTGTAGTTGTGCAAATTAGTTATATTTTGTTTAGTCATAGTTTTGAGTTCAGTCCGGATTCACTAATTTCCTAGTGTCACATCGTATACAAATATAGCCCTTAGCGCGTCCTGCAACACGGTACCTTGTCGCATACTCCAATCTCATGTCGGAATAGCCAGCCCTGCCTCGCCTTGATATATTATAAGGTCAAGCGGGGTAAAATGCGTGCGAGGTAATGCGTAATTATTTTTTTAATAATCACCGAAATGGAAGACAAACGATAAATAGGTATATGTCAATTGGAGGGGGTACGTGATTTGAAAATAGAATCGGTGGACACGTACGAGATGGAATTAGTCGATATGAGAGGGAGGATCAGTCAGTAGCGGAACTGCTTATAGAAGCCGAAAATCTTGGCTTGCCTGTGAATATTATATCAAGTCTGTGAAAACGATTACAAAATTAAAAAAAAACTAATCCACGCTCATGTTAGTTCCAATTTCGTAAATATTCTTGATGTTTTTAATAGTGTTTATGTGATGCAATAATGCATGGTCACTCTATCTATTGTTTGTTTGTATAATGGTACTATTTGTTGACTTGTATATAGTGAGCCTACAGTTGGGATTGTTAGATTATTGTTACAGTTTTTACCTCAGGTACAACTGTGGGTGACTGCTTGTATTTAATTGTATTTTGTTAATTTATGTTTCTTTTTGTTCAACTTTTTTATACAATTTCTTTACTATTTTGTGTTAAATTATCGACTTCAATAAAGGCTAGCCCTAGTGATGTCGAAAATTATGTATTATTTTGTATTTTTTTTACCTGTAAAGATAAATAAATAAATAAATTATGTTAAGAGATTCAAGACCTAATAATTTTTTAACTGTTTTATTGAAACTATACTACAAGATTAAAAATTGAACCGTATGTAGATCCGATGCTTGACAGGGCCACAAATGTAAATATTATTTTGGTATGTGATTTTAAAATATTTTCATGGCCATTCACGTGAACAACGATGCTAAAAAAACATAAAATTTTTGACATTTGCCAATTTTTGTTTAGGGTTTGTCTAGTCCGAAGGGTCTAAGTTTGCCCCTGGGATCAGTCCGCGTGAAACAAAAAAAAAATAGGATATCACCTTCTCTGATATTTATATATTTTTTGTTTATTTGTTGTTCCTATCAAAACTAAGAAAAATGCAAAGTTAAAGATATGGATATCTAGTTTTTTTGTTATTAATTTTCAAAAAATTATAAAATAACAATTGTTCAATGTAATCTAACTAGAGCCATTTATAGATCTCTAAACTAGGTCAAATTTGTGCTGTTTTTGAGTTTTTAAAAATGATTAAGTATACAAATCTGTAAAAGTATGTCGGCCTTCGTGGCTCAGTTGGTAAGGTGTTTGACTGCTGATCTAAAGGTTACGGGTTCGGTTCCCGGTGGAGACACAGTTTTTAATTGTGTTTTCTGTCTGGATCTGTGAGACGATTTATATAGTAAGTTATTGGGTGCATGTTATATTAATATTTGACATAGTACCTGTTAGTTCCCCGAGATGTAATGTAAAATAAAATAAAATCTAATCAAATATTTTCGTTTTGTTAGAAAGAACACAAAAAATAATATCTGAGATGCACTCGCATATCGGGTGCAGGACCAATTAATAAAGAAGAAGAAGAGATGGCGAGGTCCAGAGCATTTGTTGATTTCATGAAGGTTGACCCGGAATTAATTTACCTAAAAGGCCTCCTAGATAAGTTGTAAAATCTAACGTTTCTTGAGAAACGCCTGATTGTTGGTTTTATTGAAGTATGGAATTTTACGCCGTGACATACATTAGTAAGATGTCAAATTCCATACAAATAATAAACAATAACTAGGTAATTCCCCCGAAAGAAAAGCTAGATTTTTACAACTTGGCTAGGGGCCAAGGAGAGAATGCAAGTTACTGCAAAGATATTATTAGTAAAATAAATGTATATGCCCCGTGGTGGTATGTACATATTCAAAGAATGAACGATGATCTGTTGGCTTTATAAATAAAAAAGAACTTTACAGCATAAAGTCCAACATGTGGTGTAAAATTCATTCACCTTCCAAAATGGGTTGTGAAACTCATTGCTAAACTGGGTATATTTTGCCTGTTATATTTTCGATCACCTGGCTCTTACGGAAAATGATGGTAATTGAAAAGTATGGAAGCAGCATTCTAAACCAGTGCTTCAAAGCAAATTATTAATTAAAATTAATAATAGCGGTTCTGGCTAGCCTGCTATTAGCTGTTTTAGTATGCGGTGAAATTTCGGGGTTATATATTGTATAAATATTAACAATGATTCTGTTGTTTCGCATTTTATTGAATATCTCAAAAGTTAAAACCGCCCTTTTTCGACGAGAAAAATACTCACCGCCCCTTTTCGAAAAGATTTTCACGTGCACCGGGTTGTATAACATTAAAATAAATCAAAAGGAAAATTGCCGCGCAGTGAGAAAATTTGTGTTTGTATCAACAAATTAAAACGAAAATTTACCTTAGGTCGGGTTTTTTCACAGAATAGTTAAATCGGTAGTTATAGTTATAATATAACTACAGGTTATACAAGAAATAACTAAATATTTTAAAACGGGTTTTCAAGCGTAGTTCATTCATTCATTTCCGTGTCCAGTTCAAGCGTAGTTATGTCATAGTTATAGTGTTGCAGGTATAAAGACCCCAAATATTCCATACAAATTGTAAACAGTACGATTCGAGCGTTTCCTATCTCTTTCTTGCTCATACTATATAAAAGATAGAAGATATAGTGTGTCTCGTTTTCTATTATTTATGTATATGTGGTTCCGAGTAATGGTGGCTGTCATAATTTTGCTGTAATATGGTGAACGCATTTGAATTTTGAATATTTGAGAATGTCATCGGTAATTATTAATTATATATATACCTATAAAGAGATATCTCACTATTTCTTTATAGAAGCGTCATCACTCTAAAAATTCGCAGTCGTCCAAACCTAACTTTTCTTTTTTTTAATACATATTCCATTATTTAATCGTATATATTACTATTATGTTATACCTACTGTGTTTAGATATTATGCTAAAAAAATACGAAATTGACCCGTACAAACGTCAAATGGTCAGTCATGAACAAAAATTACCAGCGACATCTATCATAACTATCAAATTTAACTATTACTACTGATTTTCGGCTGGTTACTTTTCTGGCTATAGTTGCGGGCTAAATGCGTAGTTATATTTTGAAAAAACCCTTTCTGTGATGACCAGTGGTAACTATAACTATAACTAAGGTTGAATAACTTATAAGGTTGAAAAAACCCACCCTTAATTTCTTTCACTGCCCACCTAGAAGTGTGGAATGCCCAAAAAGGGGCGTTATCGCGCACGTTGAGAACCTATAATTTATACCATCCAGGGTCCCACTCAAACACACATAAATTAATATCGTTTCAGCGGTTTAGTTTAGGAGTTCAAGTATTTACACGCGTATAGAAAAATGATAATAAGTATATATATAAAGATAATGTCTTAAAGTAAAGGTGTACAAATAGCCCCAGTTGTCTATGGTTGCCTCACCACCGACACAGTAGCACTTTGTTGTGTGTGGTCATCGCATCAATTTGACGGATCTTGGGTGTGACTGACTGACTGACTGATTGCTCATTTGGCCCAGTGACCAGTGTCACACAGGATGGGCTGGATGTTTGCTCCAATTATAAGAGCAAATAAAAATTATGTAGGTAGGTATTTGGTACAATTGTTACTCTGCGTTTTATTAATTTCTACCTTATAATCATAGAATAATAATAGTATAGAATACTCTTTAGCCTGCATTAAACGCGACTGTTTTATGTTGACTAATTTGGTCAACATTTTGCAACGAGCATTCAGTAATCATTTGGCCGTCTGCGTGATACGTTCTCCAAATAGGTAATTTTTTAACTGCTTGCAAAATTATTTACGTAGTCATAACTAGTAGTACTATAGGAACAATGTCTACCAGCAGAGTCATACATATATTGACACGAGCCGGCCAATAAAACGGCTTCACTTTTTCAGCGAGGTATTGTATGGGAATATGAGTATTCTATAGTTTTATTATTATTCTATGCTTATAATATATTTTTCTCAAACAGTTTTCAAGATTCGAGGAAATAATCCCATACATTATTTATTTAAAATATTCGATTTACATACACATGAAATTATATTTCTGGCGCAGTTCAGGGGTGACATCTGTTCGAGACACCGTCACCCCATTTATAAGGACTGTTGCTTTCATTGTTTACAAATAAACTAATTTCTCAATAGATGGCGTTACAAAAAGTTAACTTCGTTTCTTCATAGATGGCCATAGTATAATTTCTTATTTTCATGTGAATTGTTACACATTATTCAACTTTAAAAAATTATATTGATAAGGGAACTCAATAAGAAGGCATAATTGGTGAACGTTGCGAAAGCGCATAAAACGATCACGTAAACCAGCCGATGACAGGTCGTGGGCCCTGTAGGTGCCGTGAGTTCCATGGTTCTTCTATAATATCCCAACTTCGTGGTAAAAAGTTTGTTAATAAAAATATAATGTATTTAGGCCATTGATTCAGAAACTTATCACCTTAAATATTTATTCTTTTAACTTAGGTTGAATCAAATGCGAAAAGTGATCGCGTGTTCGAATCCTGCCACGATGATCTCTTTTACCTATAGCACAAGTACTTTTCCTAAGTTAAGTTAAGTTTTCCTAAATTTTCCTAAAGTACATAATGTACTCGTTACAAGGATATATTAATTCTTATAAAAACGAGTGGGTTGTGGCCAACGCTAAAATCCTCACTAACAGGTCATTCTATAAAGTATTCAAATTTTGTATGGAAAATATTCAGCATTTTCATGAAATGAGTTTGTTAAATTACTTTTTATTTCAATATTTTATTATGAAAACTTGATAACTCTTAAATGTCATTTTATGAAAGTGGTGTGTCTTTTTACCAATTTGAAAATAATAATTTCAAATTTTATGTTTCCTGAGCCTGGGGTCACTTTAAAATATTTGACCTAAAAAAAATATAGTTTAGTAAATATTTTTCTACTATACATACTATCGCCATCGACAGTTGGATCTCGTGTGTTACATGAAACTAGTTTTACAATAATATGATAGGGGATGTGAAGTGTGCGTGTTATGTATAGCATGAAGAAGCGACAGACGATAGTAGGTAACTATCCCGAAACGTGTTGTTATGTTTGTGCAAATGTATGTCCGGTAAACGCAATATAATTTGTGGGGCATGCTGAGAGTTTCTGGAATTGTAATGTTTTTAATATAAAAAGGGCGTGTTAATATATTACTTATATTTTACAGTAAGTATATTTTTCACATCGATTTTCCGACAGGTATCATGCAGAAAGTGCGTACTATGAGTTTCATCGTTATGTTATTGTGTGCATGGCGTACTATGAAAATTTGTGTACTCTGTACGGCCCAAACTGATGTTCGATTGACTTAATATTCTAAGTTTAGTTTGTCGATCGACAATTCTTGATAGAACTCCATTGTACGTTGATATGTTATAAAAATATAAAAATACTTGGTTATAGTTCTATTGTATTTATTGGATTATTGACGCGTTTCGTGCAAAGCATTATTATTCTGACGATGTGCTTTGCACGAAACGCGTCAATAATCTAATAAATATAATAGAACATTAACCAAGTATTTTTATATTTTTTTTTATAACATATCGACTTAATATTCATATACAGGCCGTCCTTTAAACTCAACGATAAACTGAAAACAGGATGTGTTATGACATTTTACAAAAGTCTTTTAGTTTTTGCAAACTCAGAACTTTGTTCTTAGTTTTAGTTGTCATACTTTTATTGCGCTGGACTAGGTATCTGTATCATAATATAACCTATGCCAAATCCATTAACTTTCAGTATAGCCTATCGTATTTAACGAGGATCATACATAATAATTACGTATGTAGGTATGTATATATGGCATGCGTATTTGTAATGTGTTTCATTCATAACTTGTAGACTATAGATGTGTATGTAGTTACCTAATCATTGAATGATGATATGCCATGAATTATTTATCAACTTTGGATGCATGACTAAATAATATATACGTTTAATGTTACATACTTCATAATTATGCACATTTCCATACCTTTCCATATTTTTTGCATAATTGGCAAATTTATTTTTCCTTCACGGTTTCGGTATATACCGGTTATAGGGACATCAAAGGCTGACCGCTATAGTGTACTATAGACGAGGTTTTCAACGGGGTTCAGTTTTTCAACGCTGTGGGAAAAAAACAGAACATGTTCTATTTTTCAACGCGTTTTGCATCGTTTTTCGTAGAACAGAAATCTGTATAATTATTCGTTGCTGACGCGTCATCATGGCTGCCGTTTGTGTTGTGTTGACGTCTGACGTTTTCGGTATCATTAATTTGTTTTATTTGGCATCTCTCGACCTGTGAACCATGTTTTAAAACAACAACAAAAAAAACGAGGGTCCAAAGAAAAATCCTGTTTCATTAGAATTAGCTCTTTTTGAGACTTTAATAAGTGTAGTGTCTGCAGAGTTTTAGGGTTCTCTGGTGGGGGGAGGACAGCATTAGCGGGTGCCTATCAGTAAGCCATAACTAGGGTTTTCAATCCAACAGGATTTTTATGGATTTACTTAAAAATTGCTGGGTCTGCGCTGAATCCAGCAATTTTTGATGTTCAATAAAGACTAATATTCTTATAAATATGGATGTTATATTTGTATTTATAAGTATATTTGAGACTAATAGTATGAATAAGTTACATCTCTCCTCAATTGTCGTTATTTTGTCGCGTGAAGTTATTATTTTATTTATTTATTTAAGATTTGGTACACGGTTAACATACAATATAGGTACATAAACATAATATCTTCTTATTCTTCTTCTTCCTTTTCATAGATCCGAAGATCTGTTTGTACCGCTATTCTGTCTCCTGCGATGTGGACTGCCAGCTGTCTCGCCATCTCTTTGGAGGTCTTCCTGGTGGTCTTCTTCCAGCTGGGTTCTCCTGGAGAGCGATACGTGGGAGTCTATTTTCAGCCATTCTGTTTACATGTGAGCTCCAATATCGCCTCCGCTGTCTTCCCCATCTGACGATGTCTTCCGTACTACAGTTTTTTCTTATTTCGGTATTTCGAATTCGGTCTCTTAAGAGTGTTTCCGGTTATAGATCGCAATGTCCTCATCTCTGATGTTCTCAGAAGAGATTTTGTTCTCGTTGTGTCTGCTCTGGTCTCTACTCCGTAGGTGGCAATGGGTCTTACACATGTTTTATATATTCGGACTTTGCTTTCGATATTCATGTGTTTATTCCTCCATATACTTTCCTTTAGACATCCTGATATTGCAGCTGCTTTATTTACTTGTCTTAATGTTTCGTCGTATAGACTACCGCTGCTAGTGATGTCTATTCCCAGGTATTTAAAGTCCATCACTATTATGTTATTTTCTACGACTAATTTGCATCTCAACGGGTTCTTGCTTATCGTGAGACTCTTAATAATATCAATCACAATAAATCAACTGTGCACACAAAAATCTCACAAGGCATAGCCTGTCTGTGGGTATACCAATTTAAAAATATTCAAAAATATTTTGTTTATAACATTAGATATTTATCGATGCTTTCGAAATGTGGTGCTGGAGGCGTATGCTGCGCATCCCATGGACAGCCAGAAGAACGAATGTTTCAATTCTAGACGAGCTAAGGATTGATCTATCGATGATATGTTACAGACGTATCCTTCAATTCTTTGGACACATTGCCAGAAGGGAATCAGACTGCCTCGAGAAGCTTGTTGTGATGGGCAGCGTGGAGGGACGGAGATTTCGTGGTCGCTCACCGACCAGATGGAGCGATTTGGTTAAGTCCACAATGGGCTCTGCGTTCAGCCCAAAACAGATTGGCATGGAGGCGGGCCATACGTGTGGCGACAGACTACAGCCGCTATCCTCAGTCATGAGGAAAAGGACGAATGAATGAATTTATAAAAAAAGAAAATAAAGCAAAGATTAATAAATAATATTTTGATTAATATTTTTGTACATTTCTCCTTGACAATGACTTTTTTTATTGAATATTGGTAAAGCTCCAAATGTCTTACTTGAATACTCGTATTACAACTTTTTTACAAAAAAAAAATATTTAAGATTTGTTATAATTTTACATGGAATCTTAATGTTTTAATAAAACAACGTAGACTTTAACGCCATTATTTGGAAAATTAATTAATCGCTGATCCACAGCACTGGATCCAGTAAGCCGAAATGTGTGCTGGATTCAGCTGGATTCCTAACCATAACGTCAAGCAAGGAAATTATATAAATTTACATAATATTATGTATTTCTACTCAAGTTCCTCCCCTCCACCTTCTGCTTTTTGTTGGTACCTACCTATGTTCGTTGATCATAATGTAAACAAATTAGCGATTCGCGATGTGTAATTTGATTTATGCACAGTGCCGGCACTGACGTCCGTCAACATCTGCCAAGGGATACTAATTATTTGAGACCTTCAAACTGTTTCGTGGTATGAAAATTATAGCATACTTCGCAAATTAACGCAAATGCTCAGCAATGACCAATAAAATAATTCGCATTAAACCATCCTTCTCTATGGTTTTGAAATGTCAAATCGCGTCATAATATATTGACATATATTATGACGGGCATTTTGATCTGGTTTTATTTTATTTTATATTGCTTCTCAGGCAACTAACAGGTACTATGTCAAATATTAATTTAACACGCACCCAACAACAAGTTGCTACATTCTGGGGACTTTCGATATTAATCGTCTCACAAATCCAGACTGAAAACGCAATTGTGACGTAAAACCTACTGTCTTAAAATGTACCACAAGGTTAATTCCGAAATTATTAATAATATAGTAGTTAATTATTTATAAATACAAAGTTTCTTGATTGTGTGCCTACCTAATGAAGACCGGAGACTATCACCACCCAGTTTATAAGTGTATTGTCACTGCAAAGTTGTAAACTGCTAGCCCTAGAACAGGGCTTCCTAGTTTGGCAGCAGTAGTATATACGTGTGTCATTGTAAAATATGGTGTGACAAAAAAAAATTAATGTTTATATTTTGACCTTGACAAAATGTAACTTAATTGAGCTCATTCGTTACTTTGATTGTGTATATTATGTACCTACGGCTAATTGGTTGATATTAATGGTTACATGCATGGGTATTTTTTGAAAATAAAGATGGTCCCCTATTTTTAAGCGTCTTGGTATCATTCTAGACGAAAAGATGTCTTTTACACCGAATATGGAAAAGACAATAGGAAAAGCATTTAAAATGTTAGGATTTATTTTGAAATTTCTCCAAACCCTTTAAATTAGAAACTACAATTAAAACTCTGTATTACGCGTATGTCAGGAGTGTATTGGAATATTCATCAGTAGTATGGAATCCTTTTCTTATTACATACATCAATAGAATTGAAGGAGTACAGAATAAATTCCTCAAACATTTGGATTATCGTGATATACTTAATTTCCCCAACTACCGCCAATCTGCTATACATCATAATATTTGTAATTTAGAAAATAGACCAACAATTATAGACATGATTAATTACCTGCATAAAATTATCCACAACCGTGTAGACTCACCTTACCTACTATCTAAATTAAATTTTTATTGCCCATCACGCAATTTCAGATCTCAGTTTTTGTTCTATGTCGACCGTCGTTTCACAAATTATTCACAAAACAATTATATTAGGCGGAGTTGCTCCAATTACAATACATACTTTAGACAATTCGATAGAATACATTAATCACAAGCAGACTTCAAATCATACATTTTACAATTATTCAATAAATAGTACCTATACCTAAATTTATTACCTACTTTCATCATAATTTGTCTCGCTTACACAATATACTTACACTTTCACCCTTTAATTTTAATTTATTATTATTTTTTCTGTAACAATTTATTATAATTTTTTTCACCCATATTTTTTTTACTATTTTTTTCTGTAAAAATATGATTAAATATACATTACTATGTATATGTGAAAACATTTAATTGAGATACAATGTATCATCCATATTTATTATAACTGTTGTATATTCTTTTACCATTGTATCTTGTTTGTTTTCTGAAATAAATAAATAAAAATAAAATAAATGAAAATAATAAATATTTTATGTGGTGCGATTTTTCATGTTTGTTCTTTTTCTTGTTTCAGGTGAGCTTTCGTTTCTTCATTCCTTCATGTCCTGCATAATAATGTGAGTATTGTTATGCACCTACTAGATATAACCCGAATTATCTATGACCTTCTACACGTTATGTTTACCTGGTAGATGGATTTCGTATAGGTACAGTACGTTGTTATTTTCCTCATTTATTTATTGACATTTGAACCGTATTTATCACACTCGCGTTATTCAATTCAAATCAACACATTTCTCAGTTTATGCTATCCTGATATTTGTATTTTGCGATCGATGCGCCATCAGCACATTACGCGAATTAAACAGCTTGTACAAGGTGGGCCAAAATAAGTCATCCGATGTCACCACAGACCAATTGTTACGCAAAAAAATAGACACGATTATTCCGCGTTCTTGGGGAGTGTACCGCTCCATGGCTTGTTCACTTGTATTCTACCCCTGACTAGTCCACAAATCTCAAAACAGATTTGACATTGGCGGCCATTTGCAAAAATAAGATTATCTTCCAATAGGGTGATCTCTTTTGGCCCACCTTGACATCGGATGACTTCTTTTAGCCCACCTTGTATTTTTTTTTGTTTTTTAACACGGCTTCGTAGGGGACACCAGCTATTAGGATTTGGGTCCATTATACTCTTCCAAAGAAGCGCATTACGTAGCGTTGGGAAGGGTTTGCAATCTGCTAATGAAAATATTAATTCGGATCATAAAAAGGTCCGGGTTGTAAGAAGGTGGAGACACAGAATTCAGAAGATCGTTCCATAGCCGTTGAATCTATTCCTACATCAAAGAAATTTGTGATTTTTTAAATGACAAAATAAGGTATACATTTTGCCTACAACATCAAACATTTTTATAAATGTATGTACAACTTAAAATCGGCCCTGTGAACCGAAGGCCAATGATATAAACATCCGATGCCGAAGGTTATTACCTATTAAGTTTTTGTGGGATCATTAAGATTCTGTTTGCAGAGAGGCATTGTCATATTAGTAGTTATGTACCTACTACTGACACCTTACCTCATTCTTTCTTATATCATTCCTTATTTGTATATTACCTATGTACATATATACTATCTATCATACACGCCATTTCCTGCACATTCTATTTTTACTCGTTAGAGAGAGTTATGATTTCAAAATGTTAATTTAAGAGAGATTTTTGATATTTTGAAATCTGAGGTTCACCATCACACATTCTGAATGTAGTGTTTCGGGTGTCCCGTAAGAACCGAGTAATAGAAAATACAACAGGCAACAATAACATCTTACATAGTTCAGAAATGAGGTTCACCACCCATTCTGAATGTAGTGCCTTTTTTGGTGAGATGAGACTGGTGGGTGGATATACACATGTGTTGTGCTCCCTTTTATAAGGCAATGCACACCCGCACATCTTTCGTTGTGGAATATGCCGTGATGGTATGAATGAATGAATGAAATAACTGAAATTCGCAAAGAATACTGTTTCTATTAAAAATATCAATAGTATTTTGAACACATCTTTACACGATGTTCGTACACGTTAATCCCCGAAACCGATTTCAATGTAATTTTCTAAATTTATATGTTTTGTTCCGGATTGAAAGATATGAGAGTTTTGGACCAGGGGGGCAAGTTTGGTCCAACCGGCAAGATCAAAACCTTCACGATGACCAATTATAATATGGATATCTTTAGATGTCATAGACAATGGCGGATGCTCCTTAGGTGCACTGGAGCGCTGAACCGGTGAAATAAAATAAAAGCATAAACCAAATTATGTATCAACAAATATGTTTAAAAAAATACCAAATTACTTGTAACGTAAGTACAATAATGAATACAAAAAATTAGAGTATCTCTTGGCTTAAATAAACGCCTGAATTTATGCATCTGTGAGAGACCCGCGGTGCGTTTTTATAAGCGCACCACAGATTCTATAACAAATGTATGGAAACATAGATAACGTACTGGCTCGTGAAATGATAGATATTTCATACGAATGTTAGAGGACTTAGGCGCGCCGCACCGCTAAGCTATGTAGTTTGCCGATGCTTTGTTAGGCGGCGCGCATTTCACTGTTTTTCAATGTTTGTTTGATTATAAATTATGTATAACTCATTGTATATTGTATATTTATTTTCATGACTGAGTATTTATTTATTTTATTTATTTATTTTTATAAATAGTCAACAGCTGTATAATTTTTTTTATATAAAACAATTACATATAAATTGAGCCAATTACAGACTATTATATATTAGTACTTCACATAGAACACGTACACGCATTCATAGAAAACATGTAAATATGAAAATATAAAGTAACATAAGAGAAAAAAAAATATATATGTATTATTAAATTCTGTGTGGATTTTTGTGTTATGTTGAAAATAAACTTTGCACAATTTAGAATCTTGACGATTTTAGAAAGGTTTCAATTTGAGCCGAGTCTTCTTTACAATCCGTTAAACTAATATTTACAATTTCTACGACTTCCGTTGAGAGTGAACGTTATTTTTCCACATTAAATAGAATAAAAATATGTTTAATAAACACCATGACACATGTAAAAATAAATAAGTGTTTTTGTTTTGCTCCACCGAACCGTTAAAATTATTAGTTAGCAGCCGCCACTGGTCATAGAACTCCATGTGATAATTATATCCATGATCAATTATAATATGGATATCTTTAGATGTCATAGAACTCCATGTGATAATTATATCCATGATCAATTATAATATGGATATCTTTAGATGTCATAGAACTCCATGTGATAATTATATCCATTATATGGGTAATCGCGAGGTTTTGATCTCGCCGGTTGGACCAGACTTGCCCCTCTGGTGGGTGTTATTATCTTACAGATCGAGAATGGAAACGCAATTAAAAATTGTGCCTCCGCGCCGGGAAACGAATCCCTGACTTTTGGATTATATGCAAAATGGTACATACATACATACATACCATCACGCCGTATCCCTTACGGGGTAAGCACCCCGTATTTTTGCATACATTCCTAGCTTCCTTTACATCCATGCATCGTCTCATACATGTTCGTCGATTATTCAAGCTTCTTATATTTCCTTCTCTCAAAATATCATTCACATGGTCATGCCATCCCTTTCTGGGGCGGCCCCTGCTATTCACTCCATCTCTTACACCCATGTATATTTTTTTGGTCAGTCGTTCATCATTCATTCTTTCAATATGTCCCAAATGGTAAAAGCATAAACATTCACTTTTTGAAGTGGTGTTAAAAACTGGGTATATCGACAAAATAATTGTAAGTACCTACCTACCTATTTAATTTCCAATATTTGACGAATTATTCGAATATTGAATAATATTTCGAAAAAATAGACGAATAAAGGCTAGCGTCCACACAAAAACCCGCCTGTATGGATGCTAGCCATTATTCGAATATTCGATTTGGATGGGCTATTCTTGACACCCTGACAAACTTAGTTAAACCGTTGAATGTTCCAGGTATTTTATTTATTTATTTTGGTAAAACATACAGGATAAAAACTTTAATCATTCTACACGATTCACCTTAAAAAACAATTACATTACTGTGTATAAAAATACAAAATTGTTAAGTACAAAAATTACAAAATAAATTAAAAAGCATGCAAGGTAGTCCAACTGTCGATTCGTTCATGAGAATTCAATTCTCTTAATGAATCGACATTATTAAGCTAAGATGCGTGTGCGAAGGAAAATTTTGTATGGTGTAGTGGACTTTTTGCATGCTAATAACACCAACTAAAGGCCTCGCAGCATATATGTTCCCGTACATGGATTTACTCAGAATTCGGAGTAGAACATTTTATGTGAGTGTGGTGTCTCTGTCCCCCCCTTATAACTTTTGATCCGCTCAATTAACAGAGCCCAAATTTTTAGAATATATAAACAGTTATAGGACTACAAAACTTTTATACTAAGAATTTTGAATTTTTGTTTCAATCAGGGGTTATCAACTTTTGAAATTTTGGTTCATTTTTCCATATATCTCAGAAACCATAAAAGCTAGAACGCTGAAAATTGGTATAAACATAGACAAATACAAAATCTCAAATTAGTTTTTTTTTTTTAATTACAGGGTTTCTCAAACGTTTTTTATTAAGAAAAATATTTTTTTTATGATAAATTTATGAGTTTAACTGCCTATATTTCCATTTTTTTTTAAATATCGAAAAAAGCCGAAACACCCCAACTAGATAATTTAATTTTCTATAAAAAATATTAACATTGTATTAGCACATCAAAATTTTTTTAACAATTTTTATAAAAATTACACACAATAATCTAAGAAGACTTAATAGTTTGAAACTAATCTCCAAACATACATACATACCATCATGCTGTTATCATATTCTGGGTAGGATCAAAGGACTGACCTCCATACTATCCTATCTTGACATACATACCTAGGTACATGTGTTGTATAGAAAACCAAATATCTTAAAATATTAAATAATTTGTATTTATGGGTTTATAGTTTGGTACTTATTCTTCAACTGTACATACTATCACTATCGACAGTTGGATCTCATGTGTTACATACAACTAGTAGGTACAAAATAGAGACAATTTGATTGTGCTTCGCTTGTTTACAAAATATACACTGAGGTATAAGTTAGGAAACGAAACATCAAATTCGCACTACATATGTACATACACTGGTATCTATCTCGCATTGAATACTATGTGAGTACCTATACATTGCACATGCTCCGCAAATCAAGGCAAGAAAATATATTTTTTTAATTCCTTAAATTCTGAAAAAATGTCTACAAGAGAATTTGACTAAAACAATTGAATGTATTTACCTACAGTGTAATATCTTAGTAGTACTTAAGTGTACAATGATTATTGTTTGTATTACCTAGACCTTATTTGATAACGCAAGTGTACCTACATACTTCAGTCTGATTGGGTATAACGATAAACCGTGTGGAAAGCTTACCTATTGTATATTTATACTAAACATACTCAATTATATATAACTAGTTGCATGTAACACATGAGATCCAACTGTCGACAGCGATAGTATGTATAGTTGAAGAATAAGTACCAAACCCATAAATACAAATTATTTATTATTTTATTTATTATTTTATGATATATAGTTTTCTATACAACACATGTACCTAGGTAGTCAAGATAGGATAGTATGGAGGTCAGTCTTTTTTTCCTACCCGGAATATGAAAACAGCATGATGGTATATGTATATTGTATGTTTAGAGATGAAGTATCAAACTATTAAGTCTTCTTTGATATTGTGTATAGGTGACTACCATACAAATCGTATGAAGCGATGTCGTCACTAAATTCAATTTTTATAAAAATTGTTAAAAAAAATTTGAGATGTACTGCTACAATGTTAATATTTTTTATATAAAATTAAATAATCTAGTTGGAGTGTTTCGGCTTTTTTCGATATTTAAAAAAAAAATGGAAATATAGGCAGTTAAACTCATAAATTTATCATAAAAAAAATACTTTTCTTAATAAAAAATGTTTGAGAAACCCTGGAATTTTTTTGAAAAAACTAATTTGAGATTTTGTATTTGTCTATGTTTATACCAATTTTCAGCGTTCTAGCTTTTATGGTTTCTGAGATATAGGGAAAAATAAAATAAAAATTCAAAAGTTGATAACCCCTGACTGAAACAAAAATTCAAAATTCCGAGTATAAAAGTTTTGTAGGCCTGTAACTGTTTATATATTCTGAAATTTTAGGCTCTGTAAATTGAGCGGATCAAAAGTTATAAGGGGGGGACGGACACACACACACACACAGACACACACACAGACACACAGACACACACACACACACACACACAGACACACGAAATGTTCTACTCCGAATTCTGAGTAAATCCGTGTATTGAACATATATGCTGCGAAGCCTCTAAGTTGGTGTTTTTTGACTTCAAAGTTGGAAAAGCCGTGAAAAAAGTAGACCTCTCCATACAATTCTCGCGTATTCTGGCTTGATACATTGTCGATATGTTAAGAGAACAAAGTTCTCCTGAACAAATCGACAGTTGGACAATAAGAAATATGTTACTAGTCTTTAAATTCGGTAAACAACTAGTTGCATGTTACACATGAGATCCAATTGTCGATGGCGATAGTATGTATAATTGCCAAACTATTAACACATAAACACAAAATAATAAATATTTTAAGATAAGTACTTTGTTTTCTATATAAAACATGTAGTTATGTATGTCAGGATAGGATAGTATGGAGATCAGTCTGTTTTTCCTACCCGGAATATGAAAACAGCATGATGGTTTGTACCTATGTATGTTTGGAGATTAAGTATCAAACTATTAAGTCCTCTTATATATACTAGTTGCATGTAACACATGAGATCCAACTGTCGATAGCGATAGTATGTATAGTTGAAGAATATGTACCAAACTATAAACCCATAGATACAAATTATTGAATATTTTCAGATATTTTGTTTTCTATACAACATATGTAGGTATGTATGTCAAGATAGGATAGTATGGAGGAAGATCCTTTTTCCTACCCAGAATATGCAAATAGCATGATGGTATGTATGTATGTATGTTTGGAGATGAAGTATCAAACTATTAAGTCTTCTTACATATTGTGTATAGGCGACTGCCATACAAAATGTATGAAGCGATGTCGTCACTAAATTCAATTTTTAAAAAAATTGTTAAAAAAAAATTGAGATCTTCTACTACAATGTTAATATTTTTTTATAGAAAATTAAATTATCTAGTTGGGGTGTTTCGGTTTTTTTCGATAATTGTAAAAGTTTTGGAAATGTAGGCAGTTAAACTCATAAATTTATCATAAAAAAAATATTTTTCTTAATAAAAAATGTTTGAGAAACCCTGGAATTTTTTTGAAAAAACTAATTTGAGATTTTGTATTTGTCTATGTTTGTACCAATTTTCAGCGTTCTAGCATTTATGGTTTCTGAGATATATGGAAAAATAAAATAAAAATTCAAAAATTGATAACCCCTGACTGAAACAAAAATTCAAAATTCCGAGTATAAAAGTTTTGTAGGCCTGTAACTGTTTATATATTCTGAAATTTTAGGCTCTGTAAATTGAGCGGATCAAAAGTTATAAGGGACGGACGGACACACAGACACACACACAGACACACACACACACAGACACACGAAATGTTCTACTCCGAATTCTGAGTAAATCCGTGTATGGAACATATATGCTGCGAAGCCTCTAAGTTGGTGTTTTTTGACTTCAAAGATGGAAAAGCCGTGAAAAAAGTAGACCTCTCCATACAATTCTCGCGTATTCTGGCTTGATACATTGTCGATATGTTAAGAGAACAAAGTTCTCCTGAACAAATCGACAGTTGGAATATGTATTGTAGACCACTGCCATATAAATTATATGAAGCGATGTCGTCACTAAATTCAATTTTTATAACTAGTTGCATGTAACACATGAGATCCAACTGTCGATAGCGATAGTATGTATAGTTGAAGAATATGTACCAAACTATAAACCCATAGATACAAATTATTGAATATTTTCAGATATTTTGTTTTCTATACAACATATGTAGGTATGTATGTCAAGATAGGATAGTATGGAGGAAGTTCCTTTTTTCCTACCCAGAATATGAAAATAGTATGATTATAATTACAAACTATTAAGTCTTCTTACATATTGTGTATAGGCGACTGCCATACAAAATGTATGAAGCGATGTCGTCACTAAATTCAATTTTTAAAAAAATTGTTAAAAAAAAATTGAGATCTTCTACTACAATGTTAATATTTTTTATAGAAAATTAAATTATCTAGTTGGGGTGTTTCGGCTTTTTTCGATAATTGTAAAAGTTTTGGAAATATAGACAGTTAAACTCATAAATTTATCATAAAAAAAATATTTTTCTTAATAAAAATTGTTTGAGAAACACTGGAATTTTTTTGAAAAAACTAATTTGAGATTTTGTGTTTGTCTATGTTTGTACCAATTTTCAGCGTTCTACCGTTTATGGTTTCTGAGATATATGGAAAAATAAAATAAAAATTCAAAAGTTGATAACCCCTGACTGAAACAAAAATTCAAAATTCCGAGTATAAAAGTTTTGTAGGCCTGTAACTGTTTATATATTCTGAAATTTTAGGCTCTGTAAATTGAGCGGATCAAAAGTTATAAGGGGGGGACGGACACACAGACACACACACAGACACACACACACACAGACACACACACACACAGACACACACACACACAGACACACGAAATGTTCTACTCCGAATTCTGAGTAAATCCGTGTATGGAACATATATGCTGCGAAGCCTCTAAGTTGGTGTTTTTTGACTTCAAAGTTGGAAAAGCCGTGAAAAAAGTAGACCTCTCCATACAATTCTCGCGTATTCTGGCTTGATACATTGTCGATATGTTAAGAGAACAAAGTTCTCCTGAACAAATCGACAGTTGGAAAAATTTAAGATGTACATACTACTAAAATGTTAAGATTTTTTATAGACTAGTTGCATGTAACACATGAGATCCAACTGTCGATAGCGATTGTATGTATAGTTGAAGAATATGTACCAAACTATAAACCCATAGATACAAATTATTGAATATTTTCAGATATTTTGTTTTCTATACAACATATGTAGGTATGTATGTCAAGATAGGATAGTATGGAGGAAGATCCTTTTTCCTACCCAGAATATGCAAATTGCATGATGGTATGTATGTGTGTTTGGAGATGAAGTAACAAACTATTAAGTCTTCTTACATATTGTGTATAGGCGACTGCCATACAAAATGTATGAAGCGATGTCGTCACTAAATTCAATTTTTAAAAAAATTGTTAAAAAAAAATTGAGATCTTCTACTACAATGTTTATATTTTTTATAGAAAATTAAATTATCTAGTTGGGGTGTTTCGGCTTTTTTCGATAATTGTAAAAGTTTTGGAAATATAGGCAGTTAAACTCATAAATTTATCATAAAAAAAATATTTTTCTTAATAAAAAATGTTTGAGAAACCCTGGAATTTTTTTGAAAAAACTAATTTGAGATTTTGTATTTGTCTATGTTTGTACCAATTTTCAGCGATCTAGCGTTTATGGTTTCTGAGATATATGGAAAAATAAAATAAAAATTCAAAAGTTGATAACCCCTGACTGAAACAAAAATTCTAAATTCCGAGTATAAAAGTTTTGTAGGCCTGTAACTGTTTATATATTCTGAAATTTTAGGCTCTGTAAATTGAGCGGATCAAAAGTTATAAGGGGGGGGGGACACACAGACACACACACACACACACACAGACACACACACACACACACAGACACACACACACACAGACACACGAAATGTTCTACTCCGAATTCTGAGTAAATCCGTGTATGGAACAAATATGCTGCGAAGCCTCTAAGTTGGTGTTTTTTGACTTCAAAGTTGGAAAAGCCATGAAAAAAGTAGACCTCTCCATACAATTCTCGCGTATTCTGGCTTGATACATTGTCGATATGTTAAGAGAACAAAGTTCTCCTGAACAAATCGACAGTTGGAATATCACTAGTTGCATGTAACACATGAGATCCAACTGTCGATAGCGATAGTATGTATAGTTGAAGAATATGTACCAAACTATAAACCCATAGATACAAATTATTGAATATTTTCAGATATTTTGTTTTCTATACAACATATGTAGGTATGTATGTCAAGATAGGATAGTATGGAAGAAGATCCTTTTTCCTACCCAGAATATGCAAATTGCATGATGGTATGTATGTATGTTTGGAGATGAAGTAACAAACTATTAAGTCTTCTTACATATTGTGTATAGGCGACTGCCATACAAAATGTATGAAGCGATGTCGTCACTAAATTCAATTTTTAAAAAAATTGTTAAAAAAAAATTGAGATCTTCTACTACAATGTTAATATTTTTTATAGAAAATTAAATTATCTAGTTGGGGTGTTTCGGCTTTTTTCGATAATTGTAAAAGTTTTGGAAATATAGGCAGTTAAACTCATAAATTTATCATAAAAAAAATATTTTTCTTAATAAAAAATGTTTGAGAAACCCTGGAATTTTTTTGAAAAAACAAATTTGAGATTTTGTATTTGTCTATGTTTGTACCAATTTTCAGCGTTCTACCGTTTATGGTTTCTGAGATAAATGGAAAAATAAAATAAAAAATCAAAAGTTGATAACCCCTGACTGAAACAAAAATTCAAAATTCCAAGTATAAAAGTTTTGTAGGCCTGTAACTGTTTATATATTCTGAAATTTTAGGCTCTGTAAATTGAGCGGATCAAAAGTTATAAGGGGGGGACGGACACACAGACACACACACAGACACACACACACACAGACACACACACAGACACACACACACACAGACACACGAAATGTTCTACTCCGAATTCTGAGTAAATCCGTGTATGGAACATATATGCTGCGAAGCCTCTAAGTTGGTGTTTTTTGACTTCAAAGTTGGAAAATCCATGAAAAAAGTAGACCTCTCCATACAATTCTCGCGTATTCTGGCTTGATACATTGTCGATATGTTAAGAGAACAAAGTTCTCCTGAACAAATCGACAGTTGGAAAATTAAATTATCTAGTTGGGGTGTTTCGGTCTTTTTCGATATTTTCAAAAACTTTGGAAATATAGGCAGTTAAACACATAAATTTATCATAAGAAAATATTTTTCTTAATAAAAAATGTTTGAGATTTGATAATTGTCTATATTTATACCTACCAATTTTCAGCGTTCTAGCTTTTATGGTTTTTGAGATACATGGAAAAATAAACTATTTATATATTCTGGAATTTTGGGCTCTGTAAATTGAGCGGATCAAAAGTTATAAGGGACGGACGGACACAAACACACTAAGTATTCTACTCCGAATCCTGAGTAAATCCGTAAATGGAGCGTATATGCTGCGAAGCCTCTATGTTGATGTTTTTTGACTTCAAAGTTGGAAAAACCGTGAAAAATATAGACCCTGCATACAATCTCGCGTATCCTGACTTGAAACGATTTGTTCAAGAGAACTTTGTTCTCTGTTGGAAAAGTAAGGCGCATGCATTTAGTACATATAAATCAACGGGCGCATGCCTAATTTAATTCTTACCGCACTTTAGTTACACGCAAGATGTTGTAGTGTTCAGACGCATTGTCGTAGTCAAAATGCAATCAGTTAGGATGAAAACTTTTAAAAATTACACTAGAACTGTGAAGGAACGACCAGATATATCATTTTAAGCTGCATATTTATTTGATAGCTAGGTAATCCAACTGTCGATTCGTTCATGAGAATTCAATTCTCTTAATGAATCGACATTATTATTACTAATTTTAACTTAATTTTAACTGATTGTATTTTTTTAAGTTTTATGTTTCACCATTTTCAATGTGTTAGCTATAGGACTAATTTTAAATTATTTTTTGCAAACTGAAAGCGCCCTTGAGGTGACCACGGTTGTCACTAAACGGCGCTTTATAAATTGTCCTTATTATTATTATTATTATTATTATTAAGCCAAGATGCGTGTAGGAAGGAAAATTTTGTATGGTGTAGTGGACTTTTTGCATGCTAATAACACCAACTAGAGGCCTCGCAGCATATATGTTCCCATACATGGATTTTCTCAGAATTCGGAGTAGAACATTTTATGTGAGTTTTGTGTGTGTGTGTGTGTGTCTGTGGGTGTGTGTGTCCCCCCCTTATAACTTTTGATCCGCTCAATTTACAGAGCCCAAATTTTCAGAATATATAAACAGTTATAGGCATACAAAACTTTTGTACTCAGAGTTTGAATTTTTGTTTCAGTCAGGGGTTATCAACTTTTGAATTTTTACTTTATTTTTCCATATATCTCAGAAACCATAAAAGCTAGGACGCTGAAAATTGGTATAAAGATAGACAAATACAAAATCTCAAATTAGTTTTTTTTTTAAATTCCAGGGTTTCTCAAACATTTTTAATTAAGAAAAATATTTTATTTATGATAAATTTATGAGTTTAACTGCCTATATTTCCATTTTTTTTAAATATCGAAAAAAGCCGAAACACCCCAACTAGATAATTTAATTTTATATAAAAAATATAAACATTGTATTAGCACATCTCAATTTTTTTTAACAATTTTTATAAAAATTGAATTTAGTGACGACATCACTTCATACAATTTGTATGGAAGTAGCCTATACACAATATGTAAGAAGACTTAATAGTTTGATACTCAAATCTCCAAACATACATACATACCATCATACTGTTTTCATATTCTGTGTAGGAAAAACAGACTGACCTCCATACTATCCTATCCTGACAAACATACCTACATGTTTTATATAGAAAATAAAATATCTTCAAATATTTATTAATTTGTGTTGTTTATAGTTTGGTACGTATTCTTTGATTATGCATACTATCGCCATCGACAGTTGGATCTCATGTGTTACATGCAACTAGTATATTAATATGGATTTTCCGATAGTTATTTTCATTTTGAGTAAACGTGATTTTGAGTAATCGTGATTTTGAGTAATCAAGTCATATTCGCTTGTAGGTATGCAGAGGGAGTCTGTTGTTATATTCGCTTTTTAAACATCTATAACTTAATATAGGCTACATATGACATTTCTACTACTTTGTGGCACATTTTAAAATTATTAATAAATAAAAATAACTGTTTATTCTTAACCGCTTCTTCCTTCGGACAAACTTACATAAGTTTGTCCTGAGGAAGAATCGGTTTCCTTCGAAAACGTTCTTTCGTAAATACTCAAAATTCCTGGTTTATACAATGTTATTGAATTTTTTTAATTTATAATACAAGTTCGTCTCTTTCACAGTCTATTTGGTGTGAGAGGTAGGTAATTGTAATGTGATTGCACCGGAGTGAAAGAGAAAATATATATGTCTGCACTGTGTCTGAATATATATTATTGTATTACCTATCTCTTTCTCACTTAATGTTTTCTATCATGTGTGCTCTTTCTCTGTGATATTGTAAGAATTCGTTAAACTGTACTGGTATGTATACTTATAAGTTGTTTTGTTCTCATATTATAACGTGTCTATATATAAAATGTCATAAATTATTTTTTTATTTATTTATTTTATTTTATTAAAAGGGTACATCGACAGACATCCAGCTCACAATTCTCACAAAAAGAAAACAATATTGGTTATTACTACGAGTGCTGGACGTCCAATTATGGATGCACACAAAATTACATGAGCTCTCACTCAATCACATACGCAAGTTACACAAGTACATAAATTAGAAATAATTCGGCTACAAAAGTTAAGTAAAAAAGAAAAAGAAAAAAATAGTTACACAATTCAAGAAAAAAGTTACACAATTCAAGAAAAAAAAGTTATAGAAGTTACATAAGTAGAAGCAAAAAAAAACAGGCACATAAGAAGTCAAAAAAGTCATAAAAGTTAGAGAAAAGACAAAATAGCGTACATAAACAGCACTGAGATCTTCCTTAAAACAACACGCGCGAGTTAACTTTTTTTTTAAAAACAGAGAGCGAATCCGCAAACACGTCAAGATCAGGACACTCCCTTGTCATATCGTTATACTGTCTACACATTCTGGGTATGGGACTGTAATACATGAAGCTGGTCCGAAGTATATTAATGTGAAAGGTATTGGCGAATCTCAGCGATCTTCTAGGAATATTCAGTTGTATGTCTTGTAAAAGTCTCGAGTCCATGGTACCATTAACAATTTTGTAAAGAACAGTAAGGTCGTGTATTTGTCTTCTTGTCTCGAGTCTAGTTATTTTGAAATACTTCAACCTTTCATTGTAGGTCTTCAAACTGCTACTCAACCCTGTTCGATATGTTATGACTCTCAAAAGATACCTTTGAACAGATTCTATCAGTTCCGTGTCGATTCCGTAATGAGGGCTCCAGAGGGCTACAATTATACTGCTCTTTCCACATATCTCTTTTCCACACGATTAATATTCATACACAATCAGGCTTCTTGATGATGGAGACAAAATTGGGCTTGGTCTTACTTCGAGACTGAAAATCTACTTAAACTGTAATTGAAATGTAAAATCCGTGCCGTTTTATTATACAATTGAAAGTCCTAATAATAGGAAATGTAAGACTAAGTAAATATGTATGAATGTGAATGGGGCGGTGCGTTCATGAAAAGATACTGTTTTATTTAATTTTATACGCAAAAAAATAAATAAAACAGTATCTTTGCCTTTTCAAAAAAATGAACAAATCGTACGTTTGTTGAGTTTATACTTTTTTTTTATTATTATTAATACCAAAAATAAAAAAAATTACAAAATAAGTACAAGTAAAAATACATCAGTTAAATTACACTTAAAATTATTTAAAATATATGGGTTGGTTTGTACCACCTCACTAGGCCAGGCCTGTTCCGAGGTGGTATACTAGTTACATAATAATTAGTTACATAATATATGTTGTTATGTTGTGCAGTCTATGTTTCACTATGTTAGTCCTATGTGAGATTTGTTGTATACATAATATGTTGTTAAGGATTGACAATTTGCTGACAATAGTTAATCCCTTTATTATATAGCCACGTATGAATTGTTAGTTTTAATCTTGTTTTCTCAATTATCTGTATGTCCTTTATGTCTTTAGCAACTAAATTTAGTATTTTTGGAGCCAAGTATTGATAATGTCTATGTCCGTATGCAGTATTCGTCTTCGGAGTGATTAGTTGTAGTCTGTGTCTTGTATCGTGAGAATGTTGAGCAGTGATATGGTTTTCTTTATCGTTGTGAAAGTGTATTAGTATTTGTTTTACATAAAGTTGTGTTACAGTTAGTACGTTAAAGTCTTTAAATAGTTGAATGTTTGGGAAAATGAAAGGTTTTTTTGTAATTACTTTAATGAGAGCTTTTTGAGCTTTGAAGAGAGGATCCATATTTGTTTTAGCTGCACCTCCCCATCCAATCATTCCATGAGAGATAATGGATTGTGCTAAAGCATAATATATAGTTTTTAAAGTTTTTTGGTCCATTATATTATGAATGTTTTTGAATAAATATATAAGTTTTGTTTTTGAATAAATATATAAGTTTTCTAATTTTTTTCGCAGTAGCGTTTGTCCGTTTTAGCGTTTGTTTGTTGTTTGTTGTGTGTACTTGTCTCTTGATTTATATATTTCACAACGTATATTTTTTTGTTGTGTTTTAGGATGTACCTATCTTAAAACTTTAAATCTCTCTGGGATGTTTATTAAATGTGATATACCTATTTGAAAATTTAACCTTTGAATTTGATTTAAGAAAAAATACCAACCGGCAAATCCAAATACTCGAGTATTTGGAACTGCCAAGACAATAGATTGTAAAAATGTCAAGTTTATCGCATGACTCCACTCCACTCCCCTTTATATTACGACACCTTGGGTAGTTTAGTGTTGTCTTTGCAACACTCCAGGGTATAACGTGACGCAAAATCACAGGTTATCATAATAAGTACCTATCGACAATACTGACTTTATTATCACCGGAACGTGCTGTATTCGTAATTCAATCGATATTTTTGTATTAATTTTACCTTAGCTACGAAGTGAATGGGTTCTATCCAACGTATTTTTATACTAAATAATGTAAATATGCATTTTTGAAACAAAAAGGTATATTTTATGACAGATTTTGAACATCCTAATACAGACGGAGTAGGAATATTATAGGAGAACCAGGAACTCGAGGCACCTGCAGGGCTTGCGACCTGTCATCGGCTGGTTTATGTGATCACATGCCTTTGCGCAGCGTTCACCAATTATTTATTTATTTATTTATGTAGATTCTCGGGCAACTAACAGGTACTATGTCAAATAATTATTTAACACCCACCCAATAATAAATTGCCACATTCTGGAGACTTAGGATATTAATCGTCTCACAGATGCTGACTGAAAACACAATTAAAAACTGTGTCTCGACCGGAAATCGAACCCGAGACTCTTGGATCAGAAGTCAGATACCCAACCAACTGAGCCACGAAGGCCGACAATTATGCCTTCATATTGAGTTCCCTTTCAATTCAATTTTTGAAAGTTCTATATAGTGTAATCATGAAAATCTGTTCGTTTAAAAATAAATGGATATACCATCGCCATATAACCAGCGACAGGTATGGGATGGCCCAGCAGCGACTGTCGGGTGTGAGCTAAGTAAGGGACGGGTTGGTTGATGTGTGAATTTATAGGAGTGATGACCGCATGATGGTCAGTGCTCACGTCACACGGCCATAATTATATATTATTTATTTACATATATTTTCGTGTTTACATAACATTGCACGGAACGTGTGCTTCCGATGTACCTACGGCTACACTGTATTGGACCGTGCTATTTCTATCTCAACTTGAGCACGATCCTACTACATACCAACAAAATGTTGGATTTATGTATACCTACATCAGATATACACACATACCACCACGTCGCGGAGGAACTACCTACAAAAACGGGAATATTTATATTCTTTTAAATAATTGCTAAGCAGCCCTCAAGGCACTATAATCTGGCATGGGACTGTCTAAAGTACTTCGAAAGACTAGGACAATGCACAGTCCTAGGTACCTAAATACTACCTCCTTTCCTCACTGGAGTATTTAGTATTCTTAAGTTAGCAATTGCTTTGCAGAGACCACTAACTAAATACTACGCTAAACTTAAGGTCGATGGCGTAGAATTTCACATTATTGTGTATGAAGAAAAGAGATAGATAGCTTTCTATGGGCTTAGACTGACGTTTAAAATGTTTTTTTGTCATAACAACACAATCATATGTAACCAACTTCACACTGACAGCTCGATGTCACAATTTTTCTGAAATTTCAGTGAATTTTCGGCATCTCGTATGGATCGCTGAATACTCTGGTATTTGATTTGACAAAATTACCAAATACATATTTGACGAAGTTGCTAAAATCACCATCCATCGAAAACATCTTGTATTTTATTATTAAACCACTCGTAAGGTTCCTCGCGATCAACCTTAATTTTTGACAGTTCTCAAATGTAGTTTACTCCACCGCGCATGCGCTAAGTATTTAGATATGTCTCTGCAATGCGATTCTCATACAAAAACTTCGTAGCATCCTCCAGTTAGGAAGCCACGTGATCTCCTAACTTAAGTGAGCGACTGTGCAATGAAAACATTGTGAGTATTTAGAATTTAGTATTTAGGTAGGACTCTGCATTCGGACCTAGGAGAATACGACAAAATACATCTAGTATGACTACCAAGGTATATAATGAAACAAGAGAGCAGGTAAGCTAGCCAAAAAAGAATCAGAGCTACCTTTCATCAGACCTGAACCAGCAGTTGCCTTAGACTCGGCAACAGTTCTGCATAGGGATTTCTGGGAGGCCAGTTGTAGACTACGACAGGCGAAATAATTCATCGAAGAGCCCCCCAAAAAAGGATGGACCAGAAGACTGCTTAATCTCGGCAGATAACACTCGAGAATAACGACTGACTTATTTACTGGTCACTTTCGTCTAAAAAGAAACCAAGTTTAGTTAGTAGATCGACAATTTATTCTTGATAGAACTCCAAGCAACATAGTCAAGAATTAAGATGTAAATACAAACTCTCCTTTATTTTAAAGACGTATCTTTGGTGGGTATTAGGGAAATTATTTTCAAAATATACTATATAGCCTACTATACCCTCTTAATGTCATTAATTACATGTTATTGCGACATTCTTTGTATCAAGAATGTTTTTCTCTATTGCTAGCTTCCGTGTCCCGAAATTCCAGCAATTAAAGCAGACCTTTATTCTAAAATAATTAATAACTCTCCACGATCTCCCACTGGTTTTATTGCTTCTCAAATTTCCTGCAATTAAAAGAGGCATTAATCCCAAAATCGTTATTATCTTTCCATGATTTGAGAGTCGGGGTTCGAAATCCACCGAGAATAAACTGCGACTTCCCCAATAGGAACTAAACAAGCCACAAAGCCGGACACGATCGTATATAGGTTAGTATTATTTGATGATGAGTTTTGATAGTGATTGTCCAGGTGTCGGGTCTTATAATAGTGTGTGCGCAGTCGCCTCGCTGCCCTACCCTCTCAGTATGGTATGCGGATCAATATGCATTGTATTACTCTCATCTTCACCATGTTGTTGTTGTTGGAAGTAGGAAAAATACTGTAATGATTTATTCAGTAGATATGGCTCACCTTCCTCATTTATTTCCCCACTGACCCCCTTCTTAAACTACCTCACCTGTTGAACGGACTAGAAAAACAATACACGGTATAGCCTCTTGGGGGAGCTATATTAATGTTGAATCATGTCGTGTCTTTTGTCGGCGTATTTCACATCAGCGAGTGTCGTCTCAAGAGAGATAACCTTCTCAATAAAATCCAGATATACAACTTCGATCGACAGTTACTTCTCAAGTGATTTTAATTAACTAAAAAATATGAAAAAAAAGGATGTTCGTTCGTTCATCCATCCGGACACTTGGACTCGTCCAGGATAGGACAATACAAAATTATCAGCGCCCTTAGAATGATCGGCGCGATGCTTTTAAAAATGCTATTATTATGTTTTATATTTTAGCTGGTATCTATATGTAATGAAACGACTGGGGTAATGAAACTAATCCGCATAAGGGATGGTACGACAACAACGGTGTTCTTGTTGTTGTTCCATCATTATTACATCAATATGAACTGACGACTGGGGTAATGAAACTAATCAGCATGAGGGATGGCACAACAACAAAAACACTGTTGTTGTCGTCCCATTCCTAATGCTTATTAGTTTCAGTATCCCAGTCGTCAGTTCATATTGATATAGTAGGGATGGAAAGATAACAACAATGTTCTTGTTGACGTCCCATCCATTTTATATCAATATGAACTGACGACTGGGATACTGAAACTAATCCGCATTAGGGATGGGACGATAACAACAATGTTCTTGTTGACGTCCCATCCATTTTATATCAATATTAACTGACGACTGGGATACTGAAAATAATCCGCATTAGAGATGGGACGATAACAACAATGTTCTTTTTGACGTCCCATCTCTTTTATATCAATATGAACTGACGACTGGGATACTGAAACTTATCCGTATTAGGGATGGGACGATAACAACAATGTTCTTGTTGACGTCCCATCCCTTTTATATCAATATGAACTGACGACTGGGATACTGAAACTTATCCGCATTAGGGACGGGACGACAACAACAGTGTTCTTTTTGTTGTGCCATCCCTCATGCAGATTAGTTTTATCATCCAACTTTAGTTGTAATTTATTTGATACATTTCTGATGTAACATAATAGTTGTAATATCAATTTAGGTACATATGTACGTTACAGTTGAACGGACGGATGCACTGTCTGGTCCGCGATTCGCTGTAATAGGATATATGTAGGTATATTAATATAATGTAGATGTTCATGGATATTGAATTCCAACAATTCCATACTTGATAGTCCGTCGTCGTTGAGACTTACATACCATGAAACATGTCACACGGAACCTCGTTTAGAAATCAAAATATTTTCATTATTCGAATATTTAAAAAAAAGTCCTGTTATAAAAATTGATGTTGAAAATATTATCATGACATTAAGAGGAGGCTCCGCACCGGGATACGATGGGATTACCGTCACAGTCCTGAAGCAGATGAAGAACTACCTGAGCACTCCCATAAAACACATAATCAACTTGAGTTTTAAGACAGGAATATTCCTATCAAATTGTAAAAAAAAACCATAGTATCACCTATATTTAAAAACGGCAACACCGAGGAAATGACTAATTACCGACCAATCTCACTTATATCAAATATAGCCAAAATAATTGAAAAAATCGCTAAAAATCAACTTTGCCTTGAAGAAAATAATATACAAAACTCTAATCAGTTTGGTTTTAGAAGTGGAATGAGTACCCAATATGCTATTGCAAAATTCAGTTAGTTAATTATGCACACATATACTCTAGCTCTAGTATGTAATTGAATTTGTAACTTCCTATTTATATCATGAATATGAGTGAGATGATTTATTTATGCATAAGAACATGGCGTGATGGTAATGTATGTATTTTTGAAAATCAGCTTGAAGGTATGAAGGTCCCAGTATTTATGAATCAGAAAATCAGAATGATGGTGATTGTTAGTTTTGCAAGCTATTCATTTTCTCAATATACACATCATGTAGTGGGCGGAAATCAGTTAAACGTTTTGGGATCTGTATCTATTTCGATATTAGCGCGTCTATCAGTTTCTTTCTCAGCCCCTCCCCACTCCTGATATTCTTGTCTTGTCTTACGTTCATAGTATATGGACTTCGTAATACTGTGACCAATCATCAACATTATAATTTATTACTAAATACAAAATTTTATTTTACTATACAGCCGACGGCGCCGTGGTACATTTGGTAAGCCGTTCGGCTTCTGTGCTGGCGATTTGGATTCGATTTCTCACATTTAAGACTTCTCTTCTTCTACTTTTTCTTGCCCCTCTATCCCGGTTTATCCAGGGTCGGGCCTCCTTGTACGTAAGCGCCAGGATCTTCTGTCCTGGGTTGTCTCAACATTCTGAGCCGCCGGCTCCTTCTCAATACTGGACCACCATGTTGCTATGAGTCTGCATTTAGCCCTAGGTCTGAATGGCCATAACATGTCATTCTGCTTTCTTTCAGCTTTTCAGCTATCGGTGCCACTTTGAATGGCCCTCTGACCTTTTTTTTAATATTAAGATATTCAAAAGAATTCAGTCTCACATTTAAGAGATACTTACTTATCGGGTCCGGACTTTAGGCCTTGCCACTCCAGTATGCAGTGACATATATCGCCTTCTTATTTGCCATCAGTAGATCATTCATATTACATGCATTTTACATCAGCATTTTACGTCCCCGCAGTCGTAGCTCGTGTCCTCCCCATCCAAAAAACCCCACCTCTGCTGGTTACTTTTGCACCTAGTCACCCCAACCCTTAGTCTGTTCAGTGTTTTCCACGTGGGGTAGCTCAGACTATGCACGTTGTTTGTGCTTTCGGATGGCATCATCCATGGATTGTCGCCAAGTTCCTGCCTCCACAATTCCTCTCTACGCTATTCTGATTTAAGAGATGAAACGGGATTTAAGAGATGTCATAGATTTTAAGAGATGAAACGGAAACATATTATATTCATGGAAGAAGACAGTTCGTAAGTCCTGTAGGTGCCTGATTTTCTATAAATTTATATTCCTGTTTCGTCTTTAATGAGATATGAAAATTTGTAATCAAATATTATTGATTCTCATATAATGTTTTACTCTCCACTTCTATCTTCCTAAAGGGATAGCCAGTGAGAACTATTCTGTCTTGACACATACATCGCCTCATCAACATTGATACACTGTCTCATACATGCTCATCTTGCTAGTAATGCAATTTTACTTAAAATTTCTTAACAGGTATCATGTAGAAAATGCATACTATGAGTTTCGTGACAATGTTTTTGTGTGTATGGTGTATTGTGAAAACTCTTGTCCTCTGGGAATCTTATATTTGTTTAGTAATCTAATAAAAATGTACTTTATAAAAATGCATTTAGAGATTGTCAACCTTTCAAGAAGAAAAAATGAACACTTACTATGGTATGGAGATTACTCGTTTTTTCCCTGTCGGGAGATATACATATGATGTTTTTATTGAAAAACTTATCCTTTGAATTGAGTAATTATCGTGTTTGTTAACGTATGGGCATCCTAGTAATGTATGTCAGGAGAGCCATGTGCGCTATGTCAAGTGGTCCGATCGACCCTGGCTTCCTAAATATAATCGTGATTTGTGTATAATATTTATTAATTCATCCTAAACATTGTGATATTATAACAGCTACAGTACATCCGCTTTGGACACTGCTACTATTAGGCACAACATCTTCTTCGATTTTTATCTTGGAGATTGGATGACACCAAAGAGATGCATCTCCCAACACCCTACACGATCTTCGGCGGTTCTCTTTATGGTAGACATCATTTCGTTGCTCACCTATTCCGAATGATCCCGGCAAGGACGCCCTATGTCATTAGATCCCTCAGCCATTCCAATTTAATTTGTTGGAGATCCTCGTGTCGCAACACATGGCCTATCCAATTTGCAGACCTTTTTAAATGACTTCCTAAAACGGAGGCGGTTTCCAATTTGACGTGACTTCTTCTTCTTTTGGTGTCATGTCAGGTCCCCCCAACGTTGACTTTCACCCGAGAGAAAGCGTCCTTGTCCTGGGCAGCCCGAAATAGCTCTCCAACACTTCTTATGCCCGTCCAGTCGCATATATTGTGTCATGTCAGGTCCCCCCCACGTTGACTATCACCCGAGAGAAAGCGTCCTTGTCCTGGGCAGCCCGAAACAGCTCTCCAACACTTCTTATGTCCGTCCAGTCGCGTATATTGCGGAGCCAGGAAATTTTTCTCCTTCCAACACCTCTTCGACCCTCTATCTTGCCCATAAAGATCAGGTGGAACAATTCATACTTTTCTCCTCTAAGCACATGACCCAAATACGATACCTTTCTGATTTTGATATTAGTCAGAAGCTCTCTATTCTCTTTGAAGAACTATTGTGTTGCTGCCCATATCCGTCCAAGGTATCCGCAGCATTCTCCGATGTATCCACATCTCGAACGCCTCCAGCCGGTTCATGCTACTCACTTTGAGGGTCCACGATTCCACGATTCATTGACGTGACTGTTTTAATAATAATAGTAGATAATTTTATTTAGACGTAAAAACATAAGTATGGTACAAAGTATGACAATCCATTATAAAAACATGTAAAACTAGGGAGAACATTAATATTTTTTAACTATGTATTCAGCACCTAGCCTACTAAAGGAGACAAGACTTGTGGTTTCTTTTATGTTTGGTGGCAAACTATTATATATTTTGAGACCTTTATGGTATAAGCTTTTTTGTGTACTTGTTAATCTCGTTTTTGGAAGTCTAAAATCCTGACATCCTCTCGTAGGGTAAGTGTGAACATTGGAATTGAATAATATATTTTTCTGCATTTTACTGTTTTATGTATGTTCAGCGATTACTTTTTATCAAGCACTTTCCGATTTCGATTATTCTTTTTCTGTTAGAAAGCGGGTATCTTCCGATTGGTTCCTTTTCTATTTGGTCAATATCTGATAATGGTATCCATGACGAAATCGTCAAAAACTATAATTTACAGAATCAGCGATAATTCTTTACCACTTCGTCGGATTTCGATGATTACTTTTTCATTAGAATGGGATTACTTCTGGGGTAGTTCCATCTTTTTTTTTTTAACATGTCCACGTAGGGGACACCAGCTATTAGGATTTGGGTCCATTTTACTCTTCCGAACAAGCGCACTACGTAGCGTTGGGAGGGGTTTGCAATCTAGAAAAGAGTTTATTAATTCGGATTTTAAAAAGACGGCCGGGTTGTACGAAGGTGGAAACACAGAATTCGGAAGATCGTTCCACAGTCGGGCTGCTGTATTAATAAAGGAGTTCGAGAAGCGACTTGTTCGTATATGTTGAAGGTCCACTGTGAATGGGTGCTGCGATTGAGTAAAGTGAGTGACTCTGTTGTGAGTGGGTGCAGGAGGGACCAAAGATGCAAGCTCTTCTGAGCAATTCCCGTGGTAGTATCTATAGAATAAACTTAAAATACCGACTCTTCGTCTGTGTTCTAGTGATTGCAATCCATCAGTCAGTGATGGATCATCAATCAAACGTATAGCACGCCTTTGGACAGCGTCGAGGGTATTCAGTAGGTATTGTAGGGCGCCACTCCAGAGGTGACTACCATATTCAATAATTTTTTATTCAATAATTACTTTTTTTTTCAATAACTTTTCAATAATTTTTTTATTCAATAACTAATTTTTTACTCAATAACAACGCCACTCCAGAGGTGACTACCATATTCAATAATTGGACGAATCATCTGAACTAAGCCAAGAGATTTGATGATAGGAATCACACTTACTTTACTTTGCGTATGGCAATCGGCATTTTCTTCACCGCGAGGGTTGCGTCCTGGTGTCACGTCCGTCAAATTTGGAAGCTCATCGACATAAGCCAGGTTCACCGCTTCCGAGTCAGCCGCATGTAGTTCCTCCAGTGATCCGGGGAATAAATAAAGAGGGCGTTCTCCCACCAGGTGTGCCACCGTCTGCCTTGCAGCTCCTTGAGAAATCATGAAACTCGTCAATTTGCGAAGGATTTGCGTATTATTGTACAGGCGAACTGTATGAAAGATACTGTAACTACGTACATATATACATAGAGGTAGGCAGAGAGAACCGAATGCCATCTGATATACATTAATTTTGAAGTGTTTTTTATAAGAAAGATTATTGATATGGTGTTTATCATGTCTTGTTTTCTTTGATTCTTATTATTTATTACTTCTCGGGCAACTAACAGGTACTATGTCAAATATTAATTTAACACGCACCCAATAACAAGACTTTCGATATTAATCGTCTCACAGATCCAGACTGAAAACACAATTAAAAACTGTGTCTCCACCGGAAATCGAATCCGGGACCTTTGGATCAGCAGACAGATACTCAACCAACTGAGCCACGAAGGCCGACAATCTTATCGTTAGTAATGTGGTCCATCCAGGTTATACTCAGTATTCGTTGGTAGGTCCACATCTGTAAAGCCTCCAATCTTGTACGGTCTCTCTCACAACCATACAGCAAAACACTCCATACATAATATGTTTTCATTAAATCTTTCCGGAGTTCTAGGTCCATATTGTTGGACTTGAAAAGTTCTCCCCTATAACGTAGAAGTGGAGAGTAAAATAATGAAATATTATGTTGGCACGCCCGAGATTAAATCATATACATAACTCACACGCGATAATACTGTGGTATGTATAGTAGTGCGTTCGCTTCACATAACTTATGATACTTGACCCATGCACGCATCACTGTTATGGATTAAACTACTTATATACAACTCGTATAATATAATATATAGGTAGGTAGGTTACATGTAGACTACTTGATCAACTCGTTGGCCAAAAGGCGAAAGTGGAAATCAACACAAGACCAAAATAGTCGCATATGAACTCGCCTTTCGATTTAGGGCTGCAAACGGTACATTAATGTTCTCAAAACATCAATGTATCGTTCATAATCATCGATGTATCGTTCATAAACATCGATGTATCGTTCATAAACATCGATGAATCGTTCATAAACATCGATGTATCGTTCATAAACATCGATGAATCGTTCATAAACATCGTTGTATCGTTCATAAACATCGATGTATCGTTCATAAACATCGTTGTATCGTTCATAAACATCGATGTATCGTTCATAAACATCGATATATCGTTCATAAACATCGATGTATCGTTCATAAAAATCGATGTATCGTTCATAAACATCTATGTATCGTTCATAAACATCGTTTATAAACATCTCTATATCATTCATGAATTTATTCCATCACGGCATATCCCCACAATGTGGGGTAACCAACAACAGGCCTGCGGGTATGCATTACCTCGGTATCGAAGCACGAGACATGTATGTATATACCAACACACCAGTCTCGTCTCACCAAAAAAGGCACTGAATTCTGAATGGAAGGAACCTCATTGCTGAACTATGTGAGATGTTATTTTGTCCCTTGTATTTTCGATTACCCAGCTCTCACGGGACACCCGAAAACGATGATAGTGGAAACACTATTCTATGCCGGTGATTCAAGGCATCGTTAAAACGTTCTTTATAATGTATTTATGAACAATATCGATGTTAGTTCTATCTATATGAACGATATATCGATGTTAGTTCTATCTATATGAACGATATATCCATGTTAGTTCTATCTATATGAACGATATATCAATGTCGTTTTATCTATATGAAGGATATATCGTAGTTCGTTCTATATTACGAACGATATTTGTTCCATCTTCTTCTTCTTCTTCTTCAGCCCTCTGTCCTCCACTGCTGGATATAGGCCTCTTCCATACTCTTCCACTTCCTTCTATCGGTTGCTGCTTGCAGCCAATTTCTACCCCCCACAGCGGCTATGTCGTCAGACCATCTTTTTTGAGGTCTTCCGACGCCTCTCTTACTTTCCCAAGGTCTCCATCTCAATATTTTAGGGGTCCATCTTGCGGGTTGGAATGTAGCTACGCGATCCATGACGTCCGCTTCTCTGGTCCTTTTCCTCATTTCTTATTCCTCATTTGTTCCATATGAATGATATATTGATGTTAGTTCTATATAAACGATATATCGATGTTTGTTCTGTATGAACGATATATCGATGTTAGTTCTATATAAACGATATATCGATGTTTGTTCTGTATGAACGATATATCGATGTTAGTTCTATATGAACGATATATCGATGTTAGTTCTGTATGAACGATATATCGACGTTGGTTCTATATGAACGATAATATATCGATGTTAAAAGAGTATTAGAATGGCATCATCAGAATTCTATATTTTTGTATTTGTACTCAGTTACTCATGTTAAAGGAGATTCAATAGAAATTTGGGATAACATGCAATCATTATTACCATGTCGGTATAAAATAGCAATCAAATAATATCTTCCAACTTATGGGAGAGTTTTATGTTTTTTTCTTTTTTCACCAATAGAGGTGGATTTGTGCAAAATTCCATACTAAGTGAGCAATACTATTAATACTTACTATTCTCACAAGCAGGATTGACAATCACTCGAGAAAGGAATCGCTTATTGGATAGATACTTTCCTTTCTGAAATAAATATAAATGACAATCGAATATTCTTTTTTAATTGCATACCTATACGCAAACATTGTATTTTTTGCCCTTTCGGAGTCAAATGATATTCTTATTGACAAACATTTTTTACAACATCTCAATATAGACAAAGTTGGGATATTGTAGAAGAACCAGGAACTCGAGGAACCTACAGGGCTTACGACCTGTCATGGTGAACGCGTAAACCAGCCGATGACAGGTCAACACGTAAGCCCTGTAGGTGCCTCGAGTTCCTGGTTCTTCTACAATATCCCAACTTCTTCTCTATTGAGATGTTGAAAAAAATGTTTGTCAATAAGAATATAAATGACTTAAGTTGTGTTATGTTTCTTGTCAGATATACATTAAACAAATCGATATTTATTCATAAAATATCGAAATATCGTTCGATGTCGTTGAAATGTCGATGTTCTAATATCAATATTTTTATGAGCGATGTTGCATCCCTACTTTTAATAGCACCAGACGCAAGATACATATTATTATGTGCTGTGTATGGTCAGTCTTTAGGGGCATGTTCAAAGTAGCTATCGATGAATTTCAAAATAATTTATATCGATTTATAAAAACGAAAATATTCTACCAATCGAAGCCCAAATCAACATTAACTTTTCAATGATTATTATTTATGGTTGAGTAGCTTTTGAGATGTGTTCGTATCGTAGGATGCTCGAAATCCCTTGGACAGAAGATCTGGTTACAAATTCAGAAGTCTTAAGTCTTCTTCAGTAAATACTTCGCCGAGGGACTCGAAGGAGACAGATGTCCTGGCTGTGTAATATCAGTGAATGGACGGGCTTCAGAATTGTGGGGCAGATATCCCGGGCAGCACAGGACAGAGGGGGATTCGCCAACGTCGGGAGTCCCCGACAGGGCACCAGAAGAAATCTAGTGGGTTGTGGCCAACGCTAAACTTCTCACTAACAAGGAAAAATTTTATGAAATGAGTTTGTTCAATAAAATATTTATTACGAAATCTTGATATTTCTTCAATGTCATTTTATGAAAGTGATGTGCCTTTTTACCAATTTGAAAATAAAAATATCAAATTATAAGTATCCTGAGCTTAGGGTCACTTTGAAATATTTGGCAAGAAGTACTGACCAGGGGGGCAAGTCTGGTTCGACCGGCGAAATCAAAACCCCAGTGATTACCCATACCATGTATATAATTATCGTATGGAGTTCTATGACATCTAAAGATATTATAGAACTTCATATAATAATTATATCCATGATATGGGTAATCGTGAGTGTTTTGATTTCGCCTATTGAACCAGACTTGCCCCCCTGATATCCTTCAAAATCTTATAGGGTCCAAGCGAGTATTAGGTATACAAATTTTAAGTTTCCTGAACTTGGGGTCACTTTGAAATATTTGGCAGTAAAAAAAATTGAGAAGCACTGATCAGATATCCTTCAAAATCTAATTGAGTCTGTGTGAGTATATTAGATCTACAATTTTGCAAAATTTGAAAAGAATCGAATGAGTACTTTAATCTATAATCGATAAAGTAAAATAAACACGCCGTACATACCTAGTAGGCAGGTACACAGCACACGCACATAGATACATTGTGATGAAACTTTCAGAATACAATATCAGCATGATACTAGTTGATAATCTGCAGTAAAAAAGTAGCCTTACCTTGGGTTAGTGAGGAGTAAAAAAGTAATTCAACGGATTGAGGGTCGGTTGTAATATCGGATGCCTATTTTTGTACATCTGGTGACATTATTTGTTTTGTGCTAAGAGTTGAAGCTGACAATTGTTTTTCTTATTGCTAACGTCAGTTGTTGTAAGTATGTAATAATATTGTTGTGCAAGGTTAGGTTATGTTAGACATAGTGATGTTTATATTAATAATTCTTAACAAACAGTTAACAGATTGTCGATAATTATTGTTATGTCGTGATAATGCGATTAATTTTGTGTTGCTTCAAATTGACATCGCTTTGTTGTTACAAGTGGTTGTAATTTTTATTTTTGCAACAGTTCCAACTGGAGATATCAACTAGCTGTAAATACTAGTTATTGTGAATGTCGTTCAAAGTTACGAATCATTCAATCCATAATTTGCAAACGACTCTCGTACGTGCTGAAACTTTAAGGACTAGCCGAAAACTGATTTTTTTTATGCAAAAGTTCCAGTACAGACGCGAAGTCAGTCGGCCATATTGAAAATTGTATCCCTATACGTTGCGGTATGATCTAACAGAAAAACACCAAATCCAGAGGGCGCCCGTTCAGAGTTGAACATAGGCCTTCCTTCTTTTATTTCACTCCTTTTCCTGGACACACCGCTTTCTTTGATACTATCTGACCACCGAGTCTGAGGATGTCCTACTGCACTACTCTGTCCCCGACTTGGACCTGCGAGGAAGTTTCTTACGAATTATTCTTATTCGATATTTTCATAACTATTTATATTGCTGTGGACTTTGGTAGCGAGGAGGTCAACTCGGAGGAGGAGTACGCCCTCATAAGGATATCGAAAGTAGGGCTATGGCAGAAAAAAAAAACAGACAATGGATGTTTGCAATTCCACATATTTTAATCCTGTACTAATACTACATAATATTATACTGTAGGTGTTGTTGTAGGGTCTGTGCCAAAAGTTTGGCTGAGATCCAGCTACGAATTAAACATTTCACATTATTATATTCCGGCTTATTGGTCTTCTGGGAATATGACTGACTGCTACTTACTGTACATATAGTTTGGTTTCAGTTTCAATACTTAGAATCGCTGTTAATTCGTCGCATTAATTTACTTATACATGTGGTGGAATGAGACCAACGTTGGCTAATTGAAGAGTGTCATCAACAATAATGAACCACTGGACCAAATGAACTAACAAGAAAGTTATATCAGAGGAAACCGAGAATCTAATGGAATCTCTCTGTAATAGAAGACAAAGAGACGAGATTTGGTTTATTTAAAAAAACAGGTCCATTGTTTGATTCCCGGTGAGACACACAGTTTTTCCTCCTCGCTAACCCAAGGGTATAATATAGTGGGGAGTTATGATTTCGCAATTTCACTCATTCATTGTATGTGGCCAAACCACCTTAAGGCATTTATTTTCATCTTACTTGCGATTTAATATATTTAATGAGGTTTTTTTATTTTCATAAAAGTTTTACATCATAATTATTGTGATTACACTACCCTAAAAAAAAAATAAACTCACTATCAGTGAGTTTCCCATTCAAAAAGGTCAAGTACATAGTACCTACATTCCTTAAGTTACAGTATTAAAATTATAATATGGGAGACATGTTTTTTATTTAAGTAACTAGCTTTTATGTCCCGCCGTTGGCCAAGAATGTAAATTAGTGAAGGAATAAGCAATCGTTTATATACCTACATAATATTGTCACACATAATTTTTTTAACCGTAGTATGAAAAGTAGTTTGAAATTTAATTGAGTTTAAGCGGTGTAAAATCTTAAAGTGATGGCCACAATCCATTTGCTTTTATATATAAGCACATACAATTTCTGCACGCATGGACTATGGGAAATGATTTTAAATATGACTTATTATAAAAAGACAACGTCGTAAAGAGTTTGGATTTGGCCACAACCCCTATTTTTATATATTGTCATCGAACGCAAATAATGTGTTTTAAATATTTAGTAATTTTGGATGATGGGAAATGGTTTAAAAATTGATTAAACAAAAGTACTGAAAATATTCTAGTGTTGGTCCCATCCCATTCGTTTTTATATTTTTCGTCAAGTGTGCATATAGTTTATTATAGTTTTGTACAATAAAACTGATAGACTTAAAACTGACACATAAGTCTACATTACAGAAGAAGAAGACTTAAGCTATGTTAAATAGTTTTTAATATGAATATAAACGTTGTGAAGATCCAGCAATGGCCACAACCCCGATTTTTTATATATTGTCATCAAAATGAAATGTGTAGTTATTGAAAATTAAGCAATATATGATGATATAATAAATGGTGTAAATTTGATTGAACAAAAGTAATGAGAAGATTCTAGTGTTGGTCACATCCCATTCGTTTTTATGTATTTTCATCAAGTATGCATGTTGTTTATAATATTTCGTTACAATAGACTATTAGACATAAAACTAATCCAAAAGACTAAATAAAAAAAGAAGTAGAAGTATAAAACTATAACAAATAGTTTGTAATAAAAACTGACCCAATGGTCTACATAGAAGATGAAATAGAAGAATTACACATTAGGAAATGTATTATATAAAAAACTGACCAAAATGTCTTCATAAAAGAAGAAGAAGATGAATTGAACTATAGGAAATATTTTATATAAAATTCACCCAACATCTACATAAAATAAGAAAACGAAGAATTAGACATAATTAAGAAAAAGACAAGGTCTACATAAATTAAGAAAAAGAAAAATTAGACTATAGGAAATAGTTTATTTATGAACTGTCCCAAATGACTTCACAAAAGAAGAGGAAGAAGATTTAAACCCCAAGAAATAGTTTGTAGAAAAAATCACCCAAAGGTCTACATAGAAAAAAGAAGAATTTCATTATAGGAAATAGTTTGTAGGTATATTGAATGTGTATTGTAGTTAACCTAAAATAGTTTAATATTTTTCCTATACAAAATCAGTATATTCTTGGTTTTTAAGTAGTAAGTATTAGGTATGTAGGTACCTACCTATAATGATGTTCTAAATTAATTCGAATTCGATTTATAACAAATTTTATTTGAATATCAGAATGTGTCCGTTACCATAGTAACCATGTTCCAACATGTGAAAAATATCAAATGTTATGTAGACATTTTTTGAATATGTAGGTACCTACATTGGTTTGTTCGATGCCATAAAAATGAAAATTGTCAGAAAAATCAAATATTTTTAACAAATTATGCAATTTTATTACGCCTATATCTTTACTAATAATTAACAGACTTTTACAATATATGTCTTAAAACTTGCTGTAATGTCTTGTTTTTCATTTTATTATTTCATAATCACATTTATTTCAAAGGTATATTATTTTAAAGAACATATTCATTCGGTAGGAAAATTAAATATCGTATGAAAAGATATTAAAATGGCGGGGTTATATGTACATTTGTACAAAACGCTTACTTTAAAAATAAGTTAAACATTATAATTAGACAAAATATTCACCATGTTTTTCACTTAAAAGCTAAGTTATACTTGAAAATATATTTTTTTCGTGTAAATACGTACTTCTAACTTTTAAACTAACAGATATTTGCGTGCAAAATGTACACTTTTTTGACAGATATGACTTGGAAAATTTTGTATGAAAAAAATAATTATTGAAATATCTTTAATATTCAGCATTTTAATCGCATTATTTTTAGCGTGACACTGCATCAGGTATACTGGTACACGTTCGCACATAAATTAGATTTTTAGATGCTCTTGGTTTTTCAAAAGGCGTGAGACAAACACACACACACACACACACACACTAACATATTGATTGCTTTATTACTTTAGATTACTACTTATAAATAATGAATCAAATGTTTTTAATTACTTTCTACAGTATTTTTTTTAAATATAGTTTTAAAAAAAATACTGTTGGATGGGTGGATGGCAGAGCGGTTAGCGCGCTGGGTTAGTAATCCAGTGGTCGCGAGTTCGAATCCTGCCTCGACCGATCTCGTTCACCTATAGGACAAGCATTTATGCTTAGTTTAGGGAACGTAGGAAGATGTATATGTACTTGTTTAACAAGGACATATTCATTTTTTAAAAAAAAAAAAAAAGTGAGAATATTTTATCAAGTTTATCCATACCACATGGAAAAGAGTTAAATATTTTCTATATGCTTACTTTCAGTGTCCTTTCACCGTAATAGTTTGTCCATCTGGGAATTATCAATTTATTTTGCACAACTTGTCTGGAATTTTATAGGTATATTTTTTAAAGGTAATTTATATTCATTAGAGAAGTAATGATTTAATATGACTCGATAACTGGTAGTATTCCTGTTATACTGAATATCATTTCATCATTATCTTTACATTTAGATAAATCTGATTTGGGTATTATTAGTTTTAACAATCTCGCTTGCAATGATTTAATTTTGTCTACATGCGTTGTATACATATGCTGGCTTTGTCTACATACGTTGTCTACATATGGTGTCACATCCTGGATGCAGACTCCACTTGCAGGACCACATTAAGGCAAATATAAGAGGCCTTCGAATTGTTCTTCGAAGGGATGTCGTGCGTTTGAGGTTAGGTTAGGTTAGTGATTGCCGGGACGTTGACAGTTGGCATGACGGACGAATGTCAGACGGGCACCAATTGAATAATGGTACCCACATCCACTGGCTGAAAGATACGTAGTCAGTCAGTCAGTCATTCATTCTCTTCTCATCTTACAGCCAAACAGAGCCGCTTCTCATTGATGAAATATCAGAATTTAACTATTATTTTCTAAAAGCAGCAGAATAAATTCACAAGGAAGTATGTACATATTACTATTCCTCCTTTACGTACAACTTCTATAAGTATAAAGGTACTGAGTGGTTAAATGAACTCCCTTTGAGTCTTAGAGAAAAAAATTATAATTATATTTATGAATAAAATCAAAAAATTGTACTGATTTTTTTTTGTTTCAGTATTTCATTGTTGTTTTTTGTGTAGCCTCTTATTTGTTAGAATATGATGTGTAATGTTTTGGCGAATGTAACAATACAAAATAGATACCTACCTCTGTTAACACGAGATTTTATCTCAATTAAAGAGGGTTATTATGAATTATATAATATAATTTGTAAACCTTTTTAAATTGTGATTTATACGTAAACTTTGTACTGATTTGTAATAAATAAAAAAAATTCTTGCGCCGTTCTTATCTAGGCTTTATCTTTCCTTCCACTATGAGTTATAAAAGGACATATGAATTTTAATTAGGCCGAGTAAGGAGACGATATTATGAAGAGGAAATATTTTTAATTTAATCAAGTGTGTTAATTATATTGGGAACTCAGACGCAGGGCAATTGAAAATAATGTGATGTGGTCACCGACATTGCAGAAAGAGTGGGAAGGCTGAAGTGGCAATGGGCAGGTCATGTGGCAAGACAGAGAGATGATAGATGGACTCCCAAAATTCTGAATTGGAGACCCTATCATAATAGAAGAAGTGTAGGGAGACCACAGAGGAGATGGACTGACGATATTGTCCAACTGGTGGGACATGGGTGGAAGCAGAGCTCCCATGATAGAGAGAAGTGGAAAACTCAGGAAGAAGCCTTTATCCAGCAGTGGAGTGAAAGGGGCTGAAGAAGAAGAAGTGATTCAAGCTGTCTTATTCTTGGCCACATTGACAAAGAAACGAGTTCTTAAATATCGACTGTCCTGAATTGATAGAAAGTTTAGACCTTTTTGTACCACCCAACTTCATTAGAGGAAGAAGACACATTCCTCTGATCGTCCTTCATTCCAGAACGGATGTAGTGGCCCGCAGCAAATTGAAAAATTGAACTCGCTTTCGGACGAGGTAGATATTTTCCATTGAAATATAGGGCACTTCAAATCGTACGGAAAAAAAGAAGACCTTTCTCTTTTTCCTCTTGCAATAGATCCATGATCTGTCTTCATATTATGTTCATTTCTTGGATGTGGATGACCGACTGTCTTTTCATCTATTTAGTGGTCTTCCAGGTAGACGTTTCCCCACAGGGTTTTCATTTGCATCAACGTAGAACCAACAAGAACTACAAGAACCAATGTTTCAATGAACTACAAATAAAGGATCATTAATTTGTCGTCAATCTGTTTATATCGCATCCTTCAATATTTTGGGCACATTGCTAGAAAGGTTCCTTATGACCTTTTTTTTGATAGAAAGCGTTAAGGATGGAAGATCCAGAGATCACCCATCGTCTCTATGGAGTGACCTTGTCAAGTCCATTACAGGATCTTCAATTCTCGAACCCTTAAATCTGTCACGAGGCCGTCGTTTACGGTATACCTACCAAGGTAGTAGAGAACAAGTTTATTTTGACAAAAAAAACTAATGCGTTCTTGAGGCGAGGTTTCGTGAAAAGCCGTTCGCCGTGGCACAGTTGCTTAGCCGTTTGGCTTCTGTGCGGGCGTCCTGGATTCGATCCCCAGTAGAGGAGAAATTCATTAAAATTCATTTCTCACGCAATTCTTGCTTTTTTGGGTTGGAAACACTGGTCAGTTGGAAGAACTTGTCATATGGCAATAAACTCGCAACTTGCGTAGGGTACAAGGAAGTGTTTATTAATATTATTATTCAACTCCTTTGATGGCCTCCTGGCTTATTTGGTCAGATATCTGACTCTTGAGCGAAACATCCCTTGTTCGATTCCCGGTGAGGGCAATATTTTTAATTGCGTTTTCAGTCTGGATCTATGAGACGAATAAATATGTGGCAACACATTATCGTGTGCGTGTTTAATTAATACCTATTAAAAATACCTATCTGTTAGTCGTCCAAGAAGCAACACTGAAAAAATATGTTTGTTAACATTTACAAAATTTCATTATAAATTAACCGAACTTAAAAACATTTGGTTATGTGCAACTAAATGTTTTTTTTTTTTTTTTTATAAAAATGAATATGTCCTTGTTAAACAAGTACATATACATCTTCCTACGTTCCCTTAAATAAGCAAATAAATGCTTGTGCTATAGTTGAACGAAATCGGTCGAGGCAGGATTCGAACTCGCGACCACTGGATTACTAACCCAGCGCGCTAACCGCTCTGCCACCGACCCATCTGCACATAGCCAAACAGTAGTCATAAATAAATACACTTTTATTACTGATAACAAAGGTTTGGCTAAAACGCAGGCAGCCAGTTCGATTGTCATAATATTTTTTTCAGTGAATATAAGAATAAGAAAATAGTTTATGCTGTCCCTTATCGGTTAAGAGGGTCCTTATCAGACGAAGCGATTGTCCTGTAGAAAGGTACAAATTTTCATATAGTCTTGTTTGATTAATACCTGACGTCGCCTCTGTCGATGGCACACATTCTGCTAATACTACTTTCACCCTCGTTGAACAAAATGTTATGCGAATCATTTTTTATTGCTGTACTGTCGATCTTTATATAAATATAATATAAAGATACATAATATTATATAATATACATATATATATATATTGTATATGATATACACATAATATATTATGTAGATGTAAACATATTATATGAAGCTGTAATATGTATTAATTCAACAGGGGCAACGATTATACATATACCCAGGGCTGTCATATATTTCTGACGCAGGTCAGGGGTGACATCTGTGCGAGAACACTGTCACCTCATGTATAAGGACTGTTGCTTTCATTGTTTACAAAAAAAAACAACATTTCAATATATGGCGTTATAAAAAAGGTTTCTGCGTTACTTCATAGATGGCAATAGTAAAAATAGCTTATTTTCAAACGATCTGTTTTTCATTATTTAAATATATAGAAATTTCAAATTGCATCGATAAGGGAACTCGATAAGAAGATATATTTTTTGATGGTTGCACAAGCGTATAAAGTGATCACGTAATAACAGGTCGTAAGCCCTGTAGGTGCTTCGAGTTCCTGATTCTTTTGTAATACTCCAACTTTCAATAAATTAATTCAAAAAAATATATTTATGGGGGGTACTGCTGCCAAGGTATCTATTTTTCAATTTGATATATCATCATTATTTTTTATCAAATCGTTTTGAAAAAAAATAATTTAGATACTTAGTTTGGGTATTAATAAAGAAAAACGTACCTTAACTTTTTGATAATGTTCTGTATAAATTCTTGTAGAAAATAATGGCATACCCCGATTTTCAACGTTTATCTTATATCTTTAATAAAATATAAGGCGTAGTTCAACATATATTTTTTTAAACTAGTTGCATGTAACACATGAGTTCCAACTGTCGATATCGATAGTATGTATAGTTGAAGAATATGTACCAAACTATAAACCCATAAATACAAATTATTGAATATTTTCAGATATTTTGTTTTCTATACAACATATGTAGGTATGTATGTCAAGATAGGATAGTATGGAGGAAGTTCCTTTTTTCCTACCCAGAATATGAAAATAGCATGATTATAATTACAAACTATTAAGTATTCTTACATATTGTGTATAGGCGACTGCCATACAAAATGTATGAAGCGATGTCGTCACTAAATTCAATTTTTAAAAAAATTGTTAAAAAAAAATTGAGATCTTCTACTGCAATGTTAATATTTTTTATAGAAAATTAAATTGTCTAGTTGGGGTGTTTCGGCTTTTTTCGATAAGTGTATAAGTTTTGGAAATATAGGCAGTTAAACTCATAAATTTATCATAAAACAAATATTTTTCTAAATAAAAAATGTTTGAGAAACCCTGGAATTTTTTTGAAAAAATTAATTTGAGATTTTTTATTTTTCTATGTTTGTACCAATTTTCAGCGTTCTAGCTTTTATGGTTTCTGAGATATATGGAAAAATAAAATAAAAATTAAAAAGTTGATAACCCCTGACTGAAACAAAAATTCAAAATTCCGAGTATAAAAGTTTTGTAGGCGTGTAACTGTTTATATATTCTGAAATTTTAGGCTCTGTAAATTGAGCGGATCAAAAGTTATAAGGGACGGACGGACACACACACACAGACACACGAAATGTTCTACTCCGAATTCTGAGTAAATCCGTGTATGGAACATATATGCTGCGAAGTTGGTGTTTTTTGACTTCAAAGTTGGAAAAGCCGTGAAAAAAGTAGACCTCTCCATACAATTCTCGCGTATTCTGGCTTGATACATTGTCGATATGTTAAGAGAACAAAGTTCTCCTGAACAAATCGACAGTTGGATTAAAGAAGACAAAAATATCTAGAAAAATATGATGTGACGTTGCATTAATGCTTCAGGTTTAGTAAATAAACCTAAAAAACATTTATTTTCTATTCAGCGCCATTGCGTAGTAAAAGTTTTTTTTATTTTATTTACTTAACCTGATGCCTTAATGCAACGTCATATCATATTTTTCCAGATATTTTGATCTTCTTTAATTTATAAAAAAATATAATGCTCTATACATTGAAAGTTTTTTAGAAATTTAAGATAAATGTCAAAAATCGGGGTATGCGTATTATTTTCCTACAAGAATAGGTATATACAGAACATAATTAAAAAGTTAAGGTATATTTTTCTTTATTAATATCCAAACTAACTAGGTTATTTTTTTTAAATGATTCGTTTCGTAGTTATGATGCAAATTCAAATTGAAAAAATAGGTACGTTGGCAGCAGTCACCCTCTTAAGTGACATCCCTGATTTTTCTCTGCCAAAGTGTGTGTCCAGTATATGTGGATGACCCCGAGGCTGCAGCAGGTAACCAAGCGGCAGACCAGCTGGTTGCGTCATGTCCCAAATTGTCTTTTGCACTTAGTGTTAATGTTCCTAGCCAACTTTCGCATGTATACTAGACCAGACAAACTACCGAACGATGGTGTGACGTCTTGCATCGGTTGCGGACAGGTCACGTCCTTCGGGTAATCGGTTGAGATTCACTAGAATCTAATTCTCTTATATCAGTAGACGTCGTCGTACCAGACACAAGATACCCTTCTATTTTACACGCGAAAATGTAATATAGGTACTTACTTTTAACCGTCAAAACTAAAGATTTATTTATTTCATCTCAGAAAGCTACAGCTTTAAGTTATATATTTTGCATTTCATTATTTGTATGCAAGTTGAGCCAAAAATGCTTTCTTGAATTTAAAATAATAATTATACAATGATTGAAAAAGTCATCAAATAACACATTTTTTACTCTCCACACTATGGAATAGTGGAGAGTCATGATTTCACAATTTTTAAGCGTATTTTTTTACATCAATTTCTCAATAGGTATCATGTAGAGAGTGTACACTGTGAGTTTCGTCGTGATGTGTTTGTATGTATGGCGTACGCCGTACGGAATTATCCTTTTTGTGTCCTCTCTACTGCCCAAACTATAAGTCCGATTGACTTCATATAAACCATATTTGTAAAGTGCATAGACCTAGAGCTGATTAGTTTTCCGTTAATTTCTTCTCTATGATTTCATCTGTCCAAATTTTCAAAATGCTCTCACGGTCTGGAAAATCGAGGTATTTTTATACTGTTTGAAATTTTGATACAACAAAAATACACTCATCAAAAATGCATTCAAAAGAAAAAATCTATGGTCTGCCATATCATTCATTCATTCATTCATATTTGCATAAAAATGTATATAACAGAAGTAAAATAGCTTCTGTTAGGGAAAATTGAGTGATCAACTTCATATTGATATTGTATGTGTATCTATAGACAAGTGTATTTTTTACTCTCCACTTCTATCTTTCTCAAGGGGTAGGCAGTGAGAACTGAACACCGCATTCTTCTATCTTGACACATACATCGCCTCATCAACATTGATACACTGTCTCATACAACATGCTCATCTTGCTAGTAAAGCAATATTACTTAAAATTTCTCAACCGGTATCATGTAGAAAATACATACTATTAGTTTCGTGACAATGTTTTTGTGTGTATGGTGTATTGTGAAAACTTTTGTCCTTTGGGAATCTTATATTTGTTTAAGAATCTATAATAAATATACTTCATAAACATGAACGCAACTATGGTGTGGAGAGTTTAGTGTTGGCCACAACCCACTCGTTTTTCTTATCGTTTATATTATTATAAATATCGGAGTTATGTTAACCCTGATTGACAGTTTACTGAATGCGACAGAGCTTTGCTAATGTAGGTATATTTCTTCTCCCTTCTCTCATTTCCAATATTTCTCTAGTGATTAAAGTTCACCATGAATTCCCCAAAAGTAGTCGCGAATATTAACAATGAAACATTTAGAATTTACAGGGAAGCAATAGAAATATATAGAAGAAGCTACAGTATAATGAATAACAGGGACGATAGCATTCGAATCCCGACCGCATGGACAAGTGTACTTGAAAACAATATTTTGAAAAACCATAGTAATCAAATTAACCCAACTACCGATATTTCAAAAATAGACACATTAAAAACATTAGTAAAATTCTTAGTAAACCGAAAACTGATAATCCACCTGTAAACAATATACCGTTAAGTACTCGAGTCACTAGAAGCCAAACAAAACGCAATAATGACGTCATTGGGGAAACCCACCCCTCCACTAACACCTGACTCGGCTTCCTTTCAAACTTTCACTTGGTGGTAAGCTTCCGACGCGAACGGACGTGCGCGCACTATCCCTCGCGACGGAAATTTATTAACAAGGCGCCTATTGAAAATGTCTGATGTGATTCAGACGAAACGTCGGCAGACGACTGATTCTCTCGGGAATCAGAATTTGACGCGGGTTATCCCCAAAATACTTAATAATAACATATTTTGTACTCGCGAAAACCTTAGATTTAACATATATATATATATATATATATATATATATATATATATATATATATATATATATATATATATATATATATATATATATATATATATATATATATATATATATATATATATATATATATATATATATATATATATATATATATATATATATATATATATATATATATATATATATATATATATATATATATATATATATATATATATATATATATATATGTTGGTTTTGATGTTTTCGCGGATCGTAGAATATGAATTATCATTATTTTTCCGGATAATCCGCTGTGGCTTTTGGTTGTCTTGCCGACGTTTCGCCCGAATGACATCGGGCATTATCGAGGCTATTAACTCGAGCGCGTGCACGAAGATAATTTATCTTCGTGCACGCGCTCGAGTTAATAGCCTCGATAATGCCCGATGTCATTCGGGCGAAACGTCGGCAAGACAACCAAAAGCCACAGCGGATTATCCGGAAAAATAATGATAATTCATATATATATATATATATATATATATATATATATATATATATATATATATATATATATATATATATATATATATATATATATATATATATATATATATATATATATATATATATATATATATATATATATATATATATATATATTGTATGTGCTTAGAGTGCACAAAATCAAAGTGAATGATCGATAAAGTTTTTTCTTTTCAAGTCAGGCGTGTCATTTAGCTCAAGAAAAGATAACTCAATGTATGGAGGTGACAGTTGCCTGTCACATGACAACTGTCACTTCCATACATTGAGTTATCTTTTCTTGAGCTAACGTTGTATAGGGGGGCAGGTTTGTTCTTAAAATGCAAAACTTCAATAAATATTGGGTTTCCGACGTATATACTTTTTTAACACACGCGATTATTACCTTTACTAACACGTAACTTCATATTGTATTAGGCGGTTTTAATAATATGTTTTCAGTCACTAGATTAAGCGTTATATTATAATATGCTCTCAATAAAACTTATCCTAATGCGACTGGACACATCGGCTAGGGAAGGATCGGTTAGGTTTTTATTTCATCCTCCTAGTCCATTCCAGTTTCTTTAACATATCCTATTTCTTTTCCTTGGACTCTCTTAAGGTGTCCATTTTAATAAGTGACAGTTTCAAATATTGAAATTATGTTATTGTAATCCAGGGTCGCGTTCTAAATCTGAGTGAATCGCTCTACCGGTGCGACCTGAAGTTGCAAAGAGAGCGACATTTGGGCGATGTTTAATCCGAACGGCATGCGGCACTGAGCGATGTTGGGGTGACTTAAAATTACGCGGGCGCGGGAAATTTAAAATTACAAGGTTGGTGTTACTTTAGTTGTGTCATTTTGGTCAAAAATTATAATAAAATAGTGGTTGTATAATTTGTTTTGGTGTTAATCGGATGTTTTCATTATAATAACGAGAGAATAATTTATTAATTTTAAAAGTATTAAACGTGTTGTGACTAGTGATTCGTATTATTTGTAAGTATTTACGATTTTTTCTTGTGTGTACATAGTTTTCACGAGCTTTTCGAGTTTTGGGCATTCAAAAATTGTTTATTTCCCTTAAAATGATAACCACTCATTTAAAAAAGGATTATTTTCATAAAACAAAATACACTTACTGTTGATGTTTACCATCAAATAATGGTCTTCCACATTTGTATGAATTCATATTCATTGAATTTACTTATGTAAATTATAATAATTAAATAAATTAAATACATTTACTGTTGATGTTTTCCATCAAATAATGGTCTTCCACATTTGTATGAATTCATATTCATTGAATTTACTTATGTGAATTATAATAATTAAATAAATTAAATACATTTACTGTTGATGTTTTCCATCAAATAATGGTCTTCCACATTTGTATGAATTCATATTCATTGAATTTACTTATGTAAATTATAATAATTAAATAAATTAAATACATTTACTGTTGATGTTTTCCAACAAATAATGGCCTTCCACATTTCTTTGTAGTTGACCATTATTATCTATCTTTTTGTAAATTATAATTAAATAAATTAAATACTTTTACTGTTGATGTTTTCCAACAAATAATGGCCTTCCACATTTCTTTGTAGTTGACCATTATTATCTATGATAAATTTGTATGAATTTATATCCATTGAATATCTTTTTGTAAATTATAATAAAATAAATTATATTAAAAATACAAATAAAACCGACTAAAATCATACCAAACTAAAAGTGCTGACGACTATGTGAAAAATTATAAATTGCCGCCAAGTAAAATGTCACTTTGAATATGCGAAAATTCATAATTCCCGCCAAAAAATTTAAAAATTTGACAAGAGCGACATTCACCCTACTATTTCATCGAGCGACTTGGGCGACATTGGTGCGAGTCAACCGTAATTCCGAACGGGCAGAGTGAATCGCCGCGCGAATCGCTCGATGAATTCCGAACGCTTAGGATGACGCTCTAACATCGCCGAGCGATCGCCGAGCGTCTTTCCGAACGCTACTCAGACACAGGTAGAACTGTGTATTAGATTATACAGTCAGGTGTTTGTGTAGTTGTCTAGTAAGTAGGTCGATATGTATATATGTATGTATACCTATGCTATAGATGTAGGTAGTAATAATTGTCATTAATGGTAACGACACGACACAGATGAGATATGTATTGTTCTATTGTATTTGATGATGTTTGTGTCATTCATTTATTTATTTATTTACAATCTGTATTATTGTATGTTTGACTGTAGCAGGTAGGTTCATTGTCTGCGGGCGAGTACCGTGGAACGTGGAGCAGACAATATAGGTACATACATAATATATACATATTAGACAAGTGGAATTATTGTGTGATATTTTTCTTTTCTTTTGATAGATGTATTGGTTTGTGATACAGATTCTATGCTTCCTGAGATGATCAAGTCTAAGACCCGAATGTACAGTCCTAGGTACCTAAATACTAACTCCTAACCTCACTGAAGTATTTAGTATTCTTAAGTTAGCAATTGCGTTGCGGAGACATCACTAACTAAATACTACGCCAAACTTAAGGTCGATGGCGTAGAATTTCACATTATTGTGTACGAAGAAAAGAGATAGATAGCTTTCTATGGGCTTAGATACTTAGAAAGCTATCTATCTCTTTTCTGACGTTTGACGTTTAAAATGTTTTTTGCTATAACAACACAAACACATCATGTAACCAAGATCACACTGACAGCTCACTGTCGCTATTTTCCTGAAATTCCAGTGAATTTTCGGCATCTCGTATAGATCGCGGAATAATCTGTTTGGTATTTGATTTGACAAAATTATTACTAATTACATATTTGAAGAAGTCGCTAAAATCATCATACATCGAAAACATCTCGTATTTTATTATTTTTATTTTATTTTATTTTAATTAATTTTATTTTATCTTATTTTATATAGCTTATCGGGCAACTAATAGGTGCTATGTCAAATAATTATTTAACACGCACCCAATATCAAGTTGCCACATTCTGGAGACTTAGATATTTATCGTCTCACAGATCCAGACTGAAAACAAAATTAAAAACTGTGACTCCACCGGGAATCGAACCCGGGACCCTTGGATCAGCAGTCAGATACCTAACCAACCGATCCACGAAGGCCGACAATTAAACCACTCGTAAGGTTCCTCGCGATAAACCTTACCTTCTTTTTGACCTTAGTTCGCAAATGTTAGCTTACGCCGATGCGCATGCGCCAAGTATTTAGATATGTCTCTGCAATGCAATTCTCATAGAAAAAACGTCGTAGTATCTTCTAGTTAGGAAGCCACGTGATCTCCTAACTTAAGTGAGTGACTGTGCAATGAAAACATGGTGAGTATTTAGTATTTAGGTAGGACTCTGCATTCGGACCTATGTGACCGATATTCTGAAAAACGGAAATGCAAGACGCATAAACAACAGACATCTATGAGATGACGCACGACTGCGTACCAAGATAGAAAAATGTGGAGTTTAGTCCTCTCTGCCTACCCAATGAGGAACTTGGCGCGATGGTATGATTTGAACTGATTTTACTCTCCACTACTATGGAATGAGGGAGAGTCATAGTGTCACAATTTTTGACCATATTTTATTGCATCAATTTTTAAATGTAGGTACCTACCTATTTCATGTAGAAATGCACACTTTGAGTTTCGTCGTGATGTTTCTATAAGTATGCCGTATGCTGTACAACGTATCCTTTTTGTGTCTCCTCGATCTACAACCCAAACTGTACCCTACCGAAAAGTCAGATCGATTTCATATTGATATAAAATGCACATTTGATATGTAGTGAGGAGTTTAGTGTTATCCACAACCCACTCGTTTTATTTAATAATCTTTCATATAAAAAAAAAACGGACTTCAAAATCAATGTGTGTCAAGACGCATTTTCATGAAGTACATTTCTATTAGATTCTTAAACAAATATAAGATTCCCAGAGGACAAGAGTTTTCAAAATACACTATACACACAAAAACATTGTCACGAAACTCATAGTACCTATGTATTTTATACATAATACCTGAGGAGAAATTTTATGTAAAATTGCATTACTAGCAAGCAATGGCGGATTCTCCTTAGGTGCGCTGGAGCGCTGAACCGGTGAAATAAAATAAAAGCATAAACCAAATTATGTATCAACAAACATGTTTAAAAAAATACCATATTACTTGTAACGTAAGTACAAGAATGAATACAAAAAATTCGAGTATCGCTTGACTTAAATAAACGCCTGAATTTATGCATCTGTAAGGACACGCGGTGCGTTTTTATAAGCGCACCACAGATTCTATAACAAATGTATGGAAACTTAGATAACGTACTGGCTCGTGAAATGATAGATATTTCATACGAATGTTAGAGGACTTTGGCGCGTCGCACCGCTAAGCTATGTAGTTTGCCGATTCTTTGTTAGGCGGCGCGCATTTCACTGTTGTTAAAATATGTTTGTTTGATTATAATATTATGTATAACTCATTGTATATTTTTTCTACATGACTGAGCATTATTAAATTCTGTGTGGATTTTTGTGTTATGTTGAAAATAAACTTTGCACTATTTAGAATCTTGACGATTTTAGAAAGGTTTCAATTTGACAACTGTTTTTAAATTATGGTCTAGCCGAGTCATCTTCACAATCCGTTAAACTAATATGTACAATTTCCACAATTTCCGTTGAGATTGAACGTTATTTTTCTACATTAAATAGAATAAAAATATGTTTAAGAAACACCATGACACATGTAGGACCGTCTCAACGCATTGTCTGCTGATCACCGAAAGAAAGTTGATTCAGGCAATACAGGATTTTAATATGCGAGTAATTAAGAGTTCGTAAGTATAAAATATCAAAGCTTTCCTACAAAAAATAAATAAGTGTTTTTGTTTTGCTCCACCGAACCGTTAAAATTATTAGTTAGCAGCCGCCACTGCTAGCAAGATGAGCATGTATGAGACAGTATATCAATGTTGATGAGGCGATGTATGTGTCAAGATAGAAGAATGTGGTGTTCGGTTCTCACTGCCTACCCCTTGAGGAAGATAGAAGTGGAGAGTAAAAAATACACTTGTCTATAGAGACACATACAATATCAATATGAAGTTGATCACTCAATTTTCCCATACAGAAGCTATTTTACTTCTGTTATATACATTTTTCATACAAATATGAAATTTATTCTATTCAGTAACTATTGTACCTAACTAAAATAGGAACGTTCTAAAATTGTAGATTTTAGATTTACGGTCTTATTTCAGCGTTATAAAATATCAACATGGACTAAATGGAATAGGAACGTACCTATATTTGCCGGAACGTTCTTAAAAAATTACTGAATCAGACGTATTATGAATAATTTTGAAATTTTCATCATTTTGACGCAATATGCCAATCATTAATTAGAAAAATAATGTATTCTCAAGATTCAATTTCATACATTATTTGGAATATTCTGAAGGAAGTATTTGGGAGGGTTGAGCCCGAGAGCCCTTTAGGAAGAGCCGCCACTGTTTTAGAGTATATGTATTATATTATAGAGCTCATCAAGTGAAAGAAAGCGGGTGACATCACCTGTAACTGACCAATTTTAGCAAAGGCATATACTCTTATTTATTTATCTATAATATAATTCATTGATGTGTTGATAAAATGAATTATATTAATTATAATATTAATAGGGATATTTAAAAATAAAATATCCCTATTAATATTATTCACCTCTTTAGTTCACAGTAGACTTGAGTATGCAAGTGTTATTTGGAGTCCTCATTATCCGAAATACCTATTCCTATAAAGATACAAAAAAAATTCTCAGGTGTATGCAGTAGGTACAGAAGTCATGAACGTCAGATCCAATATTGCGAATTATTTAAAGTGATTAGTTTCACCAACAAAAGAAAAATAATATTGATGCCTTAACATTACATATAATACCTACGCCATAATAAATGCGATTGCATCCAATTAAATAGTATGCTTCAAATTCAAATTCCATCTAGAATACCGAGACAGCGCCAAATTTTTTCACAAATACGTCGAGAACTAATGCAGGATTCAGGATACCGCTATACCTACAGAATATGTAAAAAATTTAACGACCAATTTAATGATATTTTATCTGAATCTATATTCAAAAAAGAAATTTTAAAAAATAATCACTGATACGGGTATGGCTGGAATGCACTTTTGAAGAAATGATGTTATATGCATGACTTCTAAAACACCATTCTTGTGAATTCAAAATTATACTCTGATACTTCATAATATGGTTTTTCAACATTTATAGTTTTTTATTTTAATCTAATCTCCAAGCACGTCTATTTTTTCTTTGGTTCGTTCGGACGAGTTTGGCCGATGTCGTCCGAGCATACTTCGGCCGATGGCGAAGCGTTACTGTAAAAACGGTCGAGTGTGAAAACTATAGAAGCCGCCCGCCGTCTGCCAGATGTACCAGATGTATGTACAAATGGTTGTAATAATTTATGTAGATTGAACCACTTCTAGTTCAGGTCATTGTTGCCGTGGATTTACAAACTGGTATTATTTATTTCATTGCAATAATATGTATCATTTATTGTTACGGACTGCACTGGTTGGAGTGTCCAGGACGAGTAGAATGATATTAAATAAAGTAGAATAATACTTAATTTCATGTAGAAAGTTCAAGTTTTCCCCGCATTTTGGAACAAGTCCCAATATGCGGGGATTGTTCCAGAAATGAAACCTTCGGTGTCGCCAAAAGACTGAATATGATGACGCGATATACTTGTTTAGTTTAATCACATAAAGTTCATTTTGGTTAGGTTATATTTAAATTAGATAAGTTCGTTCAGATTAGGTTATATTTAGTTAAGTTCGTTTAGGTTAGGTTAGATTTACTTTAGTTCGTTTAGGTTAGGTTTTATTTAGTTCGTTAAGGTTACATTTAGTTTAGTTCGTTTAGGTTAGGTTAGTTTTAGTTAATTTCGTTTAAGTTAGATTTAGTTTAGTTCGTTTAGGTTAGGTTAGTTTTAGTTAATTTCGTTTAAGTTAGGTAGTTTAGTTTTAGTTAAATTCGTTTAGGTTAGATTAAGTGATGTTATAGGTGGTCGTTTTTATTATAATACGAATTTTTGCTAGAAAATCATTGACTTTCTTATAGGGGATCGAAATATTTCGCGTAGAACAACTATTTCGTCTTTTATTTATTTATTTGTATCTTTTTGTACATATAATTAGTACACTGGCGGGCTTATTGCCTAATGGCAATTTCTTCCAACCAACCAGAGTAAATGTTAAGGATACAAAACAATGTGTACCTACTATGGCAATAACAAAATAAATAAATACAGCAGAAGAAAGTAAAAAAAAAACAAAGAAAATAGCATATAAGAACAATTCATAGCAATGATAGGAAAGCTAAAGGACAAGGAAAGGAAGATGTAATCAGGTGTTCTCAGATAAATATTTTGCATTAGCCTTTTCTTGAAGATGTTTAATGAGAAAGACGACGTAATATCAGGACTTAGGCTATTCCATAGTCTAGCTGAATGTACTTCAAATGAAGAGCTATATAAAATTCAGAACTATGAATAGGGATAGATAGTAAAGCACGTTCAGCAGATCGAAGTGGACGCCCGTGGCTTGAAAGATAAGTGAATTTATCTTTGAGATACTGAGGTAAATTTGGATTAAAAAGGACATTGCATAGTAATGACAAGATATGTATATTACGTCGTTGTCGTATATTGGGCCAATGAAGAAGATTACGGTAATGAGAAATATGATCGAATTTTTTTAGTCCAAAGATAAAACGGATGCAAACATTTTGAAGGCGTTCAAGTTTGTTGAGATGTTCCTCGTTTGCATCCGAATAGCTAACATCAGCATAGTCAAGCAACGGTAGGAGAAGTGATTACAACAACGGAAAGGAATGTATTTTTACTATATCAGTTTTCACGTATCATTTAGTATATAATATAAGAACATTAATTCCACATTATTTTTCCATGAGAAATTATTGTCCAGCGAGCTGTGCTGCCGAATTTCGTGTCTTCCTATTAGTCAGCGATCTTGTCGGTAGGTGTCATCTTTAAAAAGACTAATATTAAATGCACACATATGCATATGTGTGTATTTAATATTAGTCTTCTTAAATGTTCTGATTTTTACGATCGAATCACAGCAAAAACGGCCGCGTGGGTCGGGGACGACCGCTGATTTAATTTATCTGTTGTATGTGTATGTGTGTCACGACACGAGACGAACCGAGGAAGACAAATTGGGGACGGTAATTTGGGAAATATAACTCAAGACAGCTTTATTGATGGCTGTAAACAAATATTGGGATTGATGAATCAGGGGGGCAATTCTGGTCCAACCGGCGAAATCAAAACCCTCACGATTACCCGTATCATGGATACAATTATTACATGGAGTTCTATAATATCTTTAGATGTTATATAATTCCATATGATAATTATATCCATGATATGGGTAATCACGAGGGCTTTGATTTCGCCGGTTGGACAAGACTTGCCCCCCAGATCTATTTTACAGTCAACCCACAATTTGTATACATGCATACCATCTCGCCACGACCCTCGCGGGATAGGTAGAGAGAATCGAGAGAAGTTTTTTTCTGACTTTTTTTATTTAATTTACAACGTAGCTAGATCCGGTTGGGTACCAAATTTATCTCTTGTAAGACTCTTCAATCCCTATGGAAATGGTCCAGCTTTTTACTGTATTCTTCAGCGAATACATTTCAATATCCTTTCATACGTCATTTAAGATCGTAGCATATTGAACATTTTTGGACACAAATATCCAAACTCATATTTAATTTTAGTTTCTCTCTTTGGCACTTTTTAGTATAGTGTCTGTTCTGAATTCCGGACTCCCATCATGAGAGGTTGAGGGGACATTGTCATTCTCCACGTGCAGAACAGGCGGCGCGGCGCAAGGACTGCCACTGCTAAAACAATCGGAATAACGATAGAAGACTTTGGGAAACATACAAAACCTGCGGCAGCTTGTGGGAGCGGGAGTTTTCCGTCTTAAAATATTCATGTCCCTTCCCCGTCGCTCGATTTGCATACGAGATTCGTTTATTATTCCGCACAACTTACTTAAATTGGATTTTTTTCAATCTCCGTAGTCCGTGGATCTTGTTTTTAAATTTCCTTATTAAATATCGAGTATAGGTATCGTTTTGAAAACTTCATTCAGTTGTTTTGATTTTAGTCCGAGGTCTGTATTTAGGTTGGTGATGGTTTCATTTAAAACAACTGTTGTTGTTTGTTTTGCTCGATCCCTTCCTGCCGCCATCTTCCCCTCGTCACAACCTCAGCTTATTGGAGCAGTTTGTGAAACCCGCCTCAGTCGTCAGTCTCCCGACGAGCGCAGTCTTTGTGAATCTTCAGAATCCACGTCGAGAGATTCTTGCTTTTTAAACGCAGTGTTGTCCCAAGATCAATTAATACTTGTTAGCGGATCTGCGGTAAGAAGTAGGATGGCCACCGATTGTATCAGAAGTTTGTTTTTGGTTCGTCATACTTTTTTACAACTTTTAAGTGTATTTTAAATTTTTCCACGGGTATCACGTAAAGCAGGGCTGGGAGAACTTTTGGGACAAAGGGCCAGATTCGGAAATTCAAAGTGAACGGCGGCCGCAGAAGTAAAATACTAACTTCCCTCATTACACTTCATTATCAATTGTGAAATTATAAAAACATGGAGGATTAAATCATTTATTATTTTACTTACCCACATAATTCGTTTTCTAAGAATTTATCCACGCAGTGAGAAAATGTCAATTTCCTTGTGTTTATTTCGACAAATTAAACTGTTACAAAGTCCGCGCAGTGAGAAAATGTCAATTTCCTTGTGTTTATTTCGACAAATTAAACTGTTACAAAGTCCGCGCAGTGAGAAAATGTCAGTTTCCTTGTGTTTATTTCGACAAATTAAACTGTTACAAAGTCCGCGCAGTGAGAAAATGTCAGTTTCCTTGTGTTTATTTCGACAAATTAAACTGTTACAAAGTCCGCGCAGCGAGAAAATGTCAGTTTCCTTGTGTTTATTTCGACAAATTAAACTGTTACAAAGTCCGCGCAGCGAGAAAATGTCAGTTTATTTCGACAAATTAAACTGTTACAAAGTCCGCGCAGCGAGAAAATGTCAGTTTCCTTGTGTTTATTTCGACAAATTAAACTGTTACAAAGTCCGCGCAGTGAGAAAATGTCAGTTTCCTTGTGTTTATTTCGACAAATTAAACTGTTACAAAGTCCGCGCAGCGAGAAATTTCAGCCTTCTTTTTTTGGTTACAATACGTGCGGATGAAATTGCCAAGATTGAACCCGCATATTTGTCGCGGGCCGCGGTTTGCAGGGCTGATGTAGAGAGTGCACACTGGCGTGGCACTCTCTACATGGCTACATTTTGTTTAGAATAATTTGGCGTGCGCTGTATATCCTTTTTGTGTCCTTTATATAACCCAAACTATAAGTCCGATCGACTTCATATTAATATCATATGTGTATTACTTCATATTGATGTCTAAGTTAATTAGTTTTCCATAAACATCCATTAATTAATTTATTACTCCTCACTACCCCAAGGGGATATAGTGGGGAGTTGTGATTTCGCAATTTTTAATGGTTATTTTTTTATTGCAGATTATCATCTAGTATCATGCTGAGATTGTATTCCGAAAGTTTCACCGCAATGTATATGTGTGTGTGTGTGCTGTGTACTATGTACCATACGGCGTGTTTATTTTACTTTTTTGATTATAGACTAAAGTACTCATTCGAATCATTTCAAATTTTGCAAATTTGTATATCTTAATATTTGCTTTTATCCCATTGGATTTAGAAGGATATCTGATCAGCACTCTCATTTTGTTAACTGTCAAATATTTCAATGTAACCACGAGCTGAGTAAACTTAAAATTTGATATTTTTATTTACAAATTGGTAAAAAGTCACATCACATTCATAAAATGACATTGAAGAGTTATCAAGTTTTCATAATAAAATATTTAAATGAAAAATAATTTAACAAACTCATTTCATGAAAATGCTGAAATTATTCCATAGAAAATTTGAATACTTTGTGGAGTGACGTGGTTGTGAGGAGTATGGCCTTGAAAAGTCTAATAACGCTTGATTTGTTATTATCCTTGAAAAGTCTAATAACGCTTGATTTGTTATTATCCTTGAAAAGTCTAATAACGCTTGATTTTTATTATCCTTGAAAAGTCTAATAACGCTTAATTTTTTATTATCCTTGAAAAGTCTAATAACGCTTGATTTTTTATTATCCTTGAAAAGTCTAATAACGCTTGATTTTTATTATCCTTGAAAAGTCTAATAACGCTTAATTTTTTATTATCCTTGAAAAGTCTAATAACGCTTGATTTTTTATTATCCTTGAAAAGTCTAATAACGCTTGATTTTTATTATCCTTGAAAAGTCTAATAACGCTTGATTTTTATTATCCTTGAAAAGTCTAATAACGCTTAATTTTTTATTATCCTTGAAAAGTCTAATAATAATATAATTTGATATTAAAGTAACTATGGGCTGGTATTACAGTCTCAGTTTAAGAGCTAAACTCAAGTTTTACAAAAATATAGCGTATTACAGTGTCCGTTTAGGCCTAATCTTCCATCAAATATTTATGTCACTAAAACGACAAATATTTAACTCAACGTTTCTGCCGGTTTAAGTACTTAACGGTGAGTCAACTGTCATTTGATAGGCAACGCGTGTAGTTTCAGTGTTCTATCACTAGAGGCTTTAGTTGTATCGACGGTGGCGTCACATAACAAAACAAACCAAACTGACTGCCATATTGAAACGAACATGGGCATTTAAAAGCATTATTTTGGTGAAAAAAAAAAAAATTACCATGTTGGATAATAAAACAACAGTATTTCAAGTCGTAGCGTCCCGTTTTGTAGTTGGTATTATTTGAGGTTATTTAAACATTGACAGATAATAACCAAAGAAAAAGTAAAATATGTCTATAATTGAAGATTTAGTTACTGACATCTCATATTGCACTGTAATACGGAAATGGATTCAATCTCCCCTTAACATTAATCTTGAGTTTAACAAACTCAATGAATTGAGGGCCGACTGTAATATCGGGCCTATGTATTTGTATTGTATTTTTCAAAATACTGTGTAACTACTGTGCATATTGTTTATTATTGTAAATGGCTTCTAGCCATATAGACAAATAAATAAATAGTTAAAAATCAAAAGTATTAAGGTTAAGTATTATAATAGTTACCTTTCGTACTTAAATCGTGATTGTTTTTTAAATTTTGTGGTGGTTAAGTTTGATCTGAGACTCGACTGAATGAAGATATGACTGACAAGAGCATGGATATGGTCACACTCATGCTCTGTCAGTTCAGTATTTCCACAAGATACTATTTCAGATTTATTTGTGCAATTAACAAATAAATATGACAATATACCTACATACACAATATGTATAATATGCATATCATGATGACTCTAATTCACTTTTTTAATATGTGTACAATAGTTAAGTTTATATTGTTTAGATACTTTTTAAAAATGCAAATAGGTACAACCTATATGTCTCCTGTGAAATATTAAAACAATACCTACGTACACTACTAGCCCTAGAACAGGTTTACCTAGTTGGGCAGCAGTTATCTATTTTTATTGAAGCATATATAAATGGTCTGATAAAAAAAAATAAAAACTGAGGTGTAGAAGGAAATCCAAGGCACTTCAGGGCTCATGATCTGTTTGGCTGGTTTGAGTGTACACTTTTCATGAAATAATAGTTGCAAGTTCTATATTATTTAATACACAGGACTGCCATCTTTTGAATACAGTTCAAACTATTATCTGTTGCATTCTTTGAAACAATGACATTTTATCAATTATCTATTCAGAAACTTTGACATTGAGACAATAGATGTCATTCATCGATCACTCAAATATAATTTTAAATTGTTATTTTTATTGATATTATACATACTTACATTGTTATTATTAAATACTTCTTTGTCTTGAGTTTTTTTGTTAAGTGTCGATTTCTTTCAACTAACCTATGATTTCAGCCCAAAAAAGCATGATTTAAATCAATATTTACTCTACTGAGAATTAAAACCAGGATGCCGGCACTGAAATCAAACGGCTTACCCCGCCACAGCCGTAGAAAGAAATGTGAATTGAACAAACACACACACATTGTGATGAAACTTTCAGAATACTATCTCAGCATGATACTAGTTGATAATCTGCAATAAAAAAATAATCTTAAAAATTACGAATTCATAACTCCTCACTATATCCCCTTGGGGTAGTGAGTAGTAAACAATGAAATTAGAGCATAATGAAACAAAATATAAGTATGGGGTCTAAAACTACGGATGAACACTCTCCTCTGGGCTGTGTTCAGATACAACACCCGACGTCGGGTGTCGGATGTACCTGAAGTTGCAGATTATGGCGTTTTACACACCAATCTCACTGAACGCTTTCGAGCAGCATTTCAATCTGAACGCAGCATCGGGTGTTTTAAATGTCAAATGTCATTTGTCATACATGTCTTTTTTTAGGTTATATTTTCATCGAAGGACAACAATTGGGCAGTGGTGTAAATAATGATCTCTGACCTTTTATTGGAAATTGTTGAATGATATTTTTAATAAATTAACCTCTTTGTGAATGCATATTGTCATCATAAATAATGTCAACTGACATAATAGATACCACAGAAACAAATAGAAGTCATCTTACTACAGATAAAATAGAAATCAACAGATACCTACTATAACTATAAGAACGTTTTTCAGCTGACAATTTTACAGAGAGTTTGGTGCGTAACCTCAATATTAATCTGAACGCCACAGAGTGTCTGTTTCCGGTCATTATGAACGGCTTAGAGCGTCACTAAGTACACTCGACGTTCATTGTGAAGGCAGCCCTGCATAGTGTCTGTCCTCTTCTTTTACAGAGAAGTACATATCATTTTTATTGACAAACTTTTAGTATCTCAATAGAGACAAAGATGGGTTATTATAGAAGAACCAGGAACTCAAGGCACCTACAGGGCTTACGACCTGTCATCGGCTGGTTTACGTGATCACTTTATGCGCTTGTGCAACGTTCACCAATTATGCCTTCTTATTGAGTTCCCTTATCAATGGAATTTTTGAAAGTGCCTTGAGTTCCTTATTCTTCTATAATATCCCAACTTCGTCTCTATTGAAATATTTAAAGTCAAAAATATCATTTGCTTGTCTAGTGAAACATGTTAATTTTTTTTGGAAATGAATTAATGCGGATTTCAAAAACAGCTGTAATGGATATAATAAATGCTTTTGTGGCCTCCCTGTTAAGAATCATAACATACATAATGTTAGAAAATAAATAACGTAATAAAATGTCATTCAAATGACAATAAAAACACAATAATTACAATTGGTTCAAGTAAATTGTCAGTGAGGGGGTCAAGTAGATAATATGGATGTATTATAAGATGTAAGATTTGATTCTGTGTACAGTTTAACACCTTGACCCTTCAATTGCTGTGATTAAAACCATTTATTGTTATAATCAACAAAATATAATATGTGGGTAGGTACTGGAAACAAACATTAGTACCTATATGGTATATACTTCCATTCATGGACACATCTTTTAATTAATAAATCTGTTTGATCTAGGTTAAGTTAGATTGGGTTAGGTCAAATGGGAAACTATCCGTCCTTTCCATTACGGCTTTTTACCACAATGTGGTCTAACCAGCGACAGGTGTGTGGGTGGGCAATACCTTATAATACATCATACCGATCTCGTCTCACCTAAAAATGTTTTGGGGGGGGGGGGGTATGAAATAAGTTTGTGTGTTTGAATTTGTAATATTAACTGTTTGTTTGGTGAGAGATTCCTTGATATTTGTAATATTAACTGATTGTTTGGTGATAGATTCCTTGATATTTGTAATATTAACTGCTTGTTTGGTGAGAGATTCCTTGTTATTTGTAATATTAACTGTTTGTTTGGTAAGAGATTCCTTGATATTTGTAATATTAACTGTTTGTTTGGTGAGAGATTCCTTGAGATTTGTAATATTAACTGTTTGTTTGGTGAGAGATTCCTTGATATTTGTAATATTAACTGTTTGTTTGGTGAGAGATTCCTTGATATTTACAGTTGTTATCAAATCAGCTGCTGGTGGAGTTGTCCTCGTAAAACGTAGCCAGCATGAGATGGAAAGGTTGTTTTGTGTTTGTAAATGTGTGTTAGCAGCAATTAAACTCTTTTTGACCAATACTTGGCAACTTTGACCACTGTGCCGCTAAAACGTAGCAGGTCCTCATATGAGCAGGTAGCAGGGCAGTCTCACAGGTGGTCTGTGGCATGCCTCACTCACACGAGAGACAGTCATCATCCGTTTGAATCCCCCATGTCTTCAGGTTGTCCTTAGATCTGCTGACGTCCATTCTCAATCTGTTAAGCAACTTCCAAGTGCGCCAAGGAACACTTATTTTGAAAAATATATCTGAATCTTTGAAAGGGTGCTTGTTTTCAGTGAATGTTTGAAAGGAAAAATTGGGAGTTTGGTTAGAACATAGAGTATAAGGACAGGCTGAAGATTCTGGGTCTGACATCTTTGTTGGACAGAAGAGAGAGATGATACGGTAGAGACATACAAGATACTCCATGGTCACTGTAAACGGTCCCTTCACAGAATACCAAGTGAACAACAACAAAAAAATGCATAGCATGAAAAGTAGCTCATGAAGCTCTCTAGATTAGCAATCTCGGCACCATAGTGCAAAAGAACAATCGAAAAATTTAAATGGAAGATTCACACTCGTGGACTTCAGATCTTTTTAAATAAGAAACATCTGGGGTATGACCAAGATTTCTGTAAAATATTAATCTACTGGGAATCTAACAATAGTAAGGCACCATAACTATGACGAAACTTCTTAAAGATTTTAAAATTGTTCTTCAAGATTAATTGGACCATTGGGACCTTGACAGCAACGAGGAGCTCCGATCTATAAGAGGACACCATTAGGTGGCAACAATAATAAATCGATCTGATAATATACAAAAGATCTTTTATATGTTATATTATAATATTTTTTCTTTTGTATTTTCAGATGGAGCCAAGTACGGCCTTCCTGCGTGCCGCCAGGGCTGGTCAACTACAGGAAGTTAAGGATTTACTGGACACACAAAAAGTCAGGGACATCAACACATGTAACTCTGTAAGTTTTATCTTTTTTCTGTATATCACCAGTGGGTCTCAACTTTTTCAGTGAAGATGGCCCCTGAAAAATAAATAATTTAAATTGTAAACAAAGTAGTTAGTGCTATGTTACTAAATACATGCACAGCTATTCATTTGAATAGGAAATGCCCCAGAACAGGCTTTTGCCTAGTGAGGCAATATATCCAATGCCTAGTGAGGCATTATTTCAAATTGCGCAAGCATGTTTTTATTCTTAAATTTTTTAACAAGATTCATGTGAGAACTTTTACTGGCCATTGGCGGATTTAGGGATGAACAGAATTACATTTGTATAACATTCTGATATAGAGTGGAGTAGAAGAAACTGTGTAAAAGAAACCTCGCGGCAGAACGCTTTGTAAAGGATAAAAAATATAAGGCAAATAGAGTAGTTGAATAACAGAAGAGTCCTCTACATTTTCTCCAGGATCTCGGCACCGTGATGCTAAAAGAGCAATCAACCATTTTACTCTTGTGTACTGTCATCAACTTGGGATCTTTAAATATAAGGTATCAGAGAATTCAACTCTATGACCCGAATGCACAGTCCTAGGTAACTAAATACTAACTCCTAACCTCACTGAAGTATTTAGTATTCTTAAGTTAGTAATTGCGTTGCAGAGACATCACTAACTAAATACTTAATACTACGCCAAGCTTTAGGTCGATGGTGTAGCATTTTACATTATTGCGTATGAAGAAAAGAGAGATATTTTTCTATGGGTTTAGATTGACGTTTAAAATGTTTTTTGTCATAACAACACAAACACATGTAACCTGGTAACCAAGCTCACACTGATAACTTGATGTAATGATTTTTCTGAAATTCCTGCGAATTTTCGGCATCTCGTATAGATCGCTGAGTAATCTGTTTGGTATTTGATTTGACAATATTACTAAATACATATTGACATATTTGACGTAGTCGCTTAAATCATCATCCATCGAAAACATCTCATATTTTAGTATTTAACCACTTGTAAGGTTCCTTGCGATCAACCTTACTTTTTGACAGTTCACAAATGTTAGTTTACGCCAACGCGCATGCGCTAAGTATTTAGATATGTCTCTGTAATGCAATTCTCATACAAAAACTTGGTAGCATCCTCCAGTTAGGAAGCCACATGATCTCCTAACTTAAGTGCAATGAAAACATGGTTAGTATTTAGTATTTAGGTAAGACTGCATTTGGACCTATATCCTCATTAAATTTCCAACACGTTCTGAGCTTCCTAAGGGGTTTGGAACATGAAGAGACACTGAAGTAGGAAACCCGACAATGGATAAGGCTGAGTGCAAAAGATCTTAATGGTCGCAGTGCATGATACCACCCCAACTAATAAATAATCAGAGAGTTGACAAAGATTTTGAAAATGAATTGGTTTGGTGATGTGCTAGTAGCGAGATTATCTTGAAAATCAGCTGCTGGGGGTTTGTCCTCGCGCAACATACGAAGCTTAACATTACGCTTAACTTTATGTATAGTTCCAACAAGTAATTTGAGAACTTTCGTCAATGCAAATGCAAAAAAACATAAATTTGCACTCACTCTGCCTACCCCATGTGAGTTATTTACCACTAACTGAATATACTTTTGTTTTCTTTTGTGATTTTTATCATATTTTGTAGTTGGCTGAACGCAAAAAAAATAAATATTATGTCCTTGTTACAAGTACATATTACGAACACATCCTAATATGACATACATTCTCTAAACTAAGCATACATGCTTGTGCTATAGGTGAACGAAATCGATTGTGGCAGGATTTGAACTCGCGACCACCGTATTACTTACCCAGCGCACTAACCACTCTGCCACCACTCATCTAAACGTACAATTAAGTACTCATTTATTATTATTACTATTTTTTTACCCAGTAAATGTGAAGCAATAAACTAACTCATCAAGAAAATATAAATTAACATTCAAAAGTTTTTAAAATATTAGTCCCCTCCGACTCTCCTGTCCCTCCCTTCTGTCTCAAATAATGGACTTTGGAAATTGGTTTAAAATAAGATTGAATATAAGCATAGTAAAGAGTGTAGAGTTGGCCACAATCCATTTGTTTTGTTCTTAAGTACTTTCATTGGAAGTAAGTGTGTATAAAAAATTTAGGAAGACTGGACCATCAGGACTAGGAAACGGTTTATAAAGTTAATTATTATTAATAAATAAGTGGAAATAAACAAAGTTATATTGTTATTTTAATAATTTATTAAAATGAATTTCCACAATGTTAACGCCTCTACCTTAGAATATATTAATTATTATTATTATGCACTTCCACAAAATAATAAGCAGATAATAAAAGTTGTACAGCATGTAAATTATTTCAAAGATTAAAATAAAATACAACACTGCTAATATTTTTTTAAGAATGATTCACCCATCCAAGTACTTAACATAGATTAACATAGATACATTCATTTATTTTTATTACATAGGTATATTGTAACAAAATTTATGAAAATATTAAAACAACATTTTGTTTTACAGAACGGCTTGAATGCCCTTCATCTGGCTGCCAAGGATGGTCATGTGGAGGTGGTGCAGGAACTTCTAAACAGGGGAGCAATGGTTGATGCTGCCACCAAGAAAGGTATATAATCATTTTTGATAAACAATAGAGACCAAGTCAAAATATATATTTTAAAGATGAGGACGAAGCCGCCATAATCAGATGTGGAAAAGAAGAAATAGAGGCAAATATAAGACAAGGTGTGAGACAAGGCTGCTCTCTCTCTCTCTCCAATGATTTTTAACGGCTATATTCAATGTGCGATAGATGAAATAAAGAAGTAATGGAACATAGAAGAGGCATCAGAATCCATGGACAAAAGGTAGATATGATCAGATTTGCAGACGACATCGCTCTGATAACGGATAGTGAAGAAGAACTAAAAGAAACCTTAGAAACTATGGAGTTAGTCCTAAACGAAAAGTACAACATGAAAATAAATAAGGATAAAACTAAGGTACTAACTGTAGGCAGGGATGAACGCCAAATGAATCTACTGATGTCTGGAGCTGCTCTCAAGAATGTGAAAGAGTAGAATCACATGGGATGGCCGTTCAAGTAGAGAGGTGGACAGTCGCATTCACCAGGCAAAACTCGCCTTCAACAAAAAATCCAAGATGTTTGAGTCCAACAACATGGACCTTAAACTCCGAAAGGATCTAGTGAAGACATTTGTATGGAGTATTTTGTTATATGGTTGTGAGACATGGTGCATAGGTGAAAGAGAATGCAAAAGATTGGAGGCCTTCGAGATGTGGACCTATCGCCGAATGCTTGGCATATCTTGGAGGGACCATATAACAAATGATGAGATTCTCAGCAGAATTAAGGAAACCAGGCACCTGTCAAACACCATATCCAAAAGGCGTGCAAATTGGATAGGCCATGTGTTGCGACATGAGGATCTCCTACATATCATCTTGGAGGGAACGGTTGAGGGTACAACTGGCAGAGGGCGTCCCCGACGGGAGTATTTAGAATAGGTGTGCCGCGACATGCAGTGTACCTCTTACACGGAGATGAAAAGAGTCGCTGAAGACCGAGCGGAGTGGAGGAGGAGATGCATCAATTTAATGCTGCCAACCAATCTTCAGGATTGAAACAAAAGAAAAAAGTTGAGGTTCACCAGAATTGCTTAAAACATCGACCAAACAACTGTAATTATCTTTTAGCCTGTAGAGGCATTAATTTAACCTGTCACTATACTGAAGCTAGTAAATAAAGCTTTTTGAAACTTTAATTAAGACAAGTAGTGTAGGATCTCACAGAGAGAGAGAGAGAGGGAAATAGGAAGGTTTGGTTACTTACATGTATGTATTTTTACATTTTTGCATGTGAAGGAGGGCGATGTGGGATACGTGTAATAAAGTATGTATAAGGACGTAAGATGCGGTACAGCTCCTAAGCATTACAAACTGGAGGACTGCAGCTGAAGACAGACGGGGTTGGAGGCAGAAGTTGAAGGAGGCCAAGGCTCGACTTGGGCTGTAGCGCCATCGAAGAAGATAAGGACGTAAGAAAAGATCTCTTTCTGAATGGAAACATTATCTTTGAACAAACGTCAATTCTCTCTCTGACTCTTCAGCTGTCCCAAATTATGTCCACTCCGCTGGACCAAGTCCAAGATATCAGATACAACTCTATAATATATTTTGGGTGCGTTTCGGGGCAAAAGTAATCTGTGTGTGTGTCGGTTGCAACAAATGTCTATTTCATGTATTGAAAGTCAGGGTATATTGTGATATATATTTTGCTGGGTTTTTATGTTGTTGTATGGTTATTGTTTTAATGTATAGTTCTCTATTATCCAGGACTTCTAATTCTGATAACAGTTGGCTTGATGAATATCTGTAAGGTTTTCGACATTTAAGTAGTGATTTTTGCCCTTTTGAAATGGGAAATGGGTTTGTATTAGCTAAACCACCCCAACCCACAATCCCACTATAGAAATACATTTGTCTAAGAGCATAATAAAACACTTTCAACATATTCAAGTCAAATATTTCCCTTATATTTCTAAATACATATATAAGTTGACGAATTTTTTTTGCAATTATCTCGACATGTGCATTGAAAATTTCTGTCAATTGCTATAGTAGGATATTAATTTGTAACTAATGACTCTTTGCACTTCAGGACAAAAGCAGATTGAAAATAAATTAGATAGTAATAGGCAAAGAAGACTCTTCAGGTTGCTGTCGATTATCTATGCTAAAATATTTCATCATCAGCAATGGCGCTTCAGCCCGGTGCGAGCTTTGGCCTCTTCAAGAAACTGCCTCCATCCCGCCCTGTCGACAGCAAGTCTCCTCCAATTTGTCTGTCCGATCGCTCTTATATCGCCCTCGATGTCGTCCAGCCATCTCATCCTAGGTCTCCCTCTGCTTGTTCAGGACGGGTGTCGAATACTTTCTTTGGGACCCGGTTATCCTACATTTTACAAACGTGTCCGAGCCAACGTAGACATTGTATTTGGTTCGCCATACATTATTTCTAGCTCGTGGTTAAACCGGATCCTCCAAGATCCTCCTTCACAGGTAGGACCAAATATTTTGCGAAGTATTTTCCTTTCGAACACCAACAATGCATTTTCGTCCTTCTTGGTCAATGTCCAGCATTCTGATGCATATGTCATGACCGGTCTAAGAAGAGTTTTGTAAATGAGGGTTTTTGTTTTACGAGAGACATGCTAAAATATTTAATGTCAGTAAATTATTGTTCAGCCATTTTTTTTTACAATGTTCATTCCCTGCTCAGCAACAGAATGCGTTCGAGCCCAATTGTGAGAACTAAATAATAACACCGTGTCATCAGCAAAAGAAATTATGAAAAATTATCATTTATAAAAAGAAGAAACAAAGTTGGTCCCGACTCTCTACCTTGAGGTACCCCATATTTAATTACAGAGAACTAACTAATAACGCTACCCAATCTGACTGCCTGCATTCTGTTTCTTAAATATGACTGAAACCATTTTATAGTCGACACGTTTCTGGTTATTTGTCTAATTTTTTTGATTAATATTTTATGTGAGACAGGATCAAATGCTTTGGCAAGGTCTAAATAAACTCCAATACATTTATTTTTTACATCTAGTAACTTTGTTATAAATTCTGTAACATTTAAAAAAAAATTGGTTAGGCCTCTTAGTGTTAGTAGACCTTGTATTGTCTGATGAGCAGGACTTTTAAAGTCGTATAGCGAAACTGCAAAATCCTCTAATGCTCCTACATAAATAAATAAGACTGTGTATGTTATATATTGCAGGCAACACGGCTCTACACATAGCGGCTCTGGCTGGTCAGGAGGCGGCCGCCCAAGCACTCCTAGGTGCTGGCGCCCGTGCTGATGCTCAGAGTGCTGCCGGCTTCACTCCGCTGTACATGGCAGCTCAGGAGGGCCACGCCAAGTGTGTGCACCTTCTCTTGGCACACGGGGCCAGTCAGGCCATTGCCACCGAGGTAACATCACTATGTCTAGCAGTCGCCGGCTCTTGATTTATAATTAGTTAAAAGTCAATATTGTTTTTAAATGTCTGCCTTTGTGGCACAGTTGATTAGATATACGACTCCTGAGCTTGAGAAGACATAGTTTTTAATTGTGTTTTTAGTCTGGTTCTGTGAGACGATGAATATTGTAAGTCTCCAGAATGTGGCTACTTATTATTGGGTGCAAGTTGAATAAATATATGGCATAGTATCTGTTAGTTGCTCCACAATCAATATAAAAAAAAAATTAGTATACCCTGTATTCAATATATTATAATGATCAAGGTGGGGAGAGAGCTGGACATCCTCGTCCCAGGACCTGTAAAAACAGATCATAGATCTTAAAAAAGAGGAAGGAGAAGAAGATCAAGGTGTAGTTTATTCACGGCTTTATTCATCTATGATCTTATATTTAGATCTATGATCTGTAAAAACAGATCATAGATCTTAAAAGAGAGGAAGGAGAAGAAGATCAAGGTGTAGTTTATTCACGGCTTTATTCATCTATGATCTTATATTTAGATCTATGATCTGTAAAAACAGATCATAGATCTTAAAAAAGAGGAAGGAGAAGAAGATCAAGGTGTAGTTTATTCATGGTTCCGTAACTGAGATAAATCTGATGGTCACTAACCTTCGTAGAGGAGACAGCACGTGAAGAAGATGTTGATTTGATGTTTTTCTGACACAATGAAAATTAGAATTAAATTATTTAAAAAATTTCTCCTTTTATGTATTATTTTTATTAGTTGGGATGGTATTGTTCACTACGACCCTTAAGGTTTGTTGTGCTCCTCCTAATTACTTGCTGGGTTTCCGGTTACAGTGTCTACTCAAGTTCCAAGCTCAGGAAGCTTAGAACCCGTAGGCGATTAAATGAAATGAAGTTATATTAGGGTCGTATTACAGGAGTTTTGTTAAGAAGACAAGAAAAAGTTGAAGTCTCATAAGCAGTCTTGCAGTAGTACGGGACCTTAACTTCATATTTTTCTTAGAAACGCTAACCTAACCTATGTAAAATCCAATACAAATCACTATTGAGGTGAGCTCTCACGAAAACGGCGCTATATCATCCTATTAGTGTTGATATATCTATTTAGTGACTGCCCAAAGTCCTCATTTTTACTTACGTCCCAGAATCACACTCCATATGATCTGGTTGTTACTGAGAATGTTAACTCATTTAAGAACGGACTGGATGGATTGCTGTGACACTGGACTCATTCAAGCATATCAGCTTTTTGCTGCCTGCTTGACATCTCGATAATAATAATAATAATAATAATATGGAGATGGTGTGATTTGACATATAAAATTAAATATGTAGTTCGATGTTGAGAATTCCATGGTGTATGTGTATGTGTATGTGTTGTGACAGGATGGATTCACTCCTCTGGCAGTTGCGATGCAACAGGGACACGAGAGGGTGGTAGCTGAACTGCTGGAGGCTGATACCAGGGGGAAGGTGCGACTACCGGCTCTACACATTGCGGCCAAGAAAGACGACGTCAAAGCGGCTACACTTCTACTAGAGGTAATTTTTTTATTTTTTTGCGGGTGGCAGTTCTTAAGGAGAACATACTCATCCCCCTTGAACCAGCCTGAGTGGCTAATGAATGTCATAATGTCTCCGATATCGGCCGACGCTATGTCAATTAAATCATCATAGAGGAAACTTCCCAAGAAGCTTCTCCTAATTCTAGAGAGAGCAGGACAGTGACAGAGGAAGTGGACCACCTTCTCCTCCTCCTCCTCGTCTTGGCATGCTCTGCAGTAATCATATGCCTCCAGCCCTAGCCTTTTGGCATGCTTTCCTATAACCCAGTGTTCCGTTAATACTGATATGACTCTGGCGAGTGAGTCTCTTCTGAACGAGAGTAATTCTCTGGTTCTTCTGAGATCATATTTTGACCATGTTTGTCGGGCAATGGAGCATGTGCTCTCCTCAGACCACCTCTGGTCAGCACAAGCAATAATTTTCTCACTGACCCGGAGTTTACATGTTGCCATGGGGACTCCAGGTCTGTGTTTGATATTGTCTAGAGATAACAGGTTACCTGCTCTGGCAAGTTCATCTGCCCTACAATTCCCCGCTATATTACTGTGACCCGGCACCCACATGATTTGTAGATTGAACCGCTCCGCTGCCCCATTTAAGATGTTGCGACAGTTCAGGGCCACTCTCAATCTTTTTTATGTGTTGTATTTAAATAATACAACACATAAAAAAACATACAGAAAAAAATACACGATACAAGCAGTAAAAAAGATACATGATACACGCAGTAAAAAAGATACATGATACACGCAGTAAAAAAGATACATGATACACGCAGTAAAAAAGATACATGATAAACGCAGTAATGAAGATACACGATACATGCAATAAAAAAGATACATGATACACGCAGTAAAAAAGATACATGATACACGCAGTAAAAAAGATACATGATACATGCAGTAAAAAAGATACACGATGCACGCATTAAAAAAGATTACATGATACACGCAATAAAGAAGATACACGATACATGCAGTAAAAAAGATACATGATACACGCAGTAAAAAAGATACATGATTAACGCAGTAAAGAAGATACACGATACATGCAGTAAAAAAGATACACAATACGCGCCGTAAAAAATACATGTTGCCCTTTACAGAGACATTTAAAAACGAAGAAACAAAAATAATATCTACAATTATTATTAAATATACAAAATAAAATTTTCCAAATCAGCCAATATAATTGAAGATTGTATTTTTGAATTTTTTTTGGAAATAATTAAATTCAGTTGCCAGTTACAAATTTGTTTCAAGTTGGTGAACCACACCACCCCACTGTATGTGTAATAGTGTTGTGCAAAACTTGTATGTATTAACGGGGTACACAGTTGACCCCACTATATTTTGTCTATTACTCTTCACGTACAAAGGCATTGTGTGACTTATTTTTGTCTTTATCTATTTGAAATAGCACATTTTTTTAATAAATATTTCTTTAAGATGACGATTAAAAATTATGTAATAGTACCAAAGTTGAATATCATATTATGTGGAATATAATAATTTGATCATGTTACCATGTACTTATCAACTTTCACCATAGTTTTACTGTCATTATTACTGTCAAGCTACCCACCTAATGAATGTCAAAGAAGGCAAAGTAGAAGGCAGGTTTCAGTAAAAAACTTTATTTTTACATTTTCATGTTCTTTATGTCACTTTTAACATAATATTTTGAAATGTATAACAGGTAAATATAAAGGTTCAACATCACTCTTCCATCATTCAAATGTCTTGATATACATAGGCCCGGTATTACAGTCGGCCCTCAACTCATTGAGTTTGTTAAACTAAAGATTAATTAAGTAAATAAAATTTTTAAATAAAAATTTTGGTAACAAAAAACTTTGTTTCTTCCACTTCACATTTGTTCCACTTCACATTAATGTGAAGTGGAAGAAACAAAGTTTTTTGTTACCAAAATTTTTATTTAAAAATTTTATTTACTTAATTATTATGGATTTCCACAGTGTTAATAAAAATAATTTCAACGAATTAAAGATTAATGTTAAGGGGAGATTGAATCTCCATTTCCGTATTACGGACCGGTCTTAGTTTAATAGCTAAACTCAAGTGTTACAAAAATATAGCGTATTACAGTGTCCGTTTAGGCCTAATCTTCCCTCAAATACGTCACTAAAATGACAAATATTTAACTCAACGTTTCTGGTGGATTAAGTACTTAACGGTGAGTCAACTGTCGTTTGCTAGGCAACGCGTGTAGTTTCAGTTTCTATCACTAGAGGCGGGCCATAGGTACCTATTATAGCTATATCATGATACTTGGTTTCCTTGGTTTGTATAGGTTCTCTAGATGTGTAGTTGTTACTTGCCTTCTTTCCATTTATTCTCTTTTATTGATTGCTCTTATACTATTTCATTGTTTGACATTTTGTTCATCTCCTTATATATAGTTGACATTGACACATTTGTATGAAATGGCTTATATGTACTTAAGATCTTTACTATACATTGTATATCATCATTACAAGCAACATCCATTGGAGTTTCACCATACAAATTTTTTGTCTTATGATTGGCTTTATGACTAAGAAGATACATTGTAGTCATAGTTAATCCATTCATGGCTGCATAGTGAAGTAAAGTGTTTCCTTCTTGGTCCCTGATTCTTGCTGCTAAAGTTACTAGTTTTGGACTTAGATTCTGTAGCGATTTCAGTATATCGTATTCTTTTCTTTCGAACATTTTATTTTTAATTACTTCAATTCTATTATTTGTCAGCATTATTCCGCAACTCACAAGCATTTTGAAAAATTTTGTATGTTTATCTTTTCTTGTCATTATCGTCTTTTCGTATCGACGATAACCAAACTTTTTGTTGTCGTCTCTATCATTGATACATGAATTTTTTCTCAATTTTAATACACATTTTACTAACTTCATATGCCTACTCAATACAGCTAAACGTAACAAAGATGGTTTAGGTGAGTTTTTTTTGAAAATTTTCTCAGCCTGTGTTTTGTTTAGATAGTATTTTTGGTATAATTTTTGGTATAATTTTTGATATGACTGAAAGACATCTATTTTGTGACCACTATTTATAGCCAGTTCATCAGGTGTCAAGTTCTGATTGTTTTTAATATTGAATATAGCTCCATGGACCAACAGTTTCATCACCACATCTTTATCTCCTCCTTCAGCTGCCACATGTAATATACTGTTACCATCTTCATCTTTTGCATTAACAGGATCAAAATATATCATATGTTTTTTGATCATCTTGAAATTTTCAAATTTCTTTAACCTTTCTAAATTGTGAAACAATGTTTTTCTTTTATCATCTACAACAAACAAATAATCTCTAAATTGTTTGCTACAATTTATTTCATCATTTGTGAATGCTTTTTTAATAAAATTATATATTTTAACACAAAATGGTTGGCTGATATTAATTTTTGTATAGTCGGCTCCATTTCGAAGTAGCAGAATCAGCATTTGTCTATTATTGGCATAGTAGAGAGGTGTGCGACCTTCACTATCTTTACCATTAATATTTGCACCTTTTTTTAGTAGATACAGTACTAACATTGTGTAGTCTTCCTTTACTGCTTCATGCAAGACAACATCATGACCATAGCAATACATTATTTTTTTTACCAAATAAATGCTATAGCAAAATGTTGTTGGGCAGTTTTTCAGTAGGTATTCAATGATTTTATAATATTTTTCTCTTTTACGAATCAGACGAAAATCATTTATTCTAATAGCATGGTGCAAAGGAGTCCATCCTCTGTTGTCCAAGCTCTGTATATTGGCAGTATTCCCTTCAACAAGATATCTGACTATTTGAATGTGACCCTTGGCAGCTGCACAATGTAAAGGTGTTTGTCCATTTTTGTTAGGAATATATACACTAACTTTGTTATTATGGAAATATTCTATTAACTCCATATTGCCTGTTTCAGCTACATAATGTATTAAGTTATTTTCCATTACATCATTCAGAAAAAAACTATAATTTTTCCACAAGTACTCAATTATGTCTATTTTTTTTCGTCTTATCGCCAATTTCATACAGATGATAATGTATTGGTAAGGTAATATCTCATCTTGTAAATGTTTCTTTTTATAATATTCAATTGTTGATACGACAGTTTTATAATCTTGAGATTTCACAGATTTCAATATATTTTCATTCTCCCGATTCTCTGATGAATATTTAATCATGGATTGATTTTTATCATTATATAATGCACAGGCATAGCACATACTAATCCAGTTGAAACGCCTTTGCACATTTGATTCTATATTTTGTATTGATTGTAATAAACGTAGAATAACAGCAGTGTGCCCTTCAGTGAAGAAATAATTAATAATCTCATAATTCTGGATCACTATGTTTGATGTTTGGAAAACTAATAATCCAGCAACTTGATAATATCTTTTTAAACGGTTATAATCTTTTTTGTATTTATAATATTCTCTTTCAATATAGTCAATAATATATGTAATTGTGCTATTGTTAAGATCAGTGCAGTCAGCTCCATAGTATAAAAGTTCAACAGCTGCTTTAAAGTTTTCATAAATTACAGCCAGAGCGAATGGACTATTTCCCTGTGTATTTTTACTGTGAATTATTTCTAATCCTTTATTTTTGTACTTTTCTTTACTAAATATAGTACTGCTTGTAATACTTTTTTGTAGTGATCGTGAAAATATATTGTCACTTATATCTGGTATATTGAAGTACTTTAATAATTTAAAAATATTAATATTCATATTAATTTCAATATTGTATATTTTCATTTTAATACGGTGCATAACAGCATAATGAATTGGAAGTTGTTTAAATATATCTTTTATTTTTACTAAGTCATATCTTTGCTCATCTGTCAGATTTTGGAAAATAAAAACTTCATTATTTTTAACAACAGCTAAGTGCATTACCGTCCTTCCCAAGCCATCCACATCATCAATCTTAGGGTCATTATAATTATAGTTGTCTATTGTTTCATTATCTTCATTCAATATAGCTTCATGCAAAACTAGATTTTTTTGATCGTCTTTACTATTCATCATCAAATTAAGGAATTTGTGAATGATATTGTTCCTATATTCATATAGGTCTTTTAATAAAAATGTGTAAATGCTTTCATTCTTATTTATATTATATCTGTTTGAATTAATATATTTATATAATTTTAATGCCACAAAATATTCCGCAAATGTCCTATGAAGAAAGTAAACACTTTCTTTGTTATTTTCTAAATGTTGAATTATTCCTATCTTATTAAGGACGTCAATACTTTCTTTTTCTTTATTATCAAACCATAATTCAGAATATTTCGAGAGAATATGATCGACACTTAATTTTTCATGTTCGACATCAAAAGACCGCATCATTAAATTTTTTAAATCACCATATCTAATGTTATGTCCTTTTTCTTTAAAAAATATATTATACCTAGCTTCTATAAAGAATTGATACATTTTCAGTATGCTGATGTCTGAAAATTCTGTAATTTCACGTTTACCATTTAAATACTTCAAAGCTTTTTTCTGGAAACCTTCTGACAGTAATCTCAGTTGAAGGGGAATTCCCATGAATTTATTTATATCTTTGCCAAATTTTTCCTGACATTCTTTTAGTAAATGTACTGTCAATTTCTCCAACTTCGAATCAAGGTCGTTCTTCATTTCCATTTTTTCAAAACACAAAGATAGATTTTTTTTCCAATATTTTTTTAAAAAAAGTTTTTGTTGTTCACTATCTAAATCTTGAAATTGTGTAGAAAATACACCAAGGATGTTTTCTAGACGGTTTCTTTCATGATTCCTCGTAGTTACCCACACTTTCACAGCTGAGCAGCGAACCAAGAATTTTAATATTGACTCAAGTTTGTTTTGACGTCCATCGTCCATCTCGTCAAAACCATCAAACACAAATAACAAAATGTATGGAGGCGATAACTTTGACTCCAAACTATATTTTATTAATTCTTTGTTCAAATCAGTTCTTTCAATCAAAGATGTATTGTTGAGAAGGAAATCATAAATTACTTCTGCAGTAATTGTTTTGTCGTTGTCAGGTAAATTCTTGCATTCCCTGCAGCATATGGAGATAATCCAATGATTTTGGTCCATTTTCTGTACCAAGCTTATCACCGTAGTAGTCTTTCCCATTCCTGGTTCATCAACTAGCATACAATGTCTGATGTTTTTACCAAATTGTCCTTCTGTCAACTGTATATCCTCAACATGAGGACGTATGCCATCTAATGAACCCTGGGATTGTTTCCATATTATTTTATTATCCTTTATACTGAACCAGTGTATATTATATTCTTTTTCAAGACACAATGATTTAAATTTATTTTCAACATTTTCTTCTGTCTCCGTATAAATATTATTAATTTCATTAATATTTATATCTAATAGTTGTCCCAAGTCACTTGTTGAGGACATTTCTCCGCTGAATAAGAAATGAGTATGATTTTCTTTAAGAATGTATTCCTTCAAAGTTTTTTTCATAAGCATTGTTTTGGAAACCAAAGATCGTGTGTTGTAAAAATCTGAATCATAGACTTGCGACAGTCGAAACTTAGTTCCTTCCTTCCTGATCCAATATATTGTGTATTCAGAGTTGTTTTTGCAGAACTTTTTAAAATATAATTCATCATCAGTACTGTTTTGTGTTTTAATGTTTAAAACATATATTCTCTTTAATTCATTGTATTTTTCTAACACAGAGTTTTCGTTTATAACATCAATTAATATATTATTTAATTTTTCATCATTCTTAGTTATTAATTCCTTTATTTCCGACACTAAATTATCTACATTATCACAATCACTTTGGCTTATTACAAATAATTTATTTGAAGAATTTTCTAAAAGTATAGCAGTCATATTAGATAAGGGAAATTCTTGATACACTTTACCAAAACATGCCTCCAGATCACTTAACTTTTGACCAACACTTCCCAATTGTACATTGTCACTTAAAAGTAGATTATATAAAATGTTATTCTTAATAATTGAACTTTTTATTTTCTCATCAACGATATGTTTCATCCGTACATTATGTCTATTAATTGACACACTCTTTTCTAATACTATATCTTGTGTTCTATCTTCTAGTTGATTAATGTCTATATTGCCTTCTTTATGAATTTTAATTTGTGATTTGTCAACATTAATTTTTATTGATGTAACTAATATTATTAATTTATTTGTATTTTTATTCATAGCACTTTTCAGTTTATCAATTTGAATGTCATCAGATTTACGTTCTATTATTAAACCTTTACAGGGATAATTTATCAACATATCTAAATATGGCATTACTTCATCTATGTCCAGAAAAATATAATTCTTTATATCTTGTTTGAGTTTTGCATCAAATTTGAACATCTGGTGTAACTTTATGGTTGTCAAAGTTGTATGTGGTGTTTCCACTATAATAGTTGATGTCATTTCTTTGTTAAACAATTTATTTTTTAAAATTTGTAAAATTTTTGATTTAAATATGACATCATGGTTTTCCAACTTTTTGCAAAAATATTCGCTATTTTTACAAATTTCTTTAAATTCTTTCTCTGTTATTGCATTTGATAAAATGTCTTCGTATGTTTTATTAGTCATATATTTATTTTTCGTTTGTTTTTTTTTTCTTTGAAACCATTTGTCTATTTTGTCTTTGATAAATATTTTGATTTCTTCCGTAACAGCATCGGGGTAAGTCGGATAGCGTTCTTTGATAAGATTTTTTATTATTTCCTCAAATTCTGTTACTTGCGGCTGATCTGTTAAAAAAACTAGGTTTTGAAAAAAACTGTCTAATTCAGTTTCGTCAGCCTCTGACACTGAGTGTACATATAAAAAGTATGCCTTGAAATATTCATTGAAACGAAAATGTTTCTCAACATTACCAAATTTCAATATCTCTTCGATATCATCTTTTTTTATATTTTCGACAAAATGTTTTCTTGTCATTTCATCGAATCCATCAGTTGTCATGATAACAAATTTTGTATCCTTTTTATTGGAAATTTTTGTGTAGGTATCAAAATATTTTTTAATTGCATATTTACCTTTTTCTTTATATAATAATTCATTTGTGTCTATGGAATTACTTGGATTGACTGTATGTTTAGTTTGTATCATATATTTAATCTTTTTTCCATTCTTATTAAAATCAATGACAATATCGTCAAATTTTCCCGCACTATCCATCTGAGATGCCAACTTAAATTCATAGTTGTGTTGTGTTAATTGATGAAGAAATATAATTATAAGGTAAATTTCATTTAAATTTCCTTCGTATCCACTTGTCCCTCTGTTAGGGTATGTTGTTGAGCTCTCAGGTTCTCCGTTGCCAGATGAATGATAGATGTCAGTACTTTTCTTTAACTTTTTATTAGATGTAATGTCATTTTCGTTACCGTCTTCTGTGTTCTTTCTTTTTAATTTACAATATTCCATGTTATTAAAGATTGTAGTTTAATTAGACACAGATGAAAATATTTGTTTTCTTGCTTTTTAGTAAAATTGCGCACGTAATCTGGAAAAAGAAAGTCTATTGTGAATTTTAAAATGTTGTAATGAACTTTATTGAATATTGTCAGTACTGGTGTGAGAATGAAGTGTTGCAATAAACAACATTAGGGATACCCAAGGAGCAGGTGGTAGGGGGTGTAAATATATTTTTCTCTACTAACAGTCTGTTATTTCTAATTTTTCGACTGATAATACGTGATGGAATTCCATTATCAATATTATAAAATTACTTAAAAAAATAAAGTAAAAACACAAATTTTTAACTTTATTCCACTAATTTAAAACTTTGACCACTGACACGTTTCGCTCAAAGAGCATCTACTGAATGGTACTTTTGAATTAGTGAACCATTTATTTATATACATAAATTCATTGCTAGCAAACCTTTTATACATGAAAATATGAGATTATTTATAAAAATAAATTGTCAGTACAAATATAAAAACATGAAACAAAATTATTAAAGAAGATATATTTATAAATACAATTTATAAATATAAAAATTGTTTTTATTTTATATTTATGCCCCTATCCGCAATGCAATTCTCATAGAAAAACGTCGTAGCATCCTCCAGTTATGAAGCCACGTGATCTCCTAACTTAAGTGAGCGACTGTGCAATGAAAACATGGTTAGTGTTTAGAATTTAGTATTTAGGTAAGACTCTGCATTCTGACCTATGTATCAAACTATTGAGTCCCCATAGATATTGTGTAGTGTATACTGCCTTACAAATTGTATAAAACGATGTTGTCACTAAATTCAATTTTTATAAAAATTGAAGAGATTTTATATTTGTCTATATTTATACCAATTTTCAGCCTTCTAGCTTTTATGGTTTTTGAGATATATGGAAAAATAAAGTAAAAATTATAGTTGATAACTAGTGTCCGACCGAAGCTTCGGCTTCGGCTTCGGCCACCTTCGGCAAATAAAAACACCTTCGGCTTCGGCCAAAAATAACCCGAATTTTCAGCTGAAGCCGAAGCTTTTTGTCAGCCGCTAAAAACAGTTAAAACTTGTATTTACATGCGCGAACATGACATGTGTAGCGGGTGTATAGATTCGGCCGGCCCAGTGTCGCGTGCCGACTGTCGACAGAAACAAAACAAGAGTAGTTCTGAACGTTCAGTAGTTAGATGTTATCTAACAAACTAAGTCACGAAAGCAGATTATTTATTATTTTAATCGATTTTTTTAGTAAAATCAAACCTTCGGCTTCGGCCGAAGCTTACGCCTAAGGCCAAACAATCGGCTTTGGCTTCGGCCAAAATCTGACCTTCGACACTATTGATAACCCCTGACTGAAACAAAAAATCAAAATCCTGAGTATAACAGTTTTATAGGCCTATAATTATCTATATATTCTGAAATTTTGAGCTCTGTAAATTGAGCGGATCATAAGTTATAAGGGAGGGTGACACACACAGACACACTAAATGTTCTACTCCGAATTCTGAGTAAATCCGTATATAGAACATATAAATTAATATTTGACATAGCACCTGTTAGTTACCCGAGAAGTAATAAAAAGATAATAAAAAAGATAAAAGATATGAAGCCTCTAAGTTGGTGTTTTTTGACTTCAAAGTTGGAAAAATTGTGAAAAATATAGACCCTACATACAAATCTCGCGTATCTTGGGTTGATACTTTGTGGATATGTTAAGATAACAAAGTTCTCTTGAACAAATCGACTAGAATAAAAAAAAAATGAATATGTCTTTGTTAAACAAGTACATATACATCTTTCTATGTTCCCTAAAATAAGCATATAAATGCTTGTACTATAGGTGAACGAAATCGGTCAAGGCAGGATTCGAACTCGCGACCACTGGATTACTAACCCAGCGCGTTGACCGCTCTGCCATCGACCCATCTAAATACATAAGAATTAAATAAACAAATACAACACATACAAATACAACAAATATGACATGTGTTGTAAGTGTCCCTAATAGGACACCCCAGGAAGACATGGTTAAGTGTTTCCTCGTCCAGACCGCACTCGCAGTATGGACTTTGGACGATTCCAATTTTATAGAGATGCGCATTGAGTCTGCAGTGACCAAATCACATCCTGCAGATCATAGATATCTCCCATGTGTTGAATTTTGCTCTATGAAACCATGCTCCTGAATTAATCTGTACCTTTTACCCTTAACTCTGAGTGACTCATTTTATTTGGGTCTCTCCAAAATGATCATAGTGAAACTGGCCCACACCATACCTAGAACACTAAACTCTCCACTATTAAATAAGTGTACATTTTATTTGGGTCTCTCCAACACGAGGAAAGCAACCAAGTTGGCAGTTTATGAATCTACAATGATCATAGTGAAACTGGCCCACACCATACCTAGAACACTAAACTATCCACTATTAAATAAGTGTACATTTTATTTGGGTCTCTCCAACACGAGGAAAGCAACCAAGTTGGCAGTTTATGAATCTACAATGATCATAGTGAAACTGGCCCACACCATACCTAGAACACTAAACTATCCACTATTAAATAAGTGTACATTTTATTTGGGTCTCTCCAACACGAGGAAAGCAACCAAGTTGGCAGTTTATGAATCTACAATGATCATAGTGAAACTGGCCCACACCATACCTAGAACACTAAACTATCCACTATTAAATAAGTGTACATTTTATTTGGGTCTCTCCAACACGAGGAAAGCAACCAAGTTGGCAGTTTATGAATCTACAATGATCATAGTGAAACTGGCCCACACCATACCTAGAACACTAAACTATCCACTATTAAATAAGTGTACATTTTATTTGGGTCTCTCCAACACGAGGAAAGCAACCAAGTTGGCAGTTTATGAATCTACAATGATCATAGTGAAACTGGCCCACACCATACCTAGAACACTAAACTCTCCACTATTAAATAAGTGTACATTTTATTTGGGTCTCTCCAACACGAGGAAAGCAACCAAGTTGGCAGTTTATGAATCTACAATGATCATAGTGAAACTGGCCCACACCATACCTAGAACACTAAACTCTCCACTATTAAATAAGTGTACATTTTATTTGGGTCTCTCCAACACGAGGAAAGCAACCAAGTTGGCAGTGTATGAATCTACAATGATCATAGTGAAACTGGCCCACACCATACCTAGAACATTAAACTATCCACTATTAAATAAGTGTACATTTTGTAAGAAAAACTCTTTATTCTTCTTAGTTCTTTATTTATCTTTTATTTAATACACTTTTGATCAAGTTTCGAACCTTCTCTACGCACTTACGCACAGTCTGTTTCGCACACAGTTTCACACTCACTGACACACACACTACTACTGTCAAACATCATCATACATTACACAATTTACTCACGCAACATTCAAATATTCACAAACGTTCTTTATAGTTCCTAACACTCTGTCATCCTGCATTATCTTGGTCTCTCAAGATTCATTCGTCTCACTCACATACTTTGATAACAATTAAGTTTAACAACTAGTTTAATTTAGTTTATAATCTTGCAGATATTTTGTCTTCTACGTTGTCTTTTCTCTGATCTTGGTTCTTCTCATTTTTCTTATGTTCCATATTTTCTTCTTCTGTTTCAGATTCAGTCCTTTCAAGTTCTATATTGTCTTCCTTTTCTAGTTCTGATTCATTATCGTCTTCTTCATCCATAGTGTAATTTTTCCATATCTTCAATTGGCTTACATGCGCTGTGGTGCTATATTTGTCATTGCACAAATTCAACAGTCTGTATGTGTCGCTCGGTAACACTTCTCCAACTGTATATGGACCCTTAAATCTTGATTGCAATTTGGTGGATTCCCCCGTCGCTACTGTAGGTCCTCTCATGTATACAATATCTCCAACGTTAAATTTGATTCCGTCATACCTATGTTTGTCATATTGCCTTTTGTATTTCTTCTGTTCTTCCTCAACATGTTTCCTCACTTCCTCTCTTAATTCATCTGGTAATCTGTATGTTTCATTACTACTTGTTAAATTTCTCATCTCGCCATCTTCAAATCTTGGTACATAACCATATAATAATTCAAACGGTGTCTTGTCAGTTGTTTTATTTATAGTTGTATTTATGTGTCTTTGCAATGTATTGACATATTTGTCCCAATCTTGTCCATTTTCATCTTGTACCGAAGCTTGCATCATTGGTAGTAGTGTTCTATTTAATCGTTCCACTAAACCATTAGCTTGCGGGTGTCGACTAGAATTTAATGTATGTTTAATTCCATATTTTGAACAAAATTCTTCAAAACTTTTTGATGTAAAGCATGTTCCTCGATCACTTATTATTCTTCCTGGCGACCCGTATCTGTTTATAAATTGTTGTAGTTTCTTAATCGTATGTTCACTTTTGGTACTGCTCACTGCCTCTAATTGTACAAACTTGGTTAAGTTGTCTATCACCAGTAAAATATACTTATGATTCTTCTTCGTAGTTACGAATGGTCCCAGATGGTCAATATGAATGGTATCGAAGGGTTTCTTTCCTGGAGGTATGGGATTTAAGTATCCGGCTTGTCTTCCAGATTTGTTTTTGGACAATATGCATTCTAAACACATTTTTATATGTCTGTCTATATACTTCTTCATCTTAGGGAAATAATAGTAATTTTTCATTTTCTCATCATGAAATCACTAACGTTTTTCGCATGGAATTTGGTACTACATACAATTCCTTGACTTCATCTTTATTTTTCAATGTTCTATATAGAATTCCATGAATAAGTTTGTAATCATGTACTAGTTGTCGTTCACTGTTATTCATCTTAGATTTATTTTTTAAAATTTCTATCTTTCTTTTCAATTGTTCATCCGAATATTGGAAGAGAGCTATTTCTTCTTCGCGGGTAGTAATAGTGTATACGGACATACTATCCACTATTTTATCTTCAGCATCCTGAGTGCACACTTCTACTGGAGCTCTAGACAAAGCGTCTACATGTTTCATTGTTTCTCCTCTTTTGAACTTAATATCATAGTCATATTCACATAGTAGATTAGTCCATCTGATAACTTGGGCATTAGTAGTTTTATTCTTATTTAGATACATCAGTGCTTGACAATCGGTTACAACAGTAAACTTTAAATTTATTAAAAACATTCTCAGTCTCTCTACTGCCCATACAACAGCTAATAATTCCAATTTACTTGAGTGGTATGCTTGCTCACATGCAGATGTTCTTCGACTAATTGCGTACACCAAATGTAATCTATTTTCATCGTCAGACTGCAATAATATAGCCCCAAGCCCTTTGGCACTGGCATCAGTATGTAGTTCAGTGTATTTAGCCTTCGGATCATATATCTTCAAAACGGGTTTTGATAGTAACACGTTTTTAATTTTCTGAAATGACTCCTGTTGTTCTTCCTTCCAAGCAAAAGTTTCATTCTTCTTAGTTAGTCTTGTCAATGGCTCTACTATTTCAGAAAATTGTTTCACAAATCTTCGGAAGAAACTTGCAAGTCCCAGAAATCTTCGTATCTCATGGACATCATTCGAAGTAGGAAATTTCTCTATTGTGTCTAATTTTCTTCTTCCAGGTTCCATTCCATTTGCTGATAATACATATCCTAAATATTCCACCTTTCGCTTACCGAATTCACACTTAGTCAATTTTACTGTTAATCTGGCTCCTCTTAAACGCTCAAACACCAGTCTCAATTTGTTTATCTTATCTGTCCAATCTTTTGCAGGTATCAACATGTCATCTAAATAAAACATTACAATTTTGTCTCGTAGTGGTTCCAAGACACTCTGCATCAATTTGGAAAAGTAAAATGGTGCATTCATTAGACCAAACATGGCTCGTGTGAATTCTCCAGTCTCATTTGCTGTTATGAAAGCTATCTTCTCACGACTCTCTTCGGATAACGGCAGTTGTAGAGATACCCGTGGGCTAAATCAAGAATTGTAAACATTTTACAACTTCTCATTAATTCCATCTGATCATCTAGACTTGTCAGCGGAAAGTTCATACGTCGTGTCTGCATATTCAATCGTCGATAGTCTACCACCAATCTAGATTCTCCCGTCTTCTTCTTTACCAGCAAAACTGGACTAGCATACGGCGATGTAGTCTCCTGCACAATACCTGCATCTTTCCACTCTCTAACAATTTGGTTAATTTTTCTTCTATCTTCATTGTTCGACTTATATGGTTTACTATTAATTGGATTACTCCCAGGCAATTCTTCGATTTTCATTTCCATGGCATCAGTTTTTCCGATCTCATAAATATTCTTAGCCACACAATCTCGGTATTCATTAATTAAATTTAATAACTCGACCTTTTGTTCTGAAGTCACGTCACTCTCTACGTTCAATTTGTGTAATTCCACGCTTTCCTTTTCTCTGTTCGTCACCACACTATTTACTTTCTCCACTGTCATCAGTCTTTCCTTAACTCTTTCCCCACATTCAACTTTCTTTTTCTCATTATCAAGGTTCGCTATTGGTAAATATATTTCATCACTGTGTACATCCACGCTCAGAAACATTACGTGGTGGCCCTCCACTATTTCTCTCTCCCGGATGGCAGGCTGCATCGAAGGATTTTTTATCTTAATGGCGATGTCTTCTAAAGGATTATCGCGTCTATATTCAAATATGAGATTGTTGTCTAGTTTCATGTAGACAATCTCTGGTAGGTCCGTGTAAGTTATACCAATTATCAAATCCGTAGGTTGTGTATCATCTGGCACTATCAGTATTTTTATTTCCCTTGCCTTTACTCCATCAATTGTGATATCTGTGATTATCTCTCCACTTGTTTTGACAATGTTAGCCAAATTGTCAAATCCCCTCAATTCTATGTTGGAATTCTTGATCTGGTACTCTCCATTGATTGCTGCTGTTGCCTTCATAGTGCACTCACTACTTCCTGGATCGATCATACATGTGTACATATGTGTCCCCACCATGGCATGTTTTATATATTTCAAAATTTTATTATTTTGATCGCTTTTCACCATGTGCATGGGTCTTGGTCCATTGCAATTCCTCTGCGTGTGGCCTCGGTTTCCGCATTTGAAGCAGTTTACCTTCCTTTTCTCCTTTGTACAGTTTCGCGCTAGGTGACCATAATCGCTGCAATTATAGCATTTAAATTCGCCCTTTTCGTTCTTGATAGGTGGTCTTGTATCCTTTCTGTGGTAGTCCATTTCCGGTTTCTTTTCTTCATTGTACTTCTGTTCATGTCCTTTGGCTTCCCTTTTACCCTCATGCGGTGGTTTTGTCTGTCCATCTCCTGACCTTATTCTATTTATCCTATTTTGTATGGTGCCCTCGAACTTTAAAATGTCTTTGTAAATTTCGTTTTCGTTTGAATGTTGTCGAGCTAACAAGTGGTATGTTAAATCCTTTGACCATAACCCCTCTACCAACATTGTCTTGAAGTCTTCAAATGATATATGTATCGCTCTACACAAGTAAGATTTTTCATGAAAATAGTCCGAAACATCTTCCCCTTTCCTTTGCACTCTTGCGTTAGCCGCTCTCCACCTCTCAACGGAACTCTTCTGTCTTGTAAAAGTTGCTCGGAACTCACTCTCAAACTCTGCCCATGTATCAAAATTTCGTCCCCCCAACCAGAACTTGGCTGCTTCCACAAGACGGGTCTTGGCCGCTTCCAGTTTGAAGGTATCTGGCCAACTATGAATGTCTTCCAAACTGACTATGTTGTTTATCCAGTTCTCTGCTGTTAGTTCGCCCTCTTTTCCGCTGAAGTTTGTGAGTTACGCGTCAAAGTTTGGTACCATTTTGAAAGTGGGTGTCGCAGATTGTTGCATCATACTCGTCAACATTTGTTGCTGCTGTAAAAGCATCATCATGATGTCAGCACGGTTCTCCCCTACATTCTCGGGTAATGTTGCTTGCGGAGTCGTGTCTATTGCCTCGTTACCTGCCGTACTTACACCGATAATGTCGTTAATCTGTTGTTGCGTAAGCACCATTGTTTATTCTCAATTACAACACGTAAATAAAAATCACAATATCACATTAAATTGTAAAATTGTTCCAAACGGCCTTAATAAAACACACAAGTTCATACACGGCGCAATAAACACGATAAATGTCATACAAATTTCTTGAAAGCGTCGGTTAAAAATACCACATGTATTTTGAGGTTATATCGGGTTTTATCTGGCTAATCCGCTAATTGTTTTGTTCATCCCACTTCTGAATTGTAAGAAAAACTCTTTATTCTTCTTAGTTCTTTATTTATCTTTTATTTAATACACTTTTGATCAAGTTTCGAACCTTCTCTACGCACTTACGCACAGTCTGTTTCGCACACAGTTTCACACTCACTGACACACACACTACTACTGTCAAACATCATCATACATTATACAATTTACTCACGCAACATTCAAATATTCACAAACGTTCTTTATAGTTGCTAACAATTTTATTTGGGTCTCTCCAACACGAGGAAAGCAACCAAGTTGGCAGTTTATGAATCTACAATGATCATAGTGAAACTGGCCCACACCATACCTAGAACACTAAACTATCCACTATTAAATAAGTGTACATTTTATTTGGGTCTCTCCAACACGAGGAAAGCAACCAAGTTGGCAGTTTATGAATCTACAATGATCATAGTGAAACTGGCCCACACCATACCTAGAACACTAAACTCTCCACTATTAAATAAGTGTACATTTTATTTGGGTCTCTCCAACACGAGGAAAGCAACCAAGTTGGCAGTTTATGAATCTACAATGATCATAGTGAAACTGGCCCACACCATACCTAGAACACTAAACTATCCACTATTAAATAAGTGTACATTTTATTTGGGTCTCTCCAACACGAGGAAAGCAACCAAGTTGGCAGTTTATGAATCTACAATGATCATAGTGAAACTGGCCCACACCATACCTAGAACACTAAACTATCCACTATTAAATAAGTGTAAATTTTATTTGGGTCTCTCCAACACGAGGAAAGCAACCAAGTTGGCAGTTTATGAATCTACAATGATCATAGTGAAACTGGCCCACACCATACCTAGAACACTAAACTATCCACTATTAAATAAGTGTAAATTTTATTTGGGTCTCTCCAACACGAGGAAAGCAACCAAGTTGGCAGTTTATGAATCTACAATGATCATAGTGAAACTGGCCCACACCATACCTAGAACACTAAACTCTCCACTATTAAATAAGTGTAAATTTTATTTGGGTCTCTCCAACACGAGGAAAGCAACCAAGTTGGCAGTTTATGAATCTACAATGATCATAGTGAAACTGGCCCACACCATACCTAGAACACTAAACTATCCACTATTAAATAAGTGTAAATTTTATTTGGGTCTCTCCAACACGAGGAAAGCAACCAAGTTGGCAGTTTATGAATCTACAATGATCATAGTGAAACTGGCCCACACCATACCTAGAACACTAAACTATCCACTATTAAATAAGTGTACATTTTATTTGGGTCTCTCCAACACGAGGAAAGCAACCAAGTTGGCAGTTTATGAATCTACAATGATCATAGTGAAACTGGCCCACACCATACCTAGAACATTAAACTATCCACTATTAAATAAGTGTACATTTTATTTGGGTCTCTCCAACACGAGGAAAGCAACCAAGTTGGCAGTTTATGAATCTACAATGATCATAGTGAAACTGGCCCACACCATACCTAGAACACTAAACTATCCACTATTAAATAAGTGTACATTTTATTTGGGTCTCTCCAACACGAGGAAAGCAACCAAGTTGGCAGTTTATGAATCTACAATGATCATAGTGAAACTGGCCCACACCATACCTAGAACATTAAACTCTCCACTATTAAATAAGTGTAAATTTTATTTGGGTCTCTCCAACACGAGGAAAGCAACCAAGTTGGCAGTTTATGAATCTACAATGATCATAGTGAAACTGGCCCACACCATACCTAGAACACTAAACTATCCACTATTAAATAAGTGTACATTTTATTTGGGTCTCTCCAACACGAGGAAAGCAACCAAGTTGGCAGTTTATGAATCTACAATGATCATAGTGAAACTGGCCCACACCATACCTAGAACACTAAACTATCCACTATTAAATAAGTGTACATTTTATTTGGGTCTCTCCAACACGAGGAAAGCAACCAAGTTGGCAGTTTATGAATCTACAATGATCATAGTGAAACTGGCCCACACCATACCTAGAACATTAAACTATCCACTATTAAATAAGTGTACATTTTATTTGGGTCTCTCCAACACGAGGAAAGCAACCAAGTTGGCAGTTTATGAATCTACAATGATCATAGTGAAACTGGCCCACACCATACCTAGAACATTAAACTATCCACTATTAAATAAGTGTACATTTTATTTGGGTCTCTCCAACACGAGGAAAGCAACCAAGTTGGCAGTTTATGAATCTACAATGATCATAGTGAAACTGGCCCACACCATACCTAGAACATTAAACTATCCACTATTAAATAAGTGTACATTTTATTTGGGTCTCTCCAACACGAGGAAAGCAACCAAGTTGGCAGTTTATGAATCTACAATGATCATAGTGAAACTGGCCCACACCATACCTAGAACACTAAACTATCCACTATTAAATAAGTGTACATTTTATTTGGGTCTCTCCAACACGAGGAAAGCAACCAAGTTGGCAGTTTATGAATCTACAATGATCATAGTGAAACTGGCCCACACCATACCTAGAACATTAAACTATCCACTATTAAATAAGTGTACATTTTATTTGGGTCTCTCCAACACGAGGAAAGCAACCAAGTTGGCAGTTTATGAATCTACAATGATCATAGTGAAACTGGCCCACACCATACCTAGAACATTAAACTATCCACTATTAAATAAGTGTACATTTTATTTGGGTCTCTCCAACACGAGGAAAGCAACCAAGTTGGCAGTTTATGAATCTACAATGATCATAGTGAAACTGGCCCACACCATACCTAGAACACTAAACTATCCACTATTAAATAAGTGTACATTTTATTTGGGTCTCTCCAACACGAGGAAAGCAACCAAGTTGGCAGTTTATGAATCTACAATGATCATAGTGAAACTGGCCCACACCATACCTAGAACACTAAACTATCCACTATTAAATAAGTGTACATTTTATTTGGGTCTCTCCAACACGAGGAAAGCAACCAAGTTGGCAGTTTATGAATCTACAATGATCATAGTGAAACTGGCCCACACCATACCTAGAACACTAAACTATCCACTATTAAATAAGTGTACATTTTATTTGGGTCTCTCCAACACGAGGAAAGCAACCAAGTTGGCAGTTTATGAATCTACAATGATCATAGTGAAACTGGCCCACACCATACCTAGAACACTAAACTATCCACTATTAAATAAGTGTACATTTTATTTGGGTCTCTCCAACACGAGGAAAGCAACCAAGTTGGCAGTTTATGAATCTACAATGATCATAGTGAAACTGGCCCACACCATACCTAGAACACTAAACTATCCACTATTAAATAAGTGTACATTTTATTTGGGTCTCTCCAACACGAGGAAAGCAACCAAGTTGGCAGTTTATGAATCTACAATGATCATAGTGAAACTGGCCCACACCATACCTAGAACATTAAACTATCCACTATTAAATAAGTGTACATTTTATTTGGGTCTCTCCAACACGAGGAAAGCAACCAAGTTGGCAGTTTATGAATCTACAATGATCATAGTGAAACTGGCCCACACCATACCTAGAACATTAAACTATCCACTATTAAATAAGTGTACATTTTATTTGGGTCTCTCCAACACGAGGAAAGCAACCAAGTTGGCAGTTTATGAATCTACAATGATCATAGTGAAACTGGCCCACACCATACCTAGAACACTAAACTATCCACTATTAAATAAGTGTACATTTTATTTGGGTCTCTCCAACACGAGGAAAGCAACCAAGTTGGCAGTTTATGAATCTACAATGATCATAGTGAAACTGGCCCACACCATACCTAGAACACTAAACTATCCACTATTAAATAAGTGTACATTTTATTTGGGTCTCTCCAACACGAGGAAAGCAACCAAGTTGGCAGTTTATGAATCTACAATGATCATAGTGAAACTGGCCCACACCATACCTAGAACACTAAACTATCCACTATTAAATAAGTGTACATTTTATTTGGGTCTCTCCAACACGAGGAAAGCAACCAAGTTGGCAGTTTATGAATCTACAATGATCATAGTGAAACTGGCCCACACCATACCTAGAACATTAAACTATCCACTATTAAATAAGTGTACATTTTATTTGGGTCTCTCCAACACGAGGAAAGCAACCAAGTTGGCAGTTTATGAATCTACAATGATCATAGTGAAACTGGCCCACACCATACCTAGAACATTAAACTATCCACTATTAAATAAGTGTACATTTTATTTGGGTCTCTCCAACACGAGGAAAGCAACCAAGTTGGCAGTTTATGAATCTACAATGATCATAGTGAAACTGGCCCACACCATACCTAGAACACTAAACTATCCACTATTAAATAAGTGTACATTTTATTTGGGTCTCTCCAACACGAGGAAAGCAACCAAGTTGGCAGTTTATGAATCTACAATGATCATAGTGAAACTGGCCCACACCATACCTAGAACACTAAACTATCCACTATTAAATAAGTGTACATTTTATTTGGGTCTCTCCAACACGAGGAAAGCAACCAAGTTGGCAGTTTATGAATCTACAATGATCATAGTGAAACTGGCCCACACCATACCTAGAACACTAAACTATCCACTATTAAATAAGTGTACATTTTATTTGGGTCTCTCCAACACGAGGAAAGCAACCAAGTTGGCAGTTTATGAATCTACAATGATCATAGTGAAACTGGCCCACACCATACCTAGAACACTAAACTATCCACTATTAAATAAGTGTACATTTTATTTGGGTCTCTCCAACACGAGGAAAGCAACCAAGTTGGCAGTTTATGAATCTACAATGATCATAGTGAAACTGGCCCACACCATACCTAGAACACTAAACTATCCACTATTAAATAAGTGTACATTTTATTTGGGTCTCTCCAACACGAGGAAAGCAACCAAGTTGGCAGTTTATGAATCTACAATGATCATAGTGAAACTGGCCCACACCATACCTAGAACACTAAACTATCCACTATTAAATAAGTGTACATTTTATTTGGGTCTCTCCAACACGAGGAAAGCAACCAAGTTGGCAGTTTATGAATCTACAATGATCATAGTGAAACTGGCCCACACCATACCTAGAACACTAAACTCTCCACTATTAAATAAGTGTACATTTTATTTGGGTCTCTCCAACACGAGGAAAGCAACCAAGTTGGCAGTTTATGAATCTACAATGATCATAGTGAAACTGGCCCACACCATACCTAGAACACTAAACTATCCACTATTAAATAAGTGTACATTTTATTTGGGTCTCTCCAACACGAGGAAAGCAACCAAGTTGGCAGTTTATGAATCTACAATGATCATAGTGAAACTGGCCCACACCATACCTAGAACAATTTACTCTCCACTTATTAATAAGTGAAACCTTTGAACTTGTTCGTATGGTAGGTGTATGAAGTTTTATCAAAGTAAATATGTTAAGCTTTTGCCTCTTTTTACGATTAATGTCAGATTTCAGATTGTTAAATTTAAAATTTATTTTTTCGTTGCCCATTATTAGTGTATTTAATAAAAATGTTCGCCCCAGCCTATTGTACATAGATGAAGATTGTTAGATTAGATTACATACATACATACATACCATCACGCCATGTCCCTCACGGGGTAGGCAGAGAGAACCGAACGCCACATTTTTCTATCTTGACACACATTCATCGCCTCATCAACATTCATACATCGTCTTATACGACATTGTCTTATACGACATCGTCTTATATGACGTAGATTAGATTAGATTAGAAATTTAAACATTTTTCAATTATTAATTAAAAAAAATTATCCACGTTCAGAATAAAATAATTAAAACGAAAAAAAAACATCTCTAGCGTATTATAAAATGGTCTTACTTAGTTCTAGTTCTAACACATGTTACTATTATACGTACCTTCAGATTATTACATGGAACTGTGATTGCTTCACAATATCTAAACTAATTTTTATACTATTTTAATATACTAATGTTATTTAAATATTTAATGAAATATCTATTCACATGATACAGTAAAAAATATTTTCACTAATGTATTGCGGTACTTTATAATCCTATATTTATATTATTTTTATATCTTATCTCGATTTCTATATATAAAAGTAATTTATAGTGAAATATTAATCTTTTTATCAATTTATTAATTTGATAAAACGATTACAATTACAATACAACAATCAAAACTAGGTACAAAATTCAACTAAAAACCCCGGTATATTTCCCAAATATTTTCTATTTTTAAACAACTGTCTTCCATATTGGTATGTTTTTGAGTATAATATGATATATTTTTTCTAGCAATTGTTGAACACATTACCTACTTATTTAGTTTTACCTAGTTAAAAGAACTCTTATTTTATTTTATTTATTTTTTTATTTTATTTTATTGATTTTATAGAACCAACAGTTAAAAGACTTAAAAGATATTTTTACAACTCTTAAAAGACTTAAAATATATTTCTATATATGAATACATTTAATGTATGTACCTATGTAAATATATTATGTACTGATGGTTCTGTACACCAATAAAATAAAACAATGTTTATTAAGTGATATTTCAAAAATCCGTCTGTTCTATTAGTATTATCAGAAAGAATAGACAAAGAAAACTGATAAACTTCAAAAATATAATTTTAGTGAGAAAAAAACATATCATAATATTTCCTTGTAAACAATGCTTCTTGTGTAAATATGATTCGATTCATTAATTTTCTTCTGTTCTGCACTTTCAACAATCTGAACATGTAATGCACTCTGAGAAGAAACTCTAGAACAACCTACATATAATTGACCATGTGTGAAGACAGGTTCGGGAAGGAAAAAACCAACGCGTTGATAGCGATATATATATATATATATATATATATATATATATATATATATATATATATATATATATATATATATATATATATATATATATATATATATATATATATATATATATATATATATATATATATATATATATATATATATATATATATATATATATATATAAATACTCCAGTGAGGTTTGGAGTTAATTTTAGTAAAATATATAAAAGTGTCTCAAATCTCAGAAAACTTAAAATTTGATATATTTATTTTCATATTGCTAACAAGACGCATTACTTTCATAAAATGGTATGGAATGATTTTCAAGTGTTCACAATAAAATATTTAACAAACTAATTTCATGATAATGCTGAAAATTATCCATACAAATTTGAATACTTATTGGAGTGTCATGGAGTATAGCGTTGACCACAACCCGCTCGTTTTCCTAGTGGGAAACGCATATTTGTAATTCTTATAATGGAATAAATATTTTTTATTCTATCTTTTTTTAATGTAATTAACAAAACATACATATATATTCGAATATTATTTTAAAATTCGCATATATGCAAACTGTCGGGAGTCAATAATATTTTTGACAAATTTTCAACATCTCAACAGAGACGAAGTTGGAATATTATAGAAGAACCTGGAACTCAAGGCACCTACAGGGCTTACGACCTGTCATCGGCTGGTCTATGTGATCACTTTATGCGCTTTTGCTTTCATTTTTTACAAAAAAAAAACAACTTTTCAATAGATGGCGTTACAAAAAAGGTTTCTTTGTTACTTCATAGATGGCGATTTTAAAAACGTCTTGTTTTCAAATTATCTGTTTCTCATTAATAGATATGTGCCTTGTGGGAATTTTAAGTGCACCGTTTCTTTATTATATTTACTTAATATATTGTGGATTATCTGTTTACTAAATGTAAAATAAATAAATTAATAAATTATGTTCCTTTTTATAAGAACATCAAAACAATAAAAAGACGGATATACGACTAGAAATAACAGACTTTTATATAATATTGTTTTTTTTTGTAATTAAATATTCACATGTGTTTTGATGTAAAAGAGATTTACGTACCCGCACGCGAAGTTTCAGAATAATATAAAGACTTTATTGAAGTTTTGTGTACCTATTAGCTGAAAAGTTTTTTTTTTACTTCAGCGTGTATCTTAAAGAAACAGATGGCTTTAATATAGGTAGTTTTAGACAGACTTTAATAAACAAAAATCTTCTCTAAACTACTCACCAAGTTTGTGTTGTATATTTGAAATTATTTTACGAAAAATAAACTACTCTAAATTGAGTAACACATTTATTTTTTTACCTAGTGTCTAATGATAGTTTGCCGTAAACATAGAATATACTATGTGTTTTTATCATAGCAAATATAAAGAAGGTTTAAATGAGATATGAAAGTTTGCCACAAAGTAAGATTGGAGACTCTTTCTATGGCTTGTCCTTTAAGTTGAAAAGTCAAGTTATCACACTGAAAAAATCTAAAGTTAGCAAAGTACCTTTTTGGCTCGGTTAAAGTCATATTGGTAGTTATTAACCAATAATCGGTTTATTTGTTCAGAGTTATTCCAAGTGATGACTCTGTGAAAGTACGTATCAATACAACCATTACAGAGAACAATGAAATAAACCCTACCCCTAACAAAAGAATCACCAGGTCACAGACAGTAACGATACAAACACAAAGTAAATTTGACAGTTAGCTTCGTACAGGGCCTCACTTGGATATTGACTTCTGAGTTGAACGGGTGTGCGCTCGCCGCCAATTCAAAACATAACTCAATATACAAGTCGAAACCCCCCTTGAAAATGGTCAGTGCTATCTGGCTGAAACGTTGGGAGTTAAACAACAGTCTTTCTCAAGACTATACGCGGGTTACCCTAGAAAACAATCCATCATCTTTCACCCGCGAAAATCTTAATATTAACATCTTAATATATATATATAAATCTTAATATATATATATATATATATATATATATATATATATATATATATATATATATATATATATATATATATATATATATATATATATATATATATATATATATATATATATATATATATATATATATATATATATATATATATATATATATATATATATATATATATATATATATATATATATATATATATATATATATATATATATATATATATATATATATATATATATATATATATATATATATATATATATATATATATATATATATATATATATATATATATATATATATATATATATATATATATATATATATATATATATATATATATATATATATATATATATATATATATATATATATATATATATATATATATATATATATATATATATATATATATATATATATATACAGCAAATCAAAGAAAAAAGGATTTAAATACAATTTATTAACAAACATATGAAACATTACTGTAAAGGTCCATGAGTTTAATGTTTAAGTATACTTAATATATTGTTTTTCAGAATGAACACAATCCGGACGCTTGTTCCAAGTCTGGTTTCACTCCCCTCCACATAGCGGCGCACTACGGTAACACAGCAGTTGCGGCTGTGCTTCGAGCTCGAGGGGCAGATGTCAACCACGCTGCTAAGCACTCCATCACTCCGCTGCACGTAGCATCCAAGTGGGGGCAGGCGGCCATGGTCGATATGCTCATTGACAACGGTACCTACCTAATTATCTACCTACCTACTTCAGTCACCCAATATAATATCTCATTTAACAATTTTCAATTTACAAAGACCTTCAAAAAGGAGTTGTCGTTGCTGTTGAGAAACCAATCTGAGCTTTTCTGATCCCACCTGGAGTGAGCATTTGTCGCACTATTCAGCTTCAAATATTTATATATTTACTAAATACGAAGTTGGGCCGAATAATATGTAGATTATGAGGACAGGCTGAAGATCCTGGGATTGACATCTCTGTTGGACAGAAGAAAGAGGGGTGGCCAAACATACAAGGTACTCGATGGTAACAATAGAGACAATGTTCTGTCGCAAGCTTCAGAAGATTCCAGTGCTACCAATAATATAGAAAAAAGCTTCGTAAAAATGCAATAAGAGATACAACCTTAGAATTAAAAAAGATGTAAATTAATGTAGGTAGTGAAGAATTTATTGTTGGCCACATCCCACTCGTTTTTACTTAATTCAACGTAGCTTCAGTAATAAAATAAATGCACTGTATTACATTTTAATCTGTTTGTGGTTCTTCAGGTGCCAACATTGGTGCTGTAACTAGAGATGGTCTGACTCCTTTGCACTGCGCTGCCCGCTCCGGACACACCGCTGTGGTGGCACGCCTGCTACAACAGGGTGCGCCCATCGCCTGCAAGACCAAGGTAATAAATGCCCTAGAAACAAACATATGAGTATATGTCACTGATCTATCTCATTTTTAATTGAGGTTATCAAATTCAATGTGATTTGTTGTTGTTCTTATGTTCAGCGATAATTAATTACCACATGACCCCTTTGATGACCCCTTTTTTATTAGAAAGGAGGTATTTTATGAATGGACAAATTTGAATTTGGTTAATATCTGATGATGGGATCCATAAGAAAATAATCAAATTCTTAAATTTACATGTTAGCCATAAATCTTTACCACATTGTCCCAATTCAATGATTCTTTTTTTATTAGAAAGGAGGTATTTTATGAATGGACAAATTTGAATTTGGTTAATATCTGATGATGGGATCCATAAGAAAATAATCAAATTCTTAAATTTACATGTTAGCCATAAATCTTTACCACATTGTCCCAATTCAATGATTCTTTTTTTATTAGAAAGGAGGTATTTTATGAATGGACAAATTTGAATTTGGTTAATATCTGATGATGGGATCCATAAGAAAATAATCAAACTCTTAAATTTACATGTTTGCCATAAATCTTTACCACATTGTCCCAATTCAATGATTCTTTTTTATTAGAAAGGAGGTATTTTATGAATGGACAAATTTGAATTTGGTTAAGATCTGATGATGGGATCCATAAGAAAATAATCAAACTCTTAAATTTACATGTTAGCCATAAATCTTTACCACATTGTCTCAATTCAATTATTCTTTTTTATTAGAAAGGAGGTATTTTATGTATGGACAAATTTGAATTTGGTTAAGATCTGATGATGGGATCCATAAGAAAATAATCAAATTCTTAAATTTACATGTTAGCCATAAATCTTTACCACATTGTCCCAATTCAATGATTATTTTTTTATTAGAAAGGAGGTATTTTATGAATGGACAAATTTGAATTTGGTTAATATCTGATGATGGGATCCATAAGAAAATAATCAAACTCTTAAATTTACATGTTAGCCATAAATCTTTTCCACATTGTCCCAATTCAATGATTCTTTTTTATTAGAAAGGAGGTATTTTATGAATGGACAAATTTGAATTTGGTTAAGATCTGATGATGGGATCCATAAGAAAATAATCAAACTCTTAAATTTACATGTTAGCCATAAATCTTTACCACATTGTCCCAATTCAATGATTCTTTTTTATTAGAAAGGAGGTATTTTATGAATGGACAAATTTGAATTTGGTTAATATCTGATGATGGGATCCATAAAAAAATAATCAAACTCTTAAATTTACATGTTAGCCATAAATCTTTACCACATTGTCCCAATTCAATGATTCTTTTTTATTAGAAAGGAGGTATTTTATGAATGGACAAATTTGAATTTGGTTAAGATCTGATGATGGGATCCATAAGAAAATAATCAAACTCTTAAATTTACATGTTAGCCATAAATCTTTACCACATTGTCCCAATTCAATAATTCTTTTTATAAAGGAAGCACCCAGGGGTGGTTATATATGAATTTGTTTAACTCTCCAATTTAATAAGGCATCTGTACAACATAACATGTCTTATAGATTTCAGATGACTGGACGAATATCTTGAAGGAAGTAAAATTATGTATCTATTTGCTTTACAGTGACAATACATGTTCGATTGTTGTATTCCAGAATGGTTTGACTCCCCTCCACATGTCAGTTCAGGGAGAGCACGTGGAGGTGGCACGAGCGCTCCTCTCGGCCGGAGCCCCAATTGACGACGTCACAGTCGACTATCTAACGGCCCTCCATGTTGCCGCACATTGCGGACACACCAAGGTATATTACATACATACATACATTGTCATGAGGTTACATACATACATTGTCATGAGGTTACATACATACATTGTCACGAGCGCTCCTCTCGGCCGGAGCCCCAATTGATGACGTCACAGTCGACTATCTAACGGCCCTCCATGTTGCCGCACATTGCGGACACACCAAGGTATATTACATACATACATACATTGTCATGAGGTTACATACATACATTGTCACGAGCGCTCCTCTCGGCCGGAGCCCCAATTGATGACGTCACAGTCGACTATCTAACGGCCCTCCATGTTGCCGCACATTGCGGACACACCAAGGTATATTACATACATACATACATTGTCACGAGCGCTCCTCTCGGCCGGAGCCCCAATTGATGACGTCACAGTCGACTATCTAACGGCCCTCCATGTTGCCGCACATTGCGGACACACCAAGGTATATTACATACATACATACATTGTCATGAGGTTACATACATACATTGTCACGAGCGCTCCTCTCGGCCGGAGCCCCAATTGATGACGTCACAGTCGACTATCTAACGGCCCTCCATGTTGCCGCACATTGCGGACACACCAAGGTATATTACATACATACATACATTGTCATGAGGTTACATACATACATTGTCACGAGCGCTCCTCTCGGCCGGAGCCCCAATTGACGACGTCACAGTCGACTATCTAACGGCCCTCCATGTTGCCGTACATTGCGGACACACCAAGGTATATTACATACATACATTTGGGTGTATTATGCTGGTTTGATGTTGAATGGGTGTTTATCTTTTAAAGGAATAGGAGTTATTTAGAGTCTTGGTTGGTTCCAACTTGCTTTATTACTCAGAATTCAAAGTTTGTATGCATAGCTCAATTTTTGTATATTATTCAATTTTATGGTTTGTTTCTTATAGGTAAAACTAATTAAATCTTAATTAATAAATCATAGGTTCTCATAAAATTTTGTCATACTCAACCATTTAATAAATGTTGTATTTAGTCATTCTGATCTTTCTTCTTATCTCTCTCTCTCGTGATCACTTTATACGCTTGCGCAACGTTCACCAACTTGCAAGTTCAAAACGATTGGTTATCCTTGGGGGAATTTTGCATTCTTCCAGCACTGGGATGGAAACAGATTAATATATGGATGGTCATCTGAGATGCTGAAGTTCTATCTAAACTGAATACAGGGTACGCTCCCAGACCTGAGTAACTTGAAACGATGGAATTTAGACAGAAATGACAGTTGCCGCCTATGTGGGACATCTGCATGCATGGCTAGGCATATCTTGGCCGGCTACAGGAGGGAAGGTTCTCATACAGACACGATAAGGTGCTTGAAATTGTGAGAGAGGCTTCCAGCCTTGCGGTGGCAAGAGCAATCAAAGGATTAACCACATGGAAATTGTCGATTGTAACATTTGTAAAACCGGGACAAAAAGTCAGACCTACAACAAAGAAATTAATATCAATAATTGGGAAGTCAGATGACTGGAATATCCTAATGGATACGAGAACAGAGCGATATAACCTTCCATAAGAGATCTGCATCTCGTCTCTTAGGCCTGACTTGACAATTTACTCTCTTTCATTGAAAAGAGTTATTTATATGGAGCTGACTGTTCCATGGGACACAAATATTCCAAAAGACCACCAATACAAACTAAACAAGTACAAGGAACTGGTCGATAGAACAGTTCAAAATGGCTTTAGCACAAGCATGTATGCTGTAAAGGTGGGGGGCGAGAGGCCTGCCCGCAAAGTCTTTATATTCCTACTTTAAAGACCTGGGTCTCCCTAGAAGTAAAATAAAAGAACTTTTGGATAGGGTGGTAAAAGCAGCATTATCCGCATCCTATTGGATTTGGTTGCGCAGGGGAGTGGAGTATCAGTCGGAGATTGGTGATTGAGTGGTGAGCGTGACTTGAGTCATTAAGTGGCCCATTAATCCCGCATACATGGTCGCAAGCCCATGTGGCTCGCCTGTTCTGGCTGGTACTCTGGTCGCCTGTGCTTGTGGGCCTGGATTCATGAATCCAGTGAAACCACGATTGCCTTTCTCTTTTGTATCCTTCTTACAGGGGTCAGGGGTGACATCTGTGCGAGAACACCGTCACTTCATAAGGAATGTTGCTTTCATTGTTTACAAATAAACCAATCTCTCAATAGATGGCGTTACAAAAGGGTTTCTTCGTTACTTCATAGATGGCAATAGTAATTATTATAAACCAACATTTGACAGATCCCAACTCAAACTATGTATGTTTTATTGCAACAACAATATATGACAATTATATTGACAATAATAATACATAACAGTAATAATGTCTTATTTTCAGGTAATTAGTTACTCATTATTCAAATTATATAGAACTTTCAAAATTACATTGATAAGTCAATTCAATAAGAAGGCATAATTGGTGAACGTTGTGCAAGTGCATAAAGTAATCACGTAAACCAGCCGATGACTGGTCGTAAGCCCTGTAGGTGCCTTGAGTTCCTGGTTCTTGTATAACATTCCAACTTCGTCTCTATTGAGATGTTGAAAAGTTTGTCAAAAAAATATCATTTGACTCCCGACGGAACAATCCATTGTTTGCGTATATGCAATTAAAAAAAATATTTGTTGAATGATTTTATTTTCCTTCAGGTGGCAAAACTGCTTCTGGACAAGAACGCCGATGCCAACGCGCGAGCTCTGAATGGCTTTACACCCCTCCACATTGCCTGCAAGAAGAACAGGCTGCGGGTAGTTGAACTGCTTCTCAAATATGGTGCTAGTAAGTACAACACTTTGTCTGTTACTATATCTCAATGGAGAAGGAGAAATTTTTTTCAAGAAATTAAAATATAAATTTCTCAATTTCGTAGATTAGATTCAGATGGGTCGATGGCAGAGTGGTTAGCGCGCTGGGCTAGTAATGCAGTGGTCGCGAGTTCGAATCCTGCCTCGACCGCTTTCGTTCACCTATAGCACAAGCATTTATTTGCTTATTTTAGGGAACGTAGGAAGATGTAATATGTACTTGTTTAACAAGGACATATTCATTTTTTTATTAAAAAAAAAAATTTGTCGGCCTTCGTGGCTCAGTTGGTTAGGTATCTGACTGCTGAAAGGTTCGATTCCCGGTGGAGACACAGTTTTTAATTGTGTTTTCAGTCTGGATCTGTGAGACGATTAATATTGTAAGTCTTCAGAATGTGGCAACTAATAATATTTGTTACCTGTTAGTTGCCCGAGAAGTAATGTAAAATATAATAGTTGTATGTCATTTGTTGTCTGTGCTGTGTAGATCCAGGGTTCGATTCCCAGCTGAGGAGGAATTTATTAAAAGATATTTGGGAGAATTTGTGGAATGCGAGAAAGTGTGTATTAATATTATTACAATAAATTTTCAGACATATCTGCCACAACTGAATCGGGTCTGACTCCGTTGCACGTGGCCGCCTTCATGGGATGTCTCAATGTGGCCATCCACCTGGTACAGCAAGGAGCACCGGCAGATAGGGCTACAGCCCGAGGGGAGACTCCCCTACATCTGGCTGCCAGGGCGCAGCAGACCGATCTCATCAGGGTTTTGCTCAGAAACGGAGCGCAGGTTGGTTTATTGTGCAAATTTAGAAAGAATCTAATCTAAGGGGTCATAGGTTGAAGTTGGATAGGCAAAAATCTAATCATCTTTGAGTTTTATCTTGATGTTTTTGTGTGTATGGTATATTCCTTAGTACTAGAGAATTGAATTCCCGTTTGCGATAAATCTGATTTTATTTGCTAATTTTACAATTTTTTCGCAAATAACCAAAATTTTCTCATTTTCGAAAAATTAAACTGAAATAAAGCTTTTTTTGGAAATTTTCGTAAAAAAATACCCAGCAATTATCCACCGAAAAGGCAGGTAAAATCTACACAGCCAATGCATTAAATACATCTAAAGTAATAAAGCAATCAAAATGTTAGTGTCTGTGTGTGTGTGTGTGTATGTGTGTGTGTGTGTGTTTGTCTCACGCCTTCTGAAAAACCAAGAGCATCTAAAAATCTAATTTAAGTGCGAACATGTACCAGTATACCTGATGCAGTGTCACGCTAAAAAGAATGCGATAAAAATGCTGAATTTTAAAAATATTTAAATAATTATTTTTTTCATACAAAATTTTCCAAGTCATATCTGTCAAAAAAGTGTACATTTTGCACGCAAATATCTGTTAGTTTAAAAGTTAGAAGTAGGTATTTACACAAAAAAAATATATTTTGAAGTATAACTTAGCGTTTAAGTGAAAAACATGGTGAATATTTGGTATAATTATAATGTTTAACTTATTTTTAAAGTAAGCCTTTTAATAGTACATAAACGCCGCCATTTTAATATCTTTTCATACAATATTTCATTTTCCCACCGAATGAATATGTTCTTGAAAATAATAAACCTTTGAAATAAATGTAATTATGAAATAATAAAATGAAACACAAGACATTACGGCAAGTTTTAAGACATATTGTAAAAATGTGTTATTTATTAGTAAAGATATAGGCATAATAAAATTGCATAATTTGTAAATAATATTTGATTTTTCTGACAATTTTCATTTTTATGGCATCGAACAAACCAATGTAGGTACCTACATATTCAAAAAATGTATCCGAACCATTCGATATTACTTACGTGTTCGAATCGTTTCCATGGCTACAGAAAGAATGTGATATTCAAATAAAATTTGTTAGGAATCGAATTTATTTAGAAGTTTGTTGTAGGTAGGTACCTACCTAATACTATTTACTTACAAATCAACAATAATATACCTATACTGATTTCCTATAGGAAAATTATTTTATTTATTTATTTATCAACCGTTTGTCCGATTATAATGAAACTTTGGTGAATTGTCGAGCGTATGCCCAGGATGGTTTTTGGATTTAAACTTTTTTCTTATTCTTCTTCTTCTTCGTGTATTTGGTCGTTTTACCTATGAAGGGGGAGTATCCTGGGAAAAGAAGGTCCGACTGTCCCTCCATCTCTTCACAGGTCTTCCAGGACGGGTTCTGCATATAAACTTTTTTCTTCTTTTTCTTCAACGTGTACTTGGTCATCTTACCTATGAAGATGAACTATCCTGGGAGATGAAGGTCCAATTTTCCTTCCATCTCTTCGCAGGTTTCTGGATTTAAACTTTTTTCTTCTTCTTCTTCATCGTCTATTTGGTCATTTTACCTTTGAAGGTGGACTAACCTGGGAGAAGAATGTCCAATTTTCCTTCCATCTCTTCGCAGGTATCTGGATTTAAACTTATTTCTTCTTCTTTTTCTTCATCGTGTATTTTTGGTCATTTTACCTATGAAGTTGGAGAATCCTGGGAGAAGAAGGTCCAACTGTCCTTCCATCTCTTCGCAGGTATCTGGGTTTAAACTTTTTTCTTCTTCTTCGTGTATTTAGTCATTTTACCTATTAAGTAGAGCATCCTGGGAAAAGAAGGTTCTTTCATCTCTTCGCGGTTCTTCCAGGATGGTTTCTGGATTTAAACTTTTCTTAACCGACTGATGGGACGGGATGTAATGAAGGGAAGGGAGGCACTAAAGGGCCTGAAGGGACGGGAGGTATAGAAGGGACGTAATGAGGGATTAAAGGGACGGGAGGTACTGAAGGGCCTGAAGCGGCGGGTCCTGGAGTCTAATTCTTTTTCTTCTTAATTTTATGTAGACCTTTAGGGCAGTTTTTATACAAACTATTCCCTATTGTCTAATTCATCTTCTTCTTCTTTTATGTATACATTTGGGTCATTTTTTTATAAAAATTATTTCCTTTAGTCTAATTATTATTCTTCTTCATTTAAGTACGTAGACTTTTGGGAGAGTTTTAATACAAACTATTTCCAATAGTCTTATTTATTTTCTTTTATGTAGACCTTTTGGTCAGTATTTATACAAACTATTTCCAATAGTCTAAATATTCTTCTTCTTCTTTTTTGTAGACCTTTGGGTGAGCTTTTATACAATCTATTTCCAATAGTCTAATTCTTCTATTAGGTATATGTATTTTTACTTATTTTATGTAGACCATTGGAATAGTTTTTTATACAAACTATTTCTTATAGTCTTATACTTATTTTTCTCTTTTTTATTTAGTCTTTTGGGTTAGTTTTAAGTCTAATAGTCTATTGTGCAGAAATATTATTAACGATATGCACACTTGATGAAAATACATATGAAATGAATGGGATATGGGATGTGACGATATAACCTGCACTAGAATCTTTTCAATACTTTTGTTTAATTAAATTTAAACCATTTATATCATCCTATTTTGAATAATTTTCAACACCTAATATTTAAAGAATGGGGGTTGTGGCCATTACTGAACTCTTCACAACATTTATATTCAAATTAAAAACTATTTACTATAGTTCAAGTCTTCTTCTTCTTCGTTAATGAAGACTTTCAGTCAAATTGAGCAAAAATATAATGCACACTTGATGAAAAAATGTAAAAACGAATGGGATGTGACCAATACTAGATCTTTTCAGTACCTACGTTTGTTTTTTTTTTTTTTTTTAACATGTCTACGTAGGGGACGCCAGCTATTAGGATTTGGGTCCATTTTACTCTTCCGAAGAAGCGCACTACGTAGCGTTGGGAGGGGTTTGCAATCTAGAAAAGAGTTTATTAATTCGGATTTTAAAAAGACCCGGGTTGTACGAAGATGGAAACACAGAATTCGGAAGATCGTTCCACAGTCGGGCTGCTGAGTTAATAAAGGAGTTCGAGAAGCGACTAGTTCGTATATGTTGAAGGTCCACTGTGAATGGATGCTGCGATTGAGTGAAGCGAGTGACTCTGTTGCGAGTGGGTGGAGGAGGGACCAAAGATGCAAGTTCTTCTGAGCAATTCCCGTGGTAGTATCTATAGAATAAACTTAAAATACCGACTCTGCGTCTGTATTCTAGTGATTGCAATCCATCAGTCAGTGATGGATCATCAATCAGACGTATAGCACGCCTTTGGACAGCGTCGAGGGTATTCAGTAGGTATTGGGGGGCGCCACTCCAGAGGTGACTGCCATATTCAATAATTGGGCGTATTTGCGCTTTGTAGAGTATACAGATCTGGGTCTAAGTAAAATATCTGCGCGCTCTATATAGTACGCTCAATTTTTTGGAGGCGAGTTTCACCTTAGCTTCGATCAAATTTTAATCAAATTTTAACCACATCCCAACATCCAAAATTACTAAATTTTCAATAGGTACACATTACAATTTGTTTTCGATGATAATATTTAAAAATGGGGGTTGTGGCCAAACCAATCTCTTTACAACGTTGATAAACAGTCATATTTAAAACCATTACGCATAGTCCATGCGAGCAGAAATTGTATAAATATTATACTTCATTCACACTTTATAGCAATATATAAAAAAGAATGGGTTGTGGCCATCACTTGAACATTTTACAATACTTAAACTCAATCAAATTTCAAACCACTTTTCATAGTCTGATATTGCAAAATAATTGGGTGACAATATTATAAAAACGATTGCTTTTTCTTTCACAATTTTACATTCTTGGCCAACGGCGGGACATAAAAGCTAGTACAGTTATATTAAAATAACACAACATGACTATAAGAAGTTGCTGGTAGATAATATTGAAAAAACATGGTAACATTGGATGTTGGATCAAAAAATGGATAGCAAGAAGAGAGGTTCCGGAGCATCTAAAAATCTTTGTGTGCGGTACCGGAACCAGTACCCATAGAATATTTTATCTTTTTCCTTTCCCCATGATACTGCGTCCTTAAATTTTTTATTTTATTAGTTACTAGTGAACCCCGGCAAACTTCCCGTCCTCTCAAACCTTTGAGTACCTCCCGTTCCTTCAGTACCACCCGTCCCTTCAGGCCCTTCAGTACCTCCCGTCCCTTCAGACCTTTCAGTACCTCCCGTCCCTTCAGTACCACCCGTCCCTTCAGGCCCTTCAGTACCTCCCGTCCCTTCAGTACCACCCGTCCCTTCAGGCCCTTCAGTACCTCCCGTCCCTTCATACCTTTCAGTACCTCCCGTCCCTTCAGTACCACCCGCCCCTTCAGGCCCTTCAGTACCTCCCGTCCCTTCAGTACCACCCGTCCCTTCAGGCCCTTCAGTACCTCCCGTCCCTTCAGACCTTTCAGTACCTCCCGTCCCTTCAGTACCACCCGCCCCTTCAGGCCCTTCAGTACCTCCCGTCCCTTCAGGCCCTTTAGTACCTCCCGTCCCTTCAGGCCCTTCAGTACCTCCCGTCCAGTCAGTAGGTTAAGAAAAAGTTTAAATCCAGAAACTATCCTGGAAGACCTGCGAAGAGATGAAAGGACAGTTGGACCTTTTTCCGGGATACTCCACCTTCAAAGGTAAAATGACCAAATACACGAAGAAGAAGAAGATAAAAGTTTAAATCCAGAAACCTGCGAAGAGATGGAAGGAAAATAGGACCTTCATCTCCCAGGATAGTTCATCTTCATAGGTAAGATGACCAAATACACGTTGAAGAAGAAGAAGAAGAAAAATGTTTTAATCCAGAAACCATCCCGGGCATTCGCTCGACAATTCACCAAAGTTTCATTGCAATCGTAATAATGTAAACCCTGCATATCACTTAAACCGCCGGGATTCGATCAGCCACGTAAAGTCTGGACAGCCTTAAATAGAATCTGAACTAGACATGGCAGATGTGCTGACTATTTCACAAATGTGGCTGGTTGGACTCCCCTAGATGAGACTGCGAGGCGGATAGACAGACCATGGACCACATTGTGTCCGAGTGTGACCTCAGGGCGTACGCGGGAGTATTCAAAGACTTCTTCTTGTTGAGGACACAAGTTAATAAAAATCAACAAGGAATAAAAACACATGTTAGAAGAAATTGCCATACGGCAATAAACTCGCCACTTGCGCAGGGTGCAAGAAAGTGTTAATTATTATTATTACATTTCGGGTATACCTAATATTCTTAAGTAAAGATACAATTAGTCATCACAACGAATGTACGTCTGACAATAATCACTTGTACATGGCTAGGGAATCTGCAATCTGTGGAATCTTCTTATTGGGGAATTATATATACATAAGTAGTTGGTACCGACATTATCACAGTTGTACCATTCATTGTAATATTGATTGAGTTAAATCTGGCGAGTCATGAACATCCTTGACTATCTTATACAGCATTATTAAATCTGAGATTATTCTTCTGTCAGACAACCTCTGTAATCCAAGCAGTGACAGAAGATAATCGTAATTTAACTTTTCAAATGGTATTTTCAGTTTAAAATTTATAAAACGTAAGAACTTATGTTGGCTTTATTCAACAGTAACAGTATTTAGATGGGTCGATGGCAGAGCGGTTAGCGCGCTGGGATAGTGGTCATCCAGTGGTCGCTAGTTCGAATCCTGCCTCGACCGATTTCGTTCACCTATAGCACAAGCATTTATTTACTTATTTTAGGGAACGTAGGAAGATGTATATGTACTTGTTTAACAAGGACATATTCATTTTTTATAAAAAAAAAGAAAAAAAAAAAAATATGGTGACCATTCCGGTGTATTGTATTCAATATATTTTGTACATGGATAGTTGGATAGGGCAGCAGATTATTGATATTTGTGAGATAATATTTTTATTGATAAGGCTGGAATTATATATTTGCACATATCTATGTTTTGACTGATAATTTTATTTTACACATTGTTATGTTCAGGACTTTTAATATAAAACACCGCACATATATAAATAAATAAAAGAATTATTTATTTCTCATAAACTATGAACAAAATTAAAAACATTAATTTATTAGATGGGTGGTGGCAGAGCGGTTAGTAATTCTGAGTTCAAATCTTGCCATGACCGATCTCGTTCACCTATAGCACAAGCATTTGTGCTTAGTTTAGAGTATGTATGAGTATGTATAATTTATTTACTTGTTACTAGGACATATTCATTCTCTTTTTAAAAATAAAATAAAATAAAAACAAGTGGGTTGTGGGCAACACTAAACTCTCCACGCCATAGTAAGCGTTCATTTTTTTCTTGAAATGTTGACAATCTCTAAATGAATTTTTATATTAGATTTTTAAACAAATATAAGATTCCCAGAGGACAATAGTTTTCACAATACACCATACACACAAAAACATTGTCACGAAACTCATAGTATGCACAATTTTAAGTTGAATTGCATTACTAGCAAGATGAGCATGTATGAGGCAGTGTATCAATATTGATGAGGCAATGTGTGTGTCAAGATAGAAGAATGCGGTGTTCAGTTCTCACTGCCTACCCCTTGAGGAAGATAGAAGTGGAGAGTAAAATATACACTTGTCTATAGATACACATACAATATCAATATGAAGTTGATCACTCAATTTTCCTTTACAGAAGCTATTTTACTTCTGTTATATACATTTTTCATACAAATATGAAATTTATTTTACATTGATATGGCAGACCATAGATTTTTTTCTTTAAATTTTAACAATCCTTAAATGAATTTTTGATGAGTGTATTTTTTATTGTATCAAAATTTTAAACTATAAAAATACTTCAATTTTCCAGACCGTGAGAGCATTTTGAAAATTTGGACAGATGAAATCATAGAGAAGAAATTAACAAATATCTATGGAAAACTAAGCTTTAAGTTTATAGACCTTACATATTATATGATATCAATATGAAGTCAATCGGACTTATAGTTTGGGCTCAAAAAAAAAAACAATGTAAATGATGAAATCATAGAGAAGAAATTAAAAGTTGTCTATGGAAAACTAATCAGCTCTAGGTCTATACTCTTTACACATATGATGTAAATATGAATTCAATCGGACTTATAGTTTGGGCTGTAGAGAGGACACAAAAAGGATAATTCCGTACGCTGAATGCTATACATACAAACACATCACGACGAAACTCACAGTGTGCACTCTCTACATGATACCCGTTGAGAAATTGATGTAAAAAAATATGCTTAAAAATTGTGAAATCATGACTCCACTATTCCATAGTGTGGAAAGTAAAAAAGAGCCCCAGCGTGGTTTGGACATATCGAGAGAATGATTGATAAACGACTGTCTAAAAAATGTACAAGGATGTTCAAGGAAATGGTTCTGTCTGCCTACCCCGTTTAGGGACATTTGGCATGATGGTATACATGTATTAATGTAAACATTCTCTGGCATTTAATTTAACATCATAAGTACTTAATTTATATAAGTAAACATTCCATAACATTTAATTTAACATCACAAGTACTAAATTTATCTATTTTATTTTTTTATTTTTTTTCATTTTGTCAATACTGACGGTGTTGAATATGTAGAATTCCATAATAATGGATATTTTAAATCAAACAAATGATTTGGTCTACATATATATTTTTTCCTGAATCCACGACGACCGTTTCAGCTTATTAGGCCCTTATCAACTGGTAAACATAGAAACTCTGCTTGATAAGGGCTCTGGAAGGGATAAGCTGAAACGGTCGTCCTAGATTCAGGAAAAAATATATATGTAGACCAAATAATTTGTTTGATTTAAAATACCCATTATTTGTTAAAATGATCCTGTTAAAATGATATCATCATGTACCTGATATTCAACACGTAAACAAGATAATAAAATTCTTGGTATGTTCTGTTGGTATTATATTATAAGAAATTTATTAATTGATAAATTATAGATAAATACAAATAGTTACAGTTATCAGCAAGTTAGGTGAGAATTTTGGGTACCCCTGGGCAGTAGGGAAGAGAGGGAGGTCACGGGTATTGAATAAGTTCTTCTCCCTTTACCCTTGTTTCCTAGTACCGCTGGTTCCTACCACCTCCTGTCTCTACACTCGTGCACAAATAAAATAACATTTATTTAAGTAAATATTTAAAAAAAAAATTGATCCCTAACCTCATTAGGAACTTTGCTTCGAAGTTGGCGATTGCACAGAAGACAGAATGAAACATTGCTTCGAAGTTGGCGATTGCACAGAAGACAGAACATTATTTGTATGTACATACTATATGTCTGTCTTATCATAAATACATTTATTTATAATAATGACACATATATATTAATGTAGGTACAGATTTATATAAAGAATCTTTATAAGTAAATAATATACTTATGTATACAAAACATGTTACTAAATAAATGAACACTTCAGCACAGGATTTCATTATATCATCACAATTACACTATTAATCTGTTATGTAATTGTAATATGCAATGTAGAGTGTCGTAAATTGCAATATTAAATATATAAATAGATATTAATTCAATGAAAGGTACATCAGAGAAACCAATAACAGGTTTACATTTACAAAAATTCAAAACAATAACGAGTAAGCTGTGTCCAACACAAAACTCTCCACTGCATAATAATTGTACATTTTTCTTCTTGGAAAGAATGACAATCTTTAAATGCATTTTTGTGAAGTACATTTCTATTAAATTCTTAAACAAATATTAGTTTCCCAGAGGACAAAAGTTTTCATAATACACCATACACATGAAAATATTGTCACAAAACTCATATAATGCACTATGCATAATTCCTGTTGAGAAATTAATGTAAAAAAAATTGCTTTACGAGCATATATAAGACGATGCATGAAGGTTGATGAGGCGATGTGTCAAGATAGAAGAATGTGGTGTTCCTGCATCTGTAGAGTTGCATTACTGGAGCTTATTGAATGTCCAATTATAAATATTCTTGGAACAATCTGGTGACATTGTAAACGTGTTTTTACGGGAAATATATATTAGACATAGTGGTCTAAACGGACTGAACATAGAAGGGACAGAATGAATTGAAAATGGAAGGAAGGGAGGGACCCAAGGAACTTAGAAGGGACTGAAAATAGATCATATTTCTCATTACCGTAATCTTCTTCAATGGCCCAAGACATGACAACAACGTAATATACATATCTTGTCATTACTATACAATGTCCTTAACCTCAGTATCTCAAAGATAAATTCACTTATCTTTCAAGCCACGGGCGTCCACTTCGATCTGCTGAACGTACTTTACTATCTATTCCTATTCATAGTTCTGAATTTTTTAGCTCTTCATTTGAAGTACATTCAGCTAGACTATGGAATAGTCTAAGTCCTGATATTACGTCGTCTATCTCACTAAACATCTTCAAGAAAAGGCTAAAGCAAAAATATTACGTCTTCCTCTCCTCTTCCTTTCCTAATCCTTTGGTTTTCCTATCATTGCTATGAATTGTTCTTCTATGCTTCTTTTTTTTACTTTTCTTTTTTTATCAACTTATTGCCATAGTACACACTGTTTTTTATATTTAACATTAACTCTGGTTGGTTGGAATTAAGGGACTGAAAGAGCGTAAGGAAATGAAAAGACGAAAATATAATAAGTTCTAGATAACAATCTTAAAAATTGAATTAAACATACAAATTTACCATTTTTGTATATACAGAGGTAAATAATTATATAACACTAGCAGGACAATGTCTGCCGGGTTTTTCTTATATTATGAACATTGAAAAAAAATAAATATGTATGTATGTTTGGTTTAGGTTGATGCGAGGGCACGCGAGGAACAGACTGCTCTGCACGTCGCAGCCAGACTGGGTCATGCAGATATTGCTTCACTGTTGCTGCAGCACGGAGCCGCAGTGGAAGCCAGGACCAAGGATGCGTACACTCCCTTGCATATTGCCGCCAAAGAAGGTAATCATCATTTAACTCAGCGTGGAGCTAACTTACTTACCTGTTAGGGATATTCATCTCCTGGTCCTGTTCTCAGCATAAATAATACCTACCCGCCCAGCTGCAGAATGTTGCAAGAAAATTGTTACCAACCCAATTAACTCTGTGCCCAATTGTTTAGTTACTTAGATGAAAGTTGTATAGTTTGCAGGTATGAGTTTGTTTGTTTGGGAAAGTTAAAGTTTGTGGGTGTTGTGTTACGATTGCAGGGAAGGAAGAAGTGTGCAGCATCCTCCTGGAGCAGGGTGCGCAGGTGTCGGCGGAGACACGCAAGGGTTTCACGCCGCTCCACCTGGCCGGCAAGTACGGTAGAGCGGGAGTGGCCAGGCAGCTATTGAAGGCCGGAGCACAGCCAGACGCTCCGGGAAAGAACGCCATCACACCGCTACACATGGCCACCTACTACGGACATCCTGACATTGCTCTCTTGCTATTAGATAAAGGTTACCTAGTTATTATTTTCTTTTTCTTTATTTTTTTTTTTATTTATTTATTTCTATCCAAAAACAGAGTAGATATAAGATACAAAATAATTTAAAGATAATATAAGCTTATTCATAGATAGTAGACATACAAAGTAAATATAAGTTATTTCATTGCAATAAATATAATTTCATTATTTCACCATTGCTTACATAGTTTAAGCAATTTCTTTTTGTTTGTATCTTTGTTACTAGCCCCCTCACTAGGCATAGCCTCACTAGGCATAGCCTGTACATTCATTATTTACAAAAACAACTTTTTTAAATACACAATGAGACAGTAGTAGGTACACATACACATCAACAATAGGCAGGATACAAGAAAATACATGAATTTATCTTTTGTGCACAGCTACACATACATTCCATTGACACTCTCTTTTGTGCGCAGCTACACAAACGTTCCATTGACACTCTCTTGTGCACAGCTACACATACATTCCATTGACACTCTCTTTGGAGCACAGCTACACATGCATTCCATTGACATTCTTGTGTGCACAGCTACACATACATTCCATTGACACTCTCTTTTGTGCACAGCTACACATATGTACATTCCATTGACACTCTCTTTTGTGCACAGCTACACATACATTCCATTGACACTCTCTTTGGAGCACAGCTACACATACATTCCATTGACATTCTTGTGTGCACAGCTACACATACATTCAATTGACACTCTCTTTTGTGCACAGCTACACATATGTACATTCCATTGACACTCTCTTTTGTGCACAGCTACACATACATTCCATTAACACTCTCTTTGGTGCACAGCTACACATACATTCCATTGACACTCTCTTTGGTGCACAGCTACACAAACTTTCCATTGACACTCTCTTTGGTGCACAGCTACACATATTATATTACATTGACACTCTCTTTTGTACACAGTTACACATACATTCAATTGACACTCTTTTGTGCACAGCTACACATACATTCAATTGACACTCTTTTGTATACAACTACACATACATTCAATTGACACTCTTTTGTACACAGTTACACATACATTTAATTGACACTCTTTTATGCACAGCTACACATACATTCAATTGACACTCTTTTGTACACAACTACACATACATTTAATTGACACTCTTTTGTACACAGCTACACATACATTCAATTGACACTCTTTTGTACACAACTACACATACATTCAATTGACACTCTTTTGTACACAGCTACACATACATTCAATTGACACTATTTTGTACACAACTACACATACATTCAATTGACACTCTTTTGTACACAGTTACACATACATTCAATTGACACTCTTTCGTGCACAGCTACACATACATTCAATTGACACTCTTTTGTACACAACTACACATACATTTAATTGACACTCTTTTGTACACAGCTACACATACATTCCATTGACACTCTCTTATTGTACGAGAGATAGCAACGTTTTCGAGAAATCATTTATGTATGGATTCAGCTTGTCATGAAGGGGAAGATTGAGGGTCGTAGAGGTGTCAGAAGAAGGCAATAAATAATGCGATTTACTTTTTAAACCTTTGGTAGTCTTTTTAAATATAAGTAATTTTATTGTTTAGTCAATAGCCAACCAGTAACAACGCCACTCTAGTCAACCCACTATTTAATCCATTTATTTAGTTTGTCCAATCATTTAATCCATTTGAAATAAATTGACTGTAGTGACCCTAATTTTATTATTATGGGGCAGGCCTGTATGGCTCTGTTAGTAAGATATCTCTATACTCCTGTATGGCTCAGTTAACAAGATATCTCTATACTCCTCAATGGCTCAGTTAGTAAGATATCTCTATACTCCTGCATGGATCAGTTAGTAAGATATCTCTATACTCCTGTATGGCTCAGTTAGTAAGATATCTCTATACTCCTGTATGGCTCAGTTAGTAAGATATCTCTATACTCCTGTATGGCTCGTTTAGTAAGATATCTCCAAACTTCTGTATGGATCGGTTAGTTAGATATCTCTATACTCCTGAGCCAAAGGTCCTAGGCTCGATTTCCGGTGGAGACATTTTTTAATAGTGTAATAATTTCAGTCTTGATCCGTGGGACGGTTCACACCATAAGTCTCTGAAATGTGGCAACTTGTTATTGGCTGCCTATTTAATCAATGTTTAACATGACTTAGTACCTTTCTAGCTGTCCAAGAAGTAATATATAAAACATAAAATTATAGTACTTAATCATAACTTTATTTACTCAATTTAATTTGTCAACTTTCATGGCTCAAGTGGTTATTCTGTGAGATATCTTTCTGAACCATACAAAGGTCCCAGGTTCGATGTTGGGTGCAGACACGGTGTTATTGTTTTGAATTTGGGAGAGGATCAATAATAATCATGAAATCAGATGGGTCGGTGGCAGAGCGGTTAGCGCGCTGGACTAGTAATCCAGTGGTCGCGAGTTCGAATCCTGCCTCGACTGATTTCGTTCACCTAAGCACAAGCATTTATTTGCTTATTTTAGGGAACGTAGGAAGATGTATATGTACTTATGTAACAAGGACATATTCATTAAAAAAAAAAAATAGGAAATAACCTCAACCTTTAATACATAATTAACAAGTATCTACCATTAATATTATATTATACATAAGTAGGTATATTGATTTGCAAGTTATTATATAACTTCCCAGCAGTAGAAGAGATTGATTATTGTATATTTAATGTACATACATATGTGTAATTGATAATAATAATTGTTACTAACATTATCCCACATTGTGTGCGTTGTGTCCCCTAACAGGTGCCTCTCCACACTCGCTGGCCAAGAACGGTCACTCCGCCCTGCACGTGGCCTGCAGACACAATCATCCAGACATTGCCTTCGCCCTACTAGAACATGGTAACATTACCCTTCATTCAGTCATTCATTCATACTCCTATTGTCTTATTGTATTTAACTTCCACTACCATTTATTGTAAAAATCTTGCGTCTTCAGTATTTAAACCTCCAAAACACTCAGTCAAGTAACGTCAGATGAAGGAGCAAGGATACTTTGATGTTCAGTAATGACCAATGACCAATTACTTTACACAACTAGTTTCAGAAGTATACCCCTTTCATCGTCAGATGCATTATTACAGTGATATAAATAAGGTTATAATTAAGTTGTATATTGAGTTATAGTGCACCTGTCTAACTCAATAGTGGTTTATAGTATAGTATAGTGTTTGCACAATAATTATTAGTTATTGTAGAGTAGCATTATATATATATAAAACTTGATCCACTTAACTTTTGTGTATGTACATATATGTACCTATGTATAATGCAAATATTCTGCCTGTCCATGTAGGTGCTGATCCATGTGTCAAGTCTAAAGCAGGTTTCACAGCTCTGCACATGGCCGCTCAGGAGGGACACACAGATTGTGTGGAGATGCTGCTGGACCGACAGGCCAACGTCAACGAACCCGCCAACAACGGTACGTACGTTTACTTCTTACACCGACACATTGGTTTATATCATCACTTGAAGAAGCTTCTGACATCTTATCCTCATACCTATAATTCCTTTATCCTTCATCCCTTCCCAACCCATCCTTTTCCTATTTTTGGACATTATCATTATTATTTCAATTTATATTTTTTTATATAAAATTTTGCATTTTTATATTATTTACTTTTTCTATCTCATGTATACCTAGTAGTTTTTATTTTTTGTTATATGTATTTTTGTACTTGCTCATACTATTGTATTTACTAGTGTGGTTGACTGAAATTGCCTACGGGCAATAAGTCTGCCACATTATGTGATTTGTTTTGCATAATAAAAGAATTTTATAATTATTACATGAAATATTCACAGATTTATATCAATCAATATTTTTGGTTTTATACGAGCAAAGGTTTTATCTGATGTTTATTAAAATAGGGTCTGTAATTGGAGCAAAAAAATATCCGGTAAATAATAAAACAAAAACGACTTATCATAGCATCGGTGGTTCAAAAGTAGTTTGGGGGCCGTATTTGTGTGTGTGTGTGACTATCGATACACAACTACATCGACTCGATAATTATTTTTTAAAAAAATATATTGAATAGATGATCAAAGTATGCACCGACAATCACCCAACTGATACCACATACCACTGGTTGTGGTATACCACCGTCAATGGCGGACGCTCCTTGGGTGCGCTGGAGCGCTGAACCGGTGAAATAAAATTAAAGGAAGATCTAAATTATATATCAACAAACATGGTTTAAAAAATACCAAATAACTTGTCACATAAGTACAAGAATGAAGACAAAAATTCGGAGTATCGCGTTACTTAAATAAACGCCTGAAAATATGCAAAGGTGCCGGACCCGTGGTGCGTTATTCGAAGCGCACCGCATATACTATAACAAATGTATGGAAATTAAGAGAACGTACTGGCTCGTGAAATGATAGATATCTCATACAAATGTTTGACCACTTTGGCGCGCCACACCGATGAGCTGTGTAGGTACAAATATGTATGTTAGCTTGCCGATTCTGTTAGGCGGCGCGCATTTACATCTCGTTTAAATAAGTTTGTTTAATTACAAATTATAGCACATTGGTTATTGTACTTTGTATATTTTTTTAAAAGGCTGTGTATTATTGGAATTTGTGTATGGATTTTTGCGTCATGTTGAAAAATGATTTTTGCTCAATTTACAATTATGGCGATTTTAGTGAGGCTGACGGCACTTTTTCAATTACTATTTTTACTATTTTTAATAATTTTTATAAAATGGTCTATTGGTAGTTTTTAAAAAATGGTCTAACTATTTTTATCAAATGGTCTAGCCGAGTCTTTTTCAAAATCCGTTAAACTTTTGAAACTAATATGTTCAATTCCCATATAATCTTCCGTTGAAAGTGAACGTTATTTGCTGAGTAGGTACCTATCGAAAGAAAGTTGATTCAGACAAAACCATATTTTGAATTTTAATATGAAAGTGTTCGTAAGTATAAAAGATCAAATTAATGTTTCCTACAAAAAATAAATAAGTGTATTTGCTTTGCTCCACCGAACCGTTAAACTTATTAGTTAGCAGCCGCCACTGACCACCGTATACCACAACCCTGATGGTATGTATGCACAGGAACTTGTCAAAACACAAGTGTTTTATGTAGCCATTTTTATTCTGTCAAATCCATAGATCACAAAATCCTTGAGTGTATCCCATTTTCCTGTCCAAAGTAGAATGGTGTAAATGTATGTGTGTGTGTGTTGCAGGACTGACCCCCCTACACTTGGCCGCGCAGGAGGGTCGCGTGGCAGCCGCCTCAGCCCTGCTGGGGGCCGGGGCCCACCCGGACGCTCGCACTCACGACGGCTACACCCCCCTCCATGTGGCCTCGCACTTTGGACAGCACGCCATTGTCAAGATGCTCATCGAGAAGGGAGCGGACGTCGCTGCTACCACTTCCATCGGGTTAGATTTTTTTTTATTTATTTATGTAACATATAATGTTATAATGCACATAAATATATAATTCACTAGTATAGTAATTTTTACAAATAGTCTTTTTGCAATTCCTCATCAAAAATATTGCAATCTTGTGCTTGATGAGGGAATCACTCACACTGATAAATAAAAAATATCAAATACAAAGCAATTAAATCAAAGTCATACATAAAGTAATTAAATCCAAATCATACTTCTTCTTCTTCTTCTTTCCTCTTAGCGCTTTTATCCCGTTTCTATCGGGGTACGCTTTAACCATGATCCTGGAATTGGCGAGTCTGGTTATTACATTGAAGCGACTGCCATCTGACCTTAAATCCAAATCATACATGAAACATAATATATCAAAACACATATTCAAATAAAAAAGGAAATACAGACAATTGAAACATATCAAACATATTAAAAATAGTGCTTCCATTCTTTTAAATCATTGTTTTCGAGTGTCCCGTAAGAGCCGGGTAATTGAAAATACAACAGGCAACAATGACATCTTGCATAGTTCAGCAATGAGGTTCACCACCCATTCTGAATGTTTTGCCTTTTTTGGTGAAACGAGACTGGTGTGTGGGTATACATATATGTGTTGTTCTCCCTTTTATAAGGCAATGCACACCCGCACACCTTTCGCTGGTTACCCCACATTGTGGGATATGCCGTGATGGTATGAATGAATGAATGAAACATATCAAATAACAAATCGAAAACAACCAATTTAGAATGTTAGATGCAATTTTAATTTTTGTTTAAACTTTTACTTTATCTGTTTTAATTTATTTGGGAGGCAATTTATACAAACAAATGCAGTAAAAGTATAATATTGTTTGTTTATTTTGTTACAATTTATTGTTATTATTTGTTTGTTTGTTTGTTTGTTGTGCAGATACACTCCTCTACATCAGGCGGCGCAGCAAGGTCACACATTAGTAATACATATTCTTCTCAAAAACAAGGCAGATCCAAATGCTCTTACTACTGTAAGTAAATCTTCCTACATCATATTACATTAACTTTTCATTTTATTAATAACTGGGGATTCCGCTCTCCCTTTCTGGATCAACTATCCATCGCTTTTGGCCGTGTTCGCCAAGGAACATCAAATGGATCATCAACTAACTACCTGCTCGGAGCTCAAATCCTTGAGTGCATCACTCAGTGAATTTGTATTTCACCAACTAAAAACTAACATTCTTAATTGAGCCCTAGGCTCAACTCTCCTTAAATTTCCGGTGTAAAGGTATACGAACTCAAGTTAAATTATAAAGAAATATTTAAAAATCAAGAACACATAATTTATCTTTTTTCCTTTATTAAAATAACAATCAAATGTTATTACAGTGTGTAGTTCACAATTTTAATAAGTTTTTGAAATCGTTTGAATAAAAGTATTACTTTGATCTCATCAGAAGGTATATTCGCATTAGTGTCGTAAATGGCCGCGAGCGCTGTATACCTGAAACCATGTTTACAAACATATCGCATACCTGCTATTCTACCCTTGCTAATACCTGTGTTACTGTGCATACCGCCATTATTGTTTTCGTTGACATCAATTATGCTGTTTTAAATGAAATTCAATTTTATTTAACAAATACAAAAAGCAATGTTTTGACATCATGAATTTTTCACAAACCCAGTCTTTCGTGATAATAATATATCTGGATAATATAGAAATAAAATATAACAACAAGTGCTAAAATGTAATAATTTTAGTTACAAAATACGTTGATGAATGACTTGATCCACAATAGACCGTCACTTAATAGTTGAGTCGCCGGCGTCACTTAACGGTAGTAAGATTGTTTGGTGAAACGAAATTTTACGCTAAGTGCATCAAAAAAATGATTTTAGCGCTAAGGAACCTTGGTGAAAGTAGGGGTTTGTGTCTCAAAATGATTTTAGCGCTAAGGAACCTTGGTGAAAGTAGGGGTTTGTGTCTCAAAATGATTTTAGCGCTAAGGAACCTTGGTGAAAGTAGGGGTTTGTGTCTCAAAATGATTTTAGCGCTAAGGAACCTTGGTGAAAGTAGGGGTTTGTGTCTCAAAATGATTTTAGCGCTAAGGAACCTTGGTGAAAGTAGGGGTTTGTGTCTCAAAATGATTTTAGCGCTAAGGAACCTTGGTGAAAGTAGGGGTTTGTGTCTCAAAATGATTTTAGCGCTAAGGAACCTTGGTGAAAGTAGGGGTTTGTGTCTCAAAATGATTTTAGCGCTAAGGAACCTTGGTGAAAGTAGGGGTTTGTGTCTCAAAATGATTTTAGCGCTAAGGAACCTTGGTGAAAGTAGGGGTTTGTGTCTCAAAATGATTTTAGCGCTAAGGAACCTTGGTGAAAGTAGGGGTTTGTGTCTCAAAATGATTTTAGCGCTAAGGAACCTTGGTGAAAGTAGGGGTTTGTGTCTCAAAATGATTTTAGCGCTAAGGAACCTTGGTGAAAGTAGGGGTTTGTGTCTCAAAATGATTTTAGCGCTAAGGAACCTTGGTGAAAGTAGGGGTTTGTGTCTCAAAATGATTTTAGCGCTAAGGAACCTTGGTGAAAGTAGGGGTTTGTGTCTCAAAATGATTTTAGCGCTAAGGAACCTTGGTGAAAGTAGGGGTTTGTGTCTCAAAACGTAAAATAATATTTAATGGGTAATTTTATTTTACATCATATATATCTGTGTGAATTTTGTGTTAACTGTAAAGTAAATACTAGGAAATCTTAACACTCCTATACAGGGTGTCCAAGAAAGTACAGTCAAGCTGAAGTCTAGAGGTAGAGCACCCCTGGGGGTACCAGAATACCCCTATTATGTTTCACAATTTTTTGTAGATTTCAAGTTATGATTTTTTTCGTATTTTTTTATTTAAACCTTGTCTAACAAGATATTATTGGTCACAGTGACATGAATTATCGAGATACATGTTAGATAATATATTATAATACAATTTGTGGGTCGATTTGATCTTTGTGCCATAAAAAATGTTGAATCTGAAAATTACTTCAAATTCTAATTTTTGTTAAATTTTGAGAACAATTGTACGATAATATTTGTTTGAAAAATTACCTCCAAACTTAGAAATACAAGGTTATACGGAAAAAATCATAACTCAAAATCTACAAAAATTGCAAAACATAATATTCTGGTACCCCCAGGGGTGCTCTACCTTTAGACTTCCGCTTGACTGTACTTTCTGGGACATTCTGTATATTACAGAGTAAACACTATCAAATCATAACACTGGTATATTGGATATCAGCGCAGTTCCTACTAATCTAGGATTCCATAGATGGCTCTGTATGGGATATCAGATGGACTCTCCTAAAATAACTAGTTCTTCCTAATGTAGCTACATATACATAATATTGTTTGTTATGGCAGACTGGACAGACAGCTTGCGGTGTGGCAGACAGGCTGGGCTATATCGGAGTAGTGGAGGCACTGAGACCAGTCACAGAACATACAGTCAGCCAAGCAGCTGGTGATTCTGGTAATTTATGCCATTTTATACCGACATCAATTATCAATTAATTTATTTTTTATATATTATATTTACATTGTTAATAAAATAAACAGTTTGCACTATTTATGAATTATTTATTCTAAATAATTAATATTTCCATTTTATTTTATCTAGGAGGTGGACCAGAGGGCAGATATCGTGTCGCAGCCCCTGAACTGATGCAGGACACATTCATGAGTGATTCAGAAGATGAAGGAGGTAAAGAACTCTTATCAATCATTACAGAACCTAAGTAAAGCCATCCTTCAAGATTCATCAGTTAATGTTGGTTGTCTTTGTTTTTTGTAGGTGAGGTAGAGTGTCCGGCCCAACAGCAGCAGCAGTACCGCTACATGAGGGAGGCAGAGAGGACGAGAGATCTACCAGACAATGTACCTCTACTGCAGGCATCCAGCAATAATGTCAACATCGACAGAGAACCATTGCACATTGGGTCAGTATCTCACCTTCTAGCTATATTAGGTACCAACAGCAGCAGCAGTACCGCTACATGAGGGAGGCAGAGAGGACGAGAGATCTACCAGACAATGTACCTCTACTGCAGGCATCCAGCAATAATGTCAACATCGACAGAGAACCATTGCACATTGGGTCAGTATCTCACCTTCTAGCTATATTAGGTACCAACAGCAGCAGCAGTACCGCTACATGAGGGAGGCAGAGAGGACGAGAGATCTACCAGACAATGTACCTCTACTGCAGGCATCCAGCAATAATGTCAACATCGACAGAGAACCATTGCACATTGGGTCAGTATCTCACCTTCTAGCTATATTAGGTACCAACAGCAGCAGCAGTACCGCTACATGAGGGAGGCAGAGAGGATGAGAGATCTACCAGACAATGTACCTCTACTGCAGGCATCCAGCAATAATGTCAACATCGACAGAGAACCATTGCACATTGGGTCAGTATCTCACCTTCTAGCTATATTAGGTACCAACAGCAGCAGCAGTACCGCTACATGAGGGAGGCAGAGAGGACGAGAGATCTACCAGACAATGTACCTCTACTGCAGGCATCCAGCAATAATGTCAACATCGACAGAGAACCATTGCACATTGGGTCAGTATCTCACCTTCTAGCTATATTAGGTACCAACAGCAGCAGCAGTACCGCTACATGAGGGAGGCAGAGAGGACGAGAGATCTACCAGACAATGTACCTCTACTGCAGGCATCCAGCAATAATGTCAACATCGACAGAGAACCATTGCACATTGGGTCAGTATCTCACCTTCTAGCTATATTAGGTACCAACAGCAGCAGCAGTACCGCTACATGAGGGAGGCAGAGAGGACGAGAGATCTACCAGACAATGTACCTCTACTGCAGGCATCCAGCAATAATGTCAACATCGACAGAGAACCATTGCACATTGGGTCAGTATCTCACCTTCTAGCTTTATAAGGTACCTAAGTGGAAACCCAGTTTCATATCCAACGCACACTTCTTTCCTATAAACGTCGGTCGTTAGATATCTGACTGCTGATCCAAGGGTCCCGGGTTCGATTCCCGGTGGAGACACAGTATTTAATTGTTTTCAGTCTGGATCTGTGAGACGATTAATATCGTAAGTCTCCAGAATGTGGCAACTTGTTATTGGATGCGTGTTAAATAATTATTTGACATAGTACCTGTTAGTTGCTCGAGAAACTACATAAATATTAATATAAAACGCCTCGTCTCGCTTCATATACCATTGAAACAAATATATGTATCAACTAGCAAAACGAATGGTTTGTGGACATTGTGAAGGGTTATATATTGTCTATCACACTATGTATAGATAAATAATTGTTATAATGTTGTTGTTCCTAGATTCCTAGCGTCGTTTGTAGTGGACGCCCGCGGTGGCGCCATGCGCTCCGCCCGGCGCGCCGGTCTGGCCGTGGTGGCACCGGCCGGCGCCGTGTCGCAGCCCACGAGAGTCACCTGCCGTCCAGCGCGACGTGCCCCGCCGCATCCCCCGCCACTCATGGAGGGAGAGGCACTGGCAGCGAGGCCCCTGCAGCTCGCACCACCTCAGGCCACTTTCCTCAGGTTAAAACTATACCTACCTATTTCACACGATCCTAGGCTCATTTATTTATATGGCTTTAAGCCTTTAACGTGATTAAAAATATTATAATGTTTTTAGACCAAGTTTGGAAAGTGAAAGTACACAAGGCTATAACATTATTCAATTGCCTATCAATCTAGCATTACTTGATTACTCTTAGTTAAAGTTATGATTAAATATTTGTTTATACCTACTTCTTTGAAGATCCTTTTGTAATGACCCTGTAGCTCAGTGGCTCTTGAAGATTGACCCCTCCTCTTTTACGAATTTTTACTCACGATGAGTCAAGAGATCAGCTCTCCTAAAATATCTGTATTCTATGGCAGACCGACCGCCCTGTATATTCTGTAGATGTAACAATATTGGTGATAATGCTCATAGAATTTGTTTTGTAGCCCGGTGATTATAGAAGTGCCATCCTTCACCAGTCCGTGCAAAGAGAGAGAGCTGGTGGTGCTGAGATCAGACACAGGAGAGACATGGCAGGATCATTATCTTCACAACACAGACAACACAATGATACAGGTACACAATATTTACCTCACAATAGATAGGTATTACCAACAAGCTCTCAAATATTATCAACTATTCATTTGAATTACATTAAGCAAGATTAAATACTGTCCACAAATTAAAATGTGCACAATGATCCATGGAGCGGCAAATGCTGGGCATAAGTCTGAGGGATAAAATAACCAATATAGAAATCAGACGCCGAACAAAAATCAGTGGCAATGGGCAGGACACGTGGCCAGACAGCCAAATTCAAAATGGACTCCCAAAGTCTTAAAGTGGAGGCCATGGGAAGACAAAAGGGGTGTCGGTCGGCCACAGAAGAGATGGGCCGACGATATTGTTGCGATCGCCGGAAAAAAATGGATTGAAGCGGCACAGAATAGAGGAAAATAGAGACAAATGGAAGAGGCCTACATCCAGCAGTGGAGGGAAGGCTAGGAAGAAGAAGAAGAAGAAGCAAGATTACTACAGAGGCTACATTGAAGCTAAGGTGAAACTCGCCTTCAAAAAATTGAGCGCATTATATAGAGTGTGTATGATTTTCTTCAAAAAATCATATTTTTGTTCTCTACAAATTGCAAATACGCCAAATTATTGAATATGGTAGTCACCTCTGAAGTGGTACCCCCCAGGACCTACTGAATACCCTCGATGCTGTACAAAGGCATGCTATACGTCTGATTGACGACCCATCATTGATTGATGGATTGCAATCACTAGACCACAGACGCAAGGTCGATATCCTGAGTATATTCTATAGATACTACCACGGGAGATGCTCAGAAGAACTTACATCCCTAGTCCCTCTTCCACCTGTTCATAATTGAGTCACTCGTTCTACTCAATCTCACAAACAATATACACAAACCAGTGGCTTCTCCAACTCTATTATTAACACAGCAGCCCGGCTGTGGAACGATCTTCCCAATTCTGTGTTTCCACCTTCTTACAACCCGGTCTTTTTAAAGATTGCAAATCCTCCCCAACACTGCATATTGCACTTCTTCGGAAAAGTATAATGGACCCAAATCCTAATAGCTGGTGTCCTCTACATAGCCGTGTTTAAAAAAATGTAGATCTTCTGTAGTCTATGTTGCATTGCATCATTCATATTCATACTTTTATAATGATTTTATTGCAGGAGGCCCTGGCAAAGGAAAAGTTGGAATCCGAGAACTTGGGTGTGGCAGGTAATAAGATAGCCAAGATCTTCACATGTGACTTCCCTCAGTACTTTGCCGTAGTATCCAGGGTCCGCCAGGAGATGCACATCATCGGTCCAGAAGGAGGAACCATCTCATCCAGTGCTATTCCTCAGGTAACTACATACGTTATATGTATCAAACAAATCAGTTCTAAGTCGATGCATATATGATACCAATATGAAGTAGATTGAAAAGTATTAGTTTTAGCTGAATACTATATATGAAATCATACGCTATATCTCATTCCATTCCATGTTACGTTGTCTGTATTTCAGGTCCAAGCTTTGTTCCCTGCGTCGGCGCTCACAAAGAGAATCCGCGTTGGACTGCAAGCCCAGGCTGCTCCCTCCGCACTGGCGCAGCGAGTGCTGGGGCGTGGAGGCTCCGCCAGTCCCGTGTTGACCGTGGAGCCCAGGAGGCGCAAGTTCCACCGCAGCATCACACTCACAATGCCACTGCCTGCTACGGCCGTTGCCCAACAGGTACCACACCTAGTACATAATGAACATTATAAGGCACCACTTTATTTATTTATTTAATCATTTATGGTATATTGTCTTTGTGGACTAGAGCCCCTGAGGTTTAAGGTACTTTCGGGAAAGACCGAACCGAGGGTCTATGAGTGACCCTTAAGGTTTAAGGTGCTTTCAGTAAAGTCCAATCCGAGGGCTCAACTCCAGAATTAATTTTTGACTCCTGAAGGTAATGCAGTTAGAGTAGGTACCCGAATCGCTTCCTATTGTGATGTGTTAGCGATCAATTCTGAAGATTGAAAACGAGGTCACCAGGACAGATTCTGCCCACTAAATTTATATAATGATCATAGCTCAACAAGTCACAATAAGAAGACAACGTATTCACAGAGGGTGATTATTACTAATTGAACCTGAAAAATCTGGTGCTGCGGTTGATAGCAAAAATTCTTGTTGGACTTACTACGACTCAGACTGGTACAAATGGCCCAGATCAGTTGCAGTAACTCTATCACATACTGTACGTACTTACCTTATTATATGTCATTCTCAGGGAGGTGGAGGCAGCGGTCCTGGCAGTACACTTCGCCTCCTGTGCTCCATAATGGGAGGTCAGGCAAGCGCCGTGTGGGAGGATGTCACTGGATCTACGCCACTGACTCAGGTCGGAGACTGTGTCAGCTTCACCACTACCGTGTCTGCGAGGTACCTATGTCCATCATATTCATATTAACTTAACCCGTTCACCCGTTATTATGAGTTACACTCATAATAACGGGTGAGAAATGTCAAATGAAATGCAGAAAAAAACTTGACATTTAGGTGTGGTTCACATTGAACATCGGCCCTTGAAATTTAACCACCCTTTACATGTTTTGGAACACCTTATACTTCATTTGAATATTACATACATATATTATGTATATAATTGACAAATAATATTTGTATCTACATTGCCCCACTAGGTAAAATACCTGTGCCGGCGCTAAAGCATTTTGAAATAATGATACTTTTAACAGTGAATACCAACTAACAAAATACACACAAAAATAGCATTACAAATTAGAGATAAAACATAATACAGCAATAATAAATAAAACATAATACAGCAATAATAAATAAAACATAATACAGCAATAATAAATAAAACATAATACAGCAATAATAAATAAAACATAATACAGCAATAATAAATAAAACATAATACAGCAATAATAAATAAAACATAATACAGCAATAATAAATAAAACATAATACAGCAATAATAAATAAAACATAATACAGCAATAATAAATAAAACATAATACAGCAATAATAAATAAAACATAATACAGCAATAATAAATAAAACATAATACAGCAATAATAAATAAAACATAATACAGCAATAATAAATAAAACATAATACAGCAATAATAAATAAAACATAATACAGCAATAATAAATAAAACATAATACAGCAATAATAAATAAAACATAATGCAGCAATAATAAATAAAACATAATACAGCAATAATAAATAAAACATAATACAGCAATAATAAATAAAACATAATACAGCAATAATAAATAAAACATAATACAGCAATAATAAATAAAACATAATACAGCAATAATAAATAAAACATAATACAGCAATAATAAATAAAACATAATACAGCAATAATAAATAAAACGTAATACAGCAATAATAAATAAAACATAATACAGCAATAATAAATAAAACATAATACAGCAATAATAAATAAAACATAATACAGCAATAATAAATAAAACATAATACAGCAATAATAAATAAAACATAATACAGCAATAATAAATAAAACATAATACAGCAATAATAAATAAAACATAATACAGCAATAATAAATAAAACATAATACAGCAATAATAAATAAAACATAATGCAGCAATAATAAATAAAACATAATACAGCAATAATAAATAAACCCATCAATATAATATTTTCCCTTAAAAAAATCAGGGACTAAATCTGTGGAGGAAACCACCATGATTCATGAAGATATATGATTATAACAAAATCTGTGGTGGAAACTGCCATACACCATGAAGTTGTATGATTATAACCAAATCTTTAGAGGAAACTGCCATACACCATTAAGTTGTATGATTATAACCAAATCTTTAGAGGAAACTGCCATACATCATTAAGTTGTATGATTATAACCAAAACTGGAGATGTCCAATAGATCATAAATGTTCATAGTGGTAGTGAGTTTTGTATCCCATTTATATTTAATTATGTTGATACTAACTTTCAGATTCTGGCTGATGGATTGTCGCAACATTACAGACGCTACCAAGATGGCGACAGAGCTTTACAAGTAAGATATCTTAACATATTACATTTTTATGAAAGGATAGAAACACATTTAACAGAATGACAAAAATGAACAAATATTTCACCTATTATTACAACAAAGAGGGCTGATAGGACAGGGCAGCTCATAAGCTGTCAGCTTTTGACCATAAGATGTCATTTCAGCTCATAAGCTGTCATTTCGACCTTAATTAATTTATTATAAGTTTCAAGATTCTGCCAATTATATAAATCTTGTGGTTTTTGATGCCCTTAGCTAGTGTTTGGAGTACTGCTACTACAAATTTAAGTATTTTGTAAATCTGTTTGTCGCTTGACATTATCAAAGAACTATGCTATTGAATTTAATCAAAGATCATTATGCTGTTGCCATAAAAACAATTGGGTTCAACATTTATTAAAATATTAAAAATATTATACTAATCCATCATACAAAATCAAAAAATTATATTAATCTGTCATGCAAAGCCAAAACGTTAAACTAATCTGTCATACAAAGTAAAAAAAATTATAATAATCTATCATACAATGTCAAAAAAATATACTAATCTGTCATACGAAATTAAAAAAATATACTAATCTGTCATACAAAATTAAAAAAATATACTAATCTGTCATACAAAAATATACTAATCTGTCATACAAAATTAAAAAAATATACTAATCTGTCATACAAAAATATACTAATCTGTCATACAAAGACAAAAAATAAGAAATTTTGTGTAGTTTCTAAAATATGCAGCATTTACTATTTTAGTACAGATAATTATTGATTCATTCTCTTTCATTCCCACACACCAGTCTCTTCTCACCTAAAGAGGTCCTACAATCGGAATGGGTGGTGAACCTCATTGCTGAACTATGTGATATATTGTCAGCCTTCGTGGCTTAGTTGGTTAGGTATCTGACTGCTGATCCAAGGGTCCTGGGTTCGATTCCCGGTGGAGACACAGTAGTTTTTAAATGTGTTTTCAGTCTGGATCTGTGAGACGATAAATATCTCAAGTCTCCAGAATGTGGCAACTTGTTATTGGATGTGTGTTAAATAATTATTTGACACAGCATCTGTTAAGTTGTCTGAGAAGCTACATAAAATAAAATATAATGTTTTGTTTGTTGTATTTTCGATTACCCGGTTCTTATGTTACATCCGAAAATGACAATAGTAATAATAATAATAATAATAAAATGAATGTTTCAGGGAGATGCTTCTGGTGCCATTTGAAGCTCGTATGGTTGTGTTGGGTAAAAGAGTGGACGCTCTTGAGGGTCGTCTATTGGTTCTGTGTCTTACAGATCAACAGTTGGGCAAGACTTTATTGGAACAGGTCAGATTATATATGTACATATATCAATCTTATTCATAATGTCATTCTGTTAAGGTTACTGTTAAAGTGGAGATTAGCGGAGACAACACTCGAGAGATGGCTGAAGGAATGAATGAATTTGTCAATACTGACGGTGTTTAATGTGTAGGACTCCATTACACTAGGTATCTTTTAATCAAACAAAAATAATTATGTTTCTACATATATGGGTAGAATGAATGAGGAACGCCTGACGAAGTAAATATACAATGCGGATAGGATTGGATTGAGAGGCCGGGGCCGCCCAAGAAAGGGATGGCACGACCATGTGAACGATATTCTGAAAGACGGAAATGTTAGAAGCATGTACAATAGACGAACATGTATGAGACGATGCATGAATGTTGACGAGGCGATGAATGTGTGCCAGGATAGAAAGATATGGCGTTCGGTTCTCGCTGCCTACCCCGTAAGGGACATGGCGTCATGGTATGTATTGTATGTATGTAGGACAATTGTTTCGGCTGACTAGGCTCTTATCAAACAAAGTGTCTGTCTGTCTGTGACTGCCGTAGAGACCAAACTATGATACCTGGGGTTTTGAAATTTTGGAGGGTTAATTTTGTGCATTCTCTATTCAGCTTTTTAAAATGATAAAATGAGAGCAAGGGTACATACATACCATCACGCCACGTCCCTTACGAGGTAAGCAGAGAGAACCGAGCGCCATACTCTATTTTTGCACACATTCCTGGCTTCCTTTACATCCATGCATCGTCTCATACATGCTTGTCGATTGTTCGATCTTCGTATGTTTCCTTCTTTCAAAATATCGGTAGTTTATAATTTGTAAATTTTGTTAATCTCTTTTTACCATAAGTTGAATTTCAAGTTTATGGTTATTAAAATCCTCGCTTCTATCCCAGCTGATGAAAAAATACAATTATGTTGGTCCATTCATAATGTCAAAAAAATGCATAGTTCATTCCATTTAAATGTTTATAAGATATTATGTAATATAGATAAATAGATATGTTAATGAGTACAGTGTATGACATGTAATGTATTACAGGAACACTATACGGAGCTGGCTCAGTCATCTCCCATCACCCTATTGGACTCCAAGAGTCTCTACTTGGAATTCTCCGGTAACCTTGTTCCAGTCACCAAAGCTGGACATCAGCTAAACTTTAAATTCCAGGTAAATAGTTCTCTGTATCAATTACTTCAGTCTTACTTACGATGATTCTATTGTGTGTTGCTTCATGAAATAATTACATGAAATGCTCTATGCTATAAAACATCTCTGTGATTTGAATGAAGAGTATGAGGTCCCATATATTTTGTTTATGTGATATTGATGAAGAGTATGTGGTCCCATATATTTTGTTTATGTGATATGGATGAAGAGTATGAGTTCCCATATATTTTATTTATTTGATATTGATGTGGTCCCATATATTTTGTTTATGTGATATTGATGAAGAATATGTGGTCCCATATATTTTTTTTATGTGATACGGATGAAGAGTATGAGTTCCCATATATATTATTTATGTAATATGGATGACGAGTATGAGTTCCCATATATTTTGTTTATGTGATATTGATGAAGAGTATGTGGTCCCATATATTTTGTTTATGTGATATTGATGAAGAGTATGAGTTCCCATATATTTTATTTATTTGATATTGATGAAGAGTATGAGATCCCATATATTTTGTGTCTATTATAATATACATGGCAACAAAAGCAATAATTTTGTTCAAGAGTAATATATTTGTGAGTATATGAAATGGTAAATGAAGATATTGTAATAATTTGCAGGCTTTCAAGGACAACCGTTGTGAGTTCTCTGTTCGTGTCAAGGATCCTGAAGATTTGGCAGCCGGTAGAATCTACTTTATGTCAGAACCCAAGGTGTGTTGTTCATATTTATATTTGTTGAGAATCCCTTACAATGATTACTATGTAGGACTGTGAAACATTACAGTAAGGGCGAAAATCCAAATATATATTATTGGTGTTTAGCTAATATTGTATTGTATGTTTGGCAGGCATCTCGGGGTGAAGTGGGAGGTGCTGCCTCGTGTGCCCTAGACGTGCAGCTGCCGAGGTCAGTGGCACCACGTGGAGCCAAATCACATCTTGACTGTCTAAACTTAGACCAGTCTGGTAAGTTACTTCACCTCTTCATCTGACTCAAAACTAATTTATATTGAACAACAATTTGTGTATTGTGGTGTTTTCTTTGTTTCATACTCTGTTTTGACAAATCAAATCATTGTTTCTTCTAGCTTTTGACAAATCAATTCATTGTTTCTTCTAGCTTTTGACAAATCAAATCATTGTTTCTTCTAGTTATTAACAAATCAAATCATTGTATTTTCTAGCTTTTGACAAATCAAATCATTGTTTCATCTAGCTTTTGACAAATCAAATCATTATTTCTTCTAGCTTTTGACATATTAAATCATTGTTTCTTCTAGTTATTAACAAATCAAATAATTGTTTCTTGTAGCTTTTGTCAAATCAAATCATCGTTTCTTCTAGTTATTAACAAATCAAATCATTGTATTTTCTAGCTTTTGATAAATCAAATCATTGTTTTATCTAGCTTTTGACAAATCAAATCATTATTTCTTCTAGCTTTTGACATATTAAATCATTGTTTCTTCTAGTTATTAACAAATCAAATCATTGTTTCTTGTAGCTTTTGTCAAATCAAATCATCGTTTCTTCTAGTTATTAACAAATCAAATCATTGTATTTTCTAGCTTTTGATAAATCAAATCATTGTTTTATCTAGCTTTTGACAAATCAAATCATTATTTCTTCTAGCTTTTGACATGTTAAATCATTGTTTCTTCTAGTTATTAACAAATCAAATCATTGTTTCTTGTAGCTTTTGTCAAATCAAATCATTGTTTCTTCTAGCTTTTGACAAATCAAATCATTATTTCTTCTAGTTATTAACAAATCAAATCATTGTTTCTTCTAGCTTTTGACAAATCAATTCATTGTTTCTTCTAGCTTTTGACAAATCAAATCATTGTTTCTTCTAGTTATTAACAAATCAAATCATTGTATTTTCTAGCTTTTGACAAATCAAATCATTGTTTCATCTAGCTTTTGACAAATCAAATCATTATTTCTTCCAGCTTTTGACATATTAAATCATTGTTTCTTCTAGTTATTAACAAATCAAATCATTGTTTCTTATAGCTTTTGACAGTTTGAATCTTTATTTCTTCTAGCTTTTGAAAAATCATATCATTATTTCTTCTAGTTATTAACAAATCAAATCATTGTACCTTTTAGCTCACAAATGATTGTGAAAGTCTATGTGGAAATCATATTATTTGCATACCCAATATATAAAAGACTCTTGTCTGCAACTAAAGTCTTGTATGCAGACACTCCATGTCTTTTACCTGATATAATTAGGTACATAATGTATATTTATTTGACTGTGCAATATATTATTGTTTAGGCTTTGATGCCCTCAACGAGGATCTCAGCGGCCACTGGGGAGACTCTCTGGGGCGCCATGCTCACCTATCTTTACCGCGACACTCGGAGATGGACTCTGAAGATGACGAACATAAGGTGACTATCATTATTTTGTTTTCATCAGATGTCCAATTACCATTTTGAAGATAACGAAACAGGAACGAGGATTCAAACCATCAAATATACTTGCATGCTAACCAGGGCCGCACTTAAGAGAATACATACATTTGATTGATTATTTATGAGTTGGAGACAGTGTTCTGTCGCGTAAGGAATATCAACCTAAGGGGTCATAGATTAAGATTGTATAGGCAAAACCTGAACCCGTTGAAATATTGTTTGTTGACAGATATGTTGAGGGTTGGAATGGCATGCTTGTGGAACTGGTTGACTTACCACCGGATGTAAACTCCTTTAAGAACTTGTACGACTTTCTCTATGGAAGGAATGAGTGATTGTTGTTGATAGTGTTGCTATAGTGGTATAGTTGTACTTGGTGCAATATACAGTGTAGTGCATCAGACATATCAGCCACACTGCCTGTCTGATAATAATATAATAACTCTCTCTATGGCAGGCAGGCAGGTATGAATGAGTGATTGTTGTTGATGGTGTTGCTATAGTGGTATAGATGTACTTGGTGCAATATACAGTGTAGTGCATCAGACATATCAGCCACACTGCCTGTCTGATAATAATATAATAACTCTCTCTATGGCAGGCAGGCAGGTATGAATGAGTGATTGTTGTTGATGGTGTTGCTATAGTGGTATAGTTGTACTTGGTGCAATATACATTGTAGTACATCAGACATATCAGCCACACTGCCTGTCTGATAATAATATAATAACTCTCTCTATGGCAGGCAGCTATGAATGAGTGATTGTTGTTGATGGTGTTGCTATAACTTGACAACAGCGATAAGCGAAAGACACTGGGCACTCAACGCACGTTCTATATATAAAACCAGTCACTCATGCTCTCTCGCTTGCACTCACAATATCAAAAAAATATTCAAATATAGCATTAACAATCAACTTTGGCTTACTCCAACCATTAATTCGGTTATTTGGGGGGAGTACTGTGGGGACACACCACTAATCACAACCTGAGTCAGTTCTCTCGTGCTACTCGTTAAGTAAACATCATGTTAAACACTCAGTTTTATTTTGCATCCCACATACCACCACATACCACTGAAGTCACACATCTGGGAAGTTAGTTATTTTTAAAGTACTTCTGGCCATTTAAAAACTAATACCCCTCTGCATCCAACATGCAGAGGATATCTGGGAGTACCCATCGACCAATAAATTGCTCTTAAAATAAGAACTTGGAGACAAATGTGCCATAAAATAATTAGTTATCTGGAAATAAGGCGAGAATGCAAGATACTGTTTTGTCTAACAAAACATATTAATGTGGAATTTGCTGTTGAATTTTCGTATCTCGGATAGTAAATATGTTTTCTTATTATTACAGTACGATTCGAAGGGAGCTAAACCAATCAAGGATCTGCTGAATAAGGAAGCACGAGCCAATGGACAAATATCCGGAAGATGTGAGTTATCATTTATACAATATCATATTTTATTAATACAGACAAATTGTATATCACATGAAAGTTGTTTGAATGTGAATATGTTCCTCAGGCAAGCCTCCCACCCACACCATAAGTAACCTCAACTTTTTCTTTCTCAAAAGAATAAAAACAAATATATTTTTTCTTTATCATATTTTTGTTTTATTTCAGTGATACAAAATGGAGATTCGGATTATGACAGTAAGAAGCCACCGCCGAAGCCAGCCCGTCAATCACTAGAAATATTTGACTCTGACGATGACAAAAGTTCCACTATGGAGAGGAAGAAGAAGTCTTCCAGCCCAGCGCAGGATACCAGGGATAAGTCTCCCTTACCTCAACTCGAGGAGAAATCTCCAGCTAAAGCCATCAAGGAAAAGTCTCCTTCTCCGGATCTCAACAACAGAAATAGGGAGAAGACACCAGATCTCATCAAGGATACTAATGTGAAAGATAGGTCACCAGAGAAAGTGAAGGAACAATCACCGGAAAAAGTGAAAGATAAGTCACCAGAGAAAGTGAAAGATAAGTCACCAGAGAAAGTGAAAGATAAGTCCCCAGAGAAAGTAAAAGATAAGTCCCCAGAGAAAGTAAAAGATAAGTCCCCAGAGAAAGTTAAAGATAAGTCACCAGAGAAAGTAAAAGATAAGTCCCCAGAGAAAGTGAAAGATAAGTCCCCAGAGAAAGTTAAAGATAAGTCACCAGAGAAAGTTAAAGATAAGTCACCAGAGAAAGTTAAAGATAAGTCACCAGATAAAGTGAAAGATATGTCACCAGAAAAAGTAAAAGAGAAGACACCAGATAAGATCATCAAAGAAGATCTCTTGGATAAAGTTGAAGATATGTTTGGTGCTTTTGCCCAACCAAAACTGAAGGAAGACAAAAAGGATGATGTATACAGTACGAGGTTGGTCATAGACGAGGACTTTGAAACGGACATCGCCGAGAGGGTAGCAGAATTCAACAAAGATCTGCAAGACCCTAGGGAGGAAGTACACGAGGTATTCTACAAGACGGAAAAGAAAGCTGGCACAAGGACCGAAATACCCGATGCCACAGAGGACAGGTTGACAGATCTCAGTGAAGTCATGGGACATCATCTCAAAGAAGGATCCAACAAGTTACAGAACCTCAAAGATGAATTCGCCATCGAAGATAAGATCATCGGATTTGGTAACGAATCTGTCAAACTGAAGGATAATTTGGAAGAGAACCTACACTATATGAAGAGAGATCTGCCTGAAAAGATGAACAAGAAGTATTTGGAATTCAGTGAGAGCGTCGAGGATAGATATAATAAAGCCGAAGAGGAGTTGGAAGCTGAAAAGAATTCTCTGATCCGAGCCCAGGAAGATTTGTTGCAGAAGGAATATGAAAGAATAGCTAGTCAAGTTCCAGTCGATGACATGTACCAACAATTTGATAAACTATCCTTCGATGTTGGAGAGAAAGGCAAAGAGTTGTCGGAGAAATGTAAAGATGTTTCCGATGACTTAAACCAAGATCTCTTGAAGAAGTATGAAGATGTGTCGGATAGTCTTGTAGCCACAGGACACCATGTGGACAATTTTGTTTCACAAAAAGGACATGAATTTTCACAAGTGTACGATGATATGTCCAGTAAAGTTGACGCTAAAGGACAAGACTTTAACGAGAAGCTAGATTTATTAACAGATAGTGCTGTAGATAAGACACAGGATGCAACACAGAGGTTGGTGGACTTCTCCGACAGCTTGGACAGCAAGATCAGCGATTCAGAACAAAAGTTGAACGAAACTGGTGATATGTTAGGAGAGAAATTCAACAGTGTTACCGGTGATTTAAATAACAAAGGACAGAAGTTATCAATGAAATTTGCAGAAAAGCACGATGAAGTGGGCTCCCTGCTCGATGAAATGACCGAGGAATTCACTGGAGACATTAAGAGGAAAGAAAGTTTGCTGGAAAAGAAATACGAGGATCTGACAAAAGATCTCTGTGAGACAAAGGAAGATGTAAACGCACAATTCGATCAGTTGGTTAGCGACGCTTCAATACATAAAGACAACTTACAGAGGGACTTGGAAGGAAGAGTGGACGGTGTAGCAGAGGATGTTCAAGACAAGACACAAAACGTAGTTCACAACTTAGAAAATAAGGCCAGTAATGTTGTTCACAATCTAGAAGATAAGACTGGTGACGCCGTTCACAGTGTAGAAAGTAAGACCGACAATATTGTTCACAATTTAGAAGATAAGGCAGGAAGCTTAGTTCACAATTTAGAAGGTAGAAGGGAAGAACTGGGAGACGAGACCCAGCGTGTGATGGAATCAGCCGAGGAAGAGGTGAACAGGATAACCATGGAGGCTGAGAAGGAAGTTAACAAAACTGTGGACGAAGGACAGAAGATGATGGACACTGGAATAGCAGAGGCCAAAAATCTAGCTGATAAATGTAAGTATCATTCTCTACCATAGTTCATCACACTGTGAGCAGTGAAACAATGATTGCCATCATCTTAATTGTACTGTGAACAATGAAACAATGATTGCCATCATTCATCTTAATTATAGTGTGAACAATGAGATAATGATTGCTATCATCTTATTTTTACTTTGATAAAATAAACTAGGTGTTCACTCTGAACCCACCTATTATGTAAATAAATCGCTGAAACGCAATATAAAACTGTCTCCACTGGGAATCGATCCCGGAACCATTGGTTCAGGAGTCAGATGTCTAACTAACTGAACTACAAAGGCCGACTTTATTGTTTGAGTATAGAAAAAATAACATAACAATGTTTTTATTTAGATAATTAATTATTGCAATATTGAATTACATGGATATTGAAAGATAAGCAATAATAGTCATAGATAATTTTATGCAAAAGAAATTTTTTTTTTAATTAATTTCTCATGCAATTCTTGCTTCTCTGGGTGGGTGGAAGTAAAACATGCAAGGAAGTGTTAATTATTTTTTAAACTTTCATTTGTTACGTTTTCTTTTCATTTATGACCATTTTTGTTGTATTTATAATTTGCACGAGTAAAAAATCCATTTAATATCAATTTAATGAGTAATATTTATTTATATTTTTATTTATTTCATATTGTTTGTTTTTTTAATTTTTTGTTTTATCATTTTTTTATGTTTTTGTGTCTAACTTATCATTTCAGTTACTGGTTTTATGAAATCACCAAAGCACGGAGGTAAAAAGAAGGGTTCGAAAAAAGGGAAGCATTAAGGGAACAATTACAATAGGTAAAGACATTACAAAACTCACAGTTTTCCTTTTTTTAATACACAACATACAACATTATGACCCGAATGCACAGTCCTAGGTAAGTAAATATGTACTAACTCCTAACCTCACTGGAGTATTTAGTATTCTTAAGTTAGCAATTGCATTGCAGAGACATCACTAACTAAATACTACGCCAATCTTAAGGTCGATGGCGTAGAATTTCACATTATTGTGTACGAAGAAAAGAGATAGATAGCTTTCTATGGGCTTCGAAAGCTATCTATCTCTTTTCTGACGTTTAAAATGTTTTTTTGCTATAACAACACAAACATATGTAACCAACTTCACACTTCTCACTGACAGGTCGATGTCACGATTTTTTTGAAATTCCACCGAATTTTCGGCATCTCGTATGGATCGCTGAATACTCTGTTTGGTATTTGATTTGACAAAATTACCAAATACATATTCAACGAAGCCGATAAAATCATCATCCACCGAAAAAAACTCGTATTTTAGTATTAAACCACTCGTAAGGTTCCTCGCGATCAACCTTACTTTTTGACAATTCGGAAATGTTAGTTTACGCCGGTGCGCATGCGCTATGTATTTAGATATGTCTCTGCAATGCAATTCTCATAGAAAAACGTCGTAGCGTCCTCCAGTTATGAAGCCACATGATTTCCTAACTTAAGTGAGCGACTGTGCAATGAAAACATGGTTAATATTTAGAATTTAGTATTTAGGTAGGACTCTGCATTCGGACCTATATCTTTCTGTTGACACATTTATCGCACACTGCTGTATATCAATTGTATTATTTTGTTTAAAATATATTCAAATACCATTTCAAAATGATGGTTGTTTGTTTTTATCAAAACATTTCGAGTGTTGAATAGTTGAAGCACAAAAATGACACTTTATATTAGAGTTAGATAAATAATTTACAACTATGTAATGTATGTATGTAGGTACACAAATATGTCAAACCTTTATTTTATTTCACATATGTAAACCTATGTATATCATATTGTAGTTACACAAGTTAATTATAATTTCACACTACAAATTCTCACTAATTAGTCAAGCCTTTGTATTATACAGTAACATAATATATAAATAATTTACAACTATGTAATGTATGTATGTAGGTACACAAATATGTCAAACCTTTATTTTATTTCACATATGTAAACCTATGTATATCATATTGTAGTTACACAAGTTAATTATAATTTCACACTACAAATTCTCACTAATTAGTCAAGCCTTTGTATTATACAGTAACATAATATATAAATAATTTACAACTATGTAATGTATGTATGTAGGTACACAAATATGTCAAACCTTTATTTTATTTCACATATGTAAACCTATGTATATCATATTGTAGTTACACAAGTTAATTATAATTTCACACTACAAATTCTCACTAATTAGTCAAGCCTTTGTATTATACAGTAACATAATATATAAATAATTTACAACTATGTAATGTATGTATGTAGGTACACAAATATGTCAAACCTTTATTTTATTTCACATATGTAAACCTATGTATATCATATTGTAGTTACACAAGTTAATTATAATTTCACACTACAAATTCTCACTAATTAGTCAAGCCTTTGTATTATACAGTAACATAATATATAAATAATTTACAACTATGTAATGTATGTATGTAGGTACACAAATATGTCAAACCTTTATTTTATTTCACATATGTAAACCTATGTATATCATATTGTAGTTACACAAGTTAATTATAATTTCACACTACAAATTCTCACTAATTAGTCAAGCCTTTGTATTATACAGTAACATAATATATAAATAATTTACAACTATGTAATGTATGTATGTAGGTACACAAATATGTCAAACCTTTATTTTATTTCACATATGTAAACCTATGTATATCATATTGTAGTTACACAAGTTAATTATAATTTCACACTACAAATTCTCACTAATTAGTCAAGCCTTTGTATTATACAGTAACATAATATATAAATAATTTACAACTATGTAATGTATGTATGTAGGTACACAAATATGTCAAACCTTTATTTTATTTCACATATGTAAACCTATGTATATCATATTGTAGTTACACAAGTTAATTATAATTTCACACTACAAATTCTCACTAATTAGTCAAGCCTTTGTATTATACAGTAACATAATATATAAATAATTTACAACTATGTAATGTATGTATGTAGGTACACAAATATGTCAAACCTTTATTTTATTTCACATATGTAAACCTATGTATATCATATTGTAGTTACACAAGTTAATTATAATTTCACACTACAAATTCTCACTAATTAGTCAAGCCTTTGTATTATACAGTAACATAATATATAAATAATTTACAACTATGTAATGTATGTATGTAGGTACACAAATATGTCAAACCTTTATTTTATTTCACATATGTAAACCTATGTATATCATATTGTAGTTACACAAGTTAATTATAATTTCACACTACAAATTCTCACTAATTAGTCAAGCCTTTGTATTATACAGTAACATAATATATAAATAATTTACAACTATGTAATGTATGTATGTAGGTACACAAATATGTCAAACCTTTATTTTATTTCACATATGTAAACCTATGTATATCATATTGTAGTTACACAAGTTAATTATAATTTCACACTACAAATTCTCACTAATTAGTCAAGCCTTTGTATTATACAGTAACATAATATATAAATAATCTGCATTAATCCAACAAATATATAGTGTCCCTATACACTACTATTGTTGGAGGTGAAACTCTTAGATATTGTAGTAAAAGATGTCTATTCTTTTACACTTTATTTTACAATACTTCAAATATACAATATACAAATCAAGGTCAAATACTATAACAATTCACGGAGGTAGCTATCAACGGCGTAACGATGAATGACGCGCCGCGTGGCCATTCAAACACTATATACACACACAGACATGCTATCTCTTTCACTCACATATCTCACAAAATATTTGTAGTCCGGAATATTTGAAAGAATATTAGTAGTTTGACAAATTATGATAGCGCTAATACATGTAAAATTGAATTAACAAGTTACAACCTGTTCAATCATGAATTAAGTGGCATTTGTGATTACAAGGATTGCCAAATTAGACGGGAGTCAAATTAACGAGGGTCTACTGCATGTATTGTGGTTGCACAAATAATTTCAACCTATATATTGTGCCTAAACAAATTAGTTGTCACAATATTGTAGTTACAGAAATTAGTTCAGCCTGTATATTGTAGTTGCACAAATAATTTCAGCTTTTATACTGTAGATACACAAATAAGTTCAGCCTCTTTATTGTGGCTACGCAAAAAAGACCAGCCTTTATATTGTAGTTACACAAATAAGTCCAACTCTTATTTTAGCTCTACAAATAATTTCAGCCTTTATATTGTAGTTACACAAATGAGTTCAACCTTTGTATTGTAGTAGAATGAAAAGGCCATCATTGATTTACATGTTGCCATAGTAGTTACACAAATAAGTCAAAACTTCTTGTAACAGTTTTGCAAAAATCATTTGAGGCTATAAAACTAATAAAACACTAATAACAAATAATAAAAATAATAATAATAAAACTATATACACACAGTAAAACTACAGATACATAAATGACAATAATTATTATTATAGTTACACATAAACATATCAAATGTAGTTACACAAATAAGTCCAATACTATAATAAACTATATACACACAGTAAAACTACAGATACATAAATGACAATAATTATTATTATAGTTACACATAAACATATCAAATGTAGTTACACAAATAAGTCCAATACTATAATAAACTATATACACACAGTAAAACTACAGATACATAAATGACAATAATTATTATTATAGTTACACATAAACATATCAAATGTAGTTACACAAATAAGTCCAATACTATAATAAACTATATACACACAGTAAAACTACAGATACATAAATGACAATAATTATTATTATAGTTACACATAAACATATCAAATGTAGTTACACAAATAAGTCCAATACTATAATAAACTATATACACACAGTAAAACTACAGATACATAAATGACAATAATTATTATTATAGTTACACATAAACATATCAAATGTAGTTACACAAATAAGTCCAATACTATAATAAACTATATACACACAGTAAAACTACAGATACATAAATGACAATAATTATTATTATAGTTACACATAAACATATCAAATGTAGTTACACAAATAAGTCCAATACTATAATAAACTATATACACACAGTAAAACTACAGATACATAAATGACAATAATTATTATTATAGTTACACATAAACATATCAAATGTAGTTACACAAATAAGTCCAATACTATAATAAACTATATACACACAGTAAAACTACAGATACATAAATGACAATAATTATTATTATAGTTACACATAAACATATCAAATGTAGTTACACAAATAAGTCCAATACTATAATAAACTATATACACACAGTAAAACTACAGATACATAAATGACAATAATTATTATTATAGTTACACATAAACATATCAAATGTAGTTACACAAATAAGTCCAATACTATAATAAACTATATACACACAGTAAAACTACAGATACATAAATGACAATAATTATTATTATAGTTACACATAAACATATCAAATGTAGTTACACAAATAAGTCCAATACTATAATAAACTATATACACACAGTAAAACTACAGATACATAAATGACAATAATTATTATTATAGTTACATATAAACATATCAAATGTAGTTACACAAATAAGTCCAATACTATAATAAACTATATACACACAGTAAAACTACAGATACATAAATGACAATAATTATTATTATAGTTACACATAAACATATCAAATGTAGTTACACAAATAAGTCCAATACTATAATAAACTATATACACACAGTAAAACTACAGATACATAAATGACAATAATTATTATTATAGTTACACATAAACATATCAAATGTAGTTACACAAATAAGTCCAATACTATAATAAACTATATACACACAGTAAAACTACAGATACATAAATGACAATAATTATTATTATAGTTACACATAAACATATCAAATGTAGTTACACAAATAAGTCCAATACTATAATAAACTATATACACACAGTAAAACTACAGATACATAAATGACAATAATTATTATTATAGTTACACATAAACATATCAAATGTAGTTACACAAATAAGTCCAATACTATAATAAACTATATACACACAGTAAAACTACAGATACATAAATGACAATAATTATTATTATAGTTACACATAAACATATCAAATGTAGTTACACAAATAAGTCCAATACTATAATAAACTATATACACACAGTAAAACTACAGATACATAAATGACAATAATTATTATTATAGTTACACATAAACATATCAAATGTAGTTACACAAATAAGTCCAATACTATAATAAACTATATACACACAGTAAAACTACAGATACATAAATGACAATAATTATTATTATAGTTACACATAAACATATCAAATGTAGTTACACAAATAAGTCCAATACTATAATAAACTATATACACACAGTAAAACTACAGATACATAAATGACAATAATTATTATTATAGTTACACATAAACATATCAAATGTAGTTACACAAATAAGTCCAATACTATAATAAACTAACTATATACACACAATAAAACTACAGATACATAAATGACAATAATTATTATTATAGTTACACATAAACATATCAAATGTAGTTACACAAATAAGTCCAATACTATAATAAACTATATACACACAGTAAAACTACAGATACATAAATGACAATAATTATTATTATAGTTACACATAAACATATCAAATGTAGTTACACAAATAAGTCCAATACTATAATAAACTATATACACACAGTAAAACTACAGATACATAAATGACAATAATTATTATTATAGTTACACATAAACATATCAAATGTAGTTACACAAATAAGTCCAATACTATAATAAACTAACTATATACACACAATAAAACTACAGATACATAAATGACAATAATTATTATTATAGTTACACATAAACATATCAAATGTAGTTACACAAATAAGTCCAATACTATAATAAACTATATACACACAGTAAAACTACAGATACATAAATGACAATAATTATTATTATAGTTACACATAAACATATCAAATGTAGTTACACAAATAAGTCCAATACTATAATAAACTATATACACACAGTAAAACTACAGATACATAAATGACAATAATTATTATTATAGTTACACATAAACATATCAAATGTACATGATTTGAATTTACTTTACAACCTATAACATTTATTAAAATACAAAATTGCAATAATAAACTAAATAGTATGAGTATAATAATATGAGTTTGTAATATCTTGTTTGTCAATTGATATTTGTATTGACTTACTTACTTCCAGGGGGCTTTCCGTGAGGCAACTAAGAAGATGAAGAAGAACAATATGGTGGCTGTACAGCTACAGTTACCCGCTACCGTGTCGCTGTGTATTATTATTATTATTATTATTAGATATAACATTGCAGAGCATGTCGCATAATAGATCTTCTTCATTATAACTTTAATATATATATTCATATATCGTCAAATTATACATCACATAATATTACTCCCTCGTTATTGTTATATACATATGTACATCTTTATACAGCGCCATCTTGTTGCGCCGTCTCCTGCACTCGACACTAAAAGTTATTTGACAGTATGATAGTAGAAAGTTATCATTTTAGATTGAATTTAATATGATTCTTCTCCATTTATTCTAAAATGGAATTATTCGTTAAAAGAATCATTCAAATCAAAAGTTATTTGACAGTATGATAGTAGGAAGTTATCATTTTAGATTGAATTAAATGGAATTCTTCTCCATTTATTCTAAAATGGAATTAATCGTAAAAAGAATCATTCAAATCAAAAGTTATTTGACAGTATGATAGTAGGAAGTTATCATTTTAGATTGAATTAAATGGAATTCTTCTCCATTTATTCTAAAATGGAATTAATCGTAAAAATAATCATTCAAATCAAAAGTTTTTTTGACAATATGTTAGTAGAAATATATCATTTTAGATCACATTCATTTAAATCGACAGTTATTTGACAGAATGAGAATAAAAAGTTGTCATTTCAAATTATACGAAATAGAATTTTTTTCTAGATATTGAATTTTGAATGAATTAAAAAAAATAAGAATCATTCAAATCAACAGTTATTTGACAGTGTAAAAAATGATTTTCATGGATGAAGTAATTATTTGACGGGACAAAACTATTGATGGCAATGAATCCTAATGTATAAATGTAAAAATGGGTGGGACACAATAAATAAACTTATGGTACAATTTATTATGATTTGTTAAGCTCACAAATAATGACGTATGAGGAATAACCCACAATTAATTTTATATGAAACAAAATTTTAAATATTTTCACTTGGAATTAAATGTGTTATTGTTCAATAAAGTATTTAATTTATCTCATATACTGTCAATAGGATTTAACACTGTGAGCGTTAGTATATTTTAATAGGTAACATTTGCCTCAAAATGAACCTGCAGCCCAACAATGAGAGTGCGTTGTATAATATTATTCATTTTTATTATTAAATCTTATTACAAACATTGTCTATTTGTAAATATTAATATATTTTTTGATATTTTATTGAAAATTTTATCCCATAAGAGAGAGAGAGAAAGATATAGTGTGTGTGTGTGTGTGTGTGTGTGTGCGTGCATCAACAATTGTGTTAGTAATTTTATTTACAATATTCTTGATATTATAAATATTCTAACTAACTACTTTGATCTTGTAATAAATATGTGTGCTATTTAATTATATATTATTTGTTAAATCAACTTTCGGTAGCTATTTTTAACATTTATTTTATGTAAGTATTACAAATATGACTCATTTGCACAAACAATGACAAATGTCGCCGCATGATAAACGGCACATGAAGCGTAAATTATTATTTTTTAGGTTCTTTATTTTATGATTTGTATTTCAAAAATTATAATGTTCCATTTCGAATCACGTACTTATGAAATAAATGTTCAAATTCCTTACAAAATGTGTTGCCTTAGAGTACGGGATTCTCAAAAAGAACAAAATGAATCTTTTAACGTGTTCTTTATTTTCTTTCTTGTTCTCAAATCGTCCTTTGAGACCAAGAAATGAGAATAACGCCTCAGTATTTGTATAATTTGGATTTCGTTACTGTTGCAATAATTTTACATTAAATCTAAAAAATAAACATATAAATATACATTCTAAAATGTTTATAATATTGTCATTTTAAATGTAAATACATTTTGAATGTAATGCTTTGAATGTGTAGCTATTTTTTAACATAACGATGGTACTTTTTGTATTTTTAATTTGGCACAAAAATGTTCAAATAGAGGGTGTTCTATTGTACTAATTGTGACATTTTTTTAAGCGTAATTTTCCAGTAAAAAAACAAATGTATAGATCTGTTTAAATAAGAATTTTTTGAAAAATGATGTGTGCTGATTATTTTATACATTATTAATAAATCATTATTTAATTTTATTATATCTGTTTGTAAAGAAACATACAAAAAAAAGAAAGCAATATAATTATATTTTTGCTTTGATATATGAATGTTTGTATATAAAAATATTCCAACTGAATTTTTAAGTAAGTAATTCATTTTGATACAATTTTTATTCAAACAACAGATTGTATAAAATGAAGTTTAATTTATTTATTGTGAAAAAAAATTGGTAAAGAAAGATAATAACTATATTGGATGATGCGAATCTAGTAACATTGTAGTGTTATTTTCTATAGCAATAGCATTTGCTCATTTTTCTAACTGTACTTTTCAACATTTTTTTGGCCATTGTTATAATTTTGAAGGAAGACAATTTGCGTGAATTAAAATAAAATAAAACAAATGTAATATAAAAATAGACTTTGTAATAAATTTCCTGTAGTTTGGTAATATTCATTAAATAATATGGACCTAGACTTGCATATATCTATTTCATACTGGACATTACGGGATTCTAAAACTCTTTTTAGGTTCTTGTGAATATTTATTTTATTTTTTATTTTATTTTAATATTGCTTCTCGGGCAACTAACAGGTACTATGTCAAATATTAATTTAACATGCACCCAATAACAAGTTGCCACATTCTGGAGACTTACAATATTAATCGTCTCACAGATCCAGACTGAAAACACAATTCGAAACTGTGTCTCCACCGGGAATCGAACCCGGGACCTTTGGCTCAGCAGTCAGATATCTAACCAACTGAGCCACGAAGGCCGACAATATTTATTTAATATTACTTGCCTTAGATAAGAACATTGAGCACCATTACATTTCTATAAGTGATTTGATACATTTTTAATAATGAGATTGTTATGAAAAATATGTGAAGAAACAATGTATGACGGAATATGGAACAAAGATGAACAAAGGTGAGTGTAACTTGAAGATGGATATTGTCAACAGAATGAAATCTTTAGCGGTTTGTCCACACGAAAAGAATGAATAAAAAAACTACTCACAAAGAGCTGAAAGAGAAGGAATGAGAGATAGGAGTCGACCAAGAAAACATTGGCACGAACATGCCAATAATATTCTGAACGAGCATGTATGCAACGATGTAGAAATGTGAGTCAGGCAAAGACAGCAGTAGGTGACGCTCAGTTTTCTCTGCCTAACCCGGGCAATCAATAACAGGGACATGGCATGATTGTATATATGTTTATCAACAAGAGCCTATCAATGAGTTTCCTTTATCGGTTTTAAAAATGTAACTTGAATAAATTAATAGTAAAAGAAATCACAATATATTTTTGACAAATTTTAACATCTCAATAAGAGAGGAAGCAAAAATATATATTTTTATGAGAACCAGGAAATCACATACAGGGCTTACGACCTGTCTGATGTAGGTGTCTGATTTCACAGTTCTATCAATATTATATAGTCTTGCTTTGGCTCATGAGACATTAAAATTTGTTTAAAAAAAAAACAATATTTGTGTATTTATAATATAAAAAATATATGATCGTCAATAAGTATGAAATATTAGGTATTATAGCTTTATGACAAAACGTTTTCTCTTAGACATTCAAGGCCGACAAAAAAATTAATATTCATACAAATATCTGTTTTATTTTATTTAGCATTTTAAAATTAAAAATGGATTCTTTTCATGCTGAATAATAATGATTTATTCAATGCCGTTTTGTGAGTATCTCACCTCAAGGGCGCTGAAGTAAGATATACCATAAGTCGTTTAATCTGTATGTAAATTGAAATTGCTATATTTTATCAGATTATGTAAATATATTATGTACCTATCTATAATTACTTTTTATTTACTTGGAAACAGACTTTGACTTGACTTGATCATATCATTTTTTACATTTTCAAAAACGACACAAAAATTAACTGAATTTTTTTATGTTTTTTTTTTTTAATATATTTGCTTTATTTGTGCGCCCAACATTTATGTAAATTTATATATGTAATTATATTTGATCGTTTTTTTACTTTTTACAATTATTAAAAGAGGAAGACAATTGAATTTGTGGCAGTCTTTTCCAGTTTCCGTTGTTGCGTTACTTTTTGCTTTATTTAAATTTGTCGCTTGCTGCTGGCAAACCCTACCAACCGTTGCAACATTACAAATGAAATCTTTTTATATAGATATATAAAAAAATAATAACAAAATATAGATGTTATATATAAATATTACCTATATATATAATGAACCACGTACAATATATAATTGTAAATAACACGCATTTAGTTTTTAATGATTTTTCATACTTTGTAGCTTATCTACTACATACCTACTTACTATAGGTATTAGTGTTTCTCTTTCTACAAAGAAATATAATGTTGTCACTATTAAAATATATTATATTATACATTGAAAGTTTTATCTAATTTATTTTTGTGTATGGCACCATTATTAAAGGGAACGCTCTGTTTTGTGTTGTGTTGCCTGTTAATGTCAAATGTCACGAGATTCTTTCATATTGACTTTACCTATTCTCTGAGTTCTTATTTCATACCAATATTATCATACCTATTTTCTGTGTTCTTATGTCATAATAATATTATCATACCTATTCTCTGTGTTCTTATGTCATAAGAATATTATCATACCTATTCTCTGTGTTCTTATGTCATAATAATATTATCATACCTATTCTCTGTGTTCTTATGTCATAATAATATTATCATACCTATTCTCTGTGTTCTTATGTCATAAGAACAACCTCTTCTGAGGTCCTTTGTCATAAGAATATTATCATACCTGTTATCTGTGTTCTTATATCATAAGAATATTATCATACAACATATTCTCTGTGTTTTTATGTCATAAGAATATTATCATACCGCCTTGGCACAGTTGGTAAGCCGTTCGATTTCAGTGTGGGCGTCCTGGGTTCGATTCCCAGCAGAAGAGAAATTTATTTAAATTTTTTTCCCTCCGCAAATATTCTTTCTCTGGGCTGGAAACACTGCTTAGTTGGAAGAAATTGCCATACAGCAATAAATTCACCACTTGCGCAGGGTGCAAGGATGTGTTCATTATTATTATTCTATACCTAATCTCTGTGTTCTTATGTCCTAAGAATATTGATTATATTTATTCTAAACATCCTCTGTTCTTATGTTATAAGAATATTTAGTACATAGGCATATTTTTATGTAATTATATTTTACCACAAGAATACTTTTTGTACTATTTTGAGAATATTTAGCATACTCACTATGGAAGATTTTATCTTGTGTAAATTATTCTAATTAGTGACATTATATCAATTTATTTTGTTGGTTTTATGTGATTTGAATATTTACCACACACAAGATTTTATTTGAGGAGAATATTTTCATATTAAACTTTTATAATTAAATTGTTTTCTTCAAAAACATTGTTTGGGTGTTTTATTGGTTGTGTAATTACTTAGAAATATCTCATAGTGATTAATTGTCATAGAGAAACTCAATGTGTGCTATTTGTTTAATGGTCGCTTCAATTATTTGTTAGAATGGTTCTAGATATTGTGTTCCCAGTTAATTGAGACGTTGAATCATCAAATAATGATATTAAACCAGTTTTGTGATTTTGTATTATCTCATATTTCTTGACAAATTGAGACTATTCAATACTTATTACAGAATTGCTCCATATAAATTTGTCAGATATCGTCCCTCTGCTGACTAAGGCCCGGTTGCACCAAAAAAAAGTTTATAGTTAAAATTTTAAACTCCGTTTAGGGTCTTACAAAAGTTACGTCGAGTTTAAATGAAATATGAGTTGCACCGACAAAAAAAAAGTTAAGTTATAGTTAATGGGGATACCAACGCAACAAAGATCAAATTCCGTAATAATGAACTGAAATACACCGGAAATTATTTTTGTCATATTGCCATACCATTTTGTCCATGCTAGATTTTGGCGTCTGTCATAATATAACCTCGTTTTATTTGTTACCGCTCAGTGCGCGTTACGATCATTATTTGTTTATTTGCTGTCTGATTATCGGCATGGATTCAAATTCAAAATATATATTAATTAAAATTTTATTTACATAACGATATTATTGGCAAGGTTTTATGAAGTGATTTTTTCAGAGATCGATCAGCAAACTTTACCGCCGACGAAGTATCCCTTTGTCATTGGTGGAAGGAAAAAAAGAAATAATGTTAGATTGTGGTGCAATGTCCTCTCTAATGAGTTCCACTAATTGATGAACCCTGTTTTTGGACATTCTGAATCGGGCGATAAATTCATCATCATCCCATAACCAAAAATTTGTCCTTTGCCTGAATAATTTCGGCTTTCGCGTAGTTAACATGATATGTATTAATGATGACTAAATTCGTCATCAGATGAATCCGAATCCCCATAAAAAAATATATCACTATATTTCAACAATTAACACGAAAAAAACAACATTACAAAATAAACAATTGTCAAAAGTATTTTCTACGATAGGGAAACGAAAGATAAATCATGTGTTCTCTGAGAGAAATGTCAAAAATTAACTTTAACTTAATCTTAAACTCTCATTTCTGGGGGTTTAAACTTAAGTAACTTTTCGGTTAAGTTTAAGTTAACAAAAATGCGATGCAACTCAATTTGACAAAAAAGTAACTTTTTTGTAACTTTAACTATAAACTTTCGTTTAACTTTTTTGACGCAACCGGGCCTAACTGTCGTTTCTGACATTTTTTGCAAAATGTAGTTAGGACCACCAATGTGTATTTATATGTTGTACGCATGTTCTCACTAAAGGTCTCGACTATATCACCTCCAGTTGACTTGGAATAGCTTAGTGATTTGTTGTCTACCAATTACTTAAAATAAAATATCAGTAATAGACCTATGTGCAAATATGATTCTAATATACCTACATAATATAAGAATGGTTCATATAGGTAGGTATATAAGAATACAAATAAAATATTAAAATATATTTACACCGTGTCACTGCACCGTGTACTGGGAGAGATGAAAATATGCACGGGCAAAACACTAAAAACTCTTCTGAACAATTTGCATTTTGCAGATACAACTGTTAGTCAGGAGAGGGACGATATGTAGCCATGATATTTGGTGTCATTTTGTATCATTTTGCATTGAATCACTTGACATCTAGAGACTCACTAACTCACTCTCCGTCATTCCAAGAGATTCAATTGTTAAACATTACCTATCAAAGTGGTATCTCTATATATATTTATGTTTGGAGGTCGGACATTATGTACCATCAAATATACAACTAATTATCTTTATTTATAAATATTACTATAATAAGTTTAAATCACTTCTCAATAGACAAATTATTATTAACATATAAGCAGGCGTTCTCTTATCATTTGTACTGATTTATATATTTGTTATACAATCTCTCATTGTTTTTAATATAAATAAATATTTTTTAGCTATTATAAATCAGATTTCTATTGTTCAAAATAAATATGAGAAAATATAATTTATATGTAACATTGAAAAGTGCATGTAATTTGATTAGAATTAACATTTACATATATATATATTACAAAATATATATATCTAATCTACCTATGTAGTGATTGATGCTTTACGTTACAAAATCAGATAAATTATTATTATATTATTAAATAAAGAATATTTTTAAAATAAAACATTTATTAATTCACCAAATTGTACCAACCAAGTTGTTTTCGGATAAGACTAAGCACCTACCTACCTCTCAGTTATGTGTGAAGCCAGTTGATTCCTAGAGAGCGAGGAATCTATTTAAAATGGCTGGAAATACTGATTGGCAGAAAGTGTTGATTTGTTTAGAGATCTCTTTCAAAGAGAATTTCTACAGAAAATTTTCTTTTTCTAGCATGACTACGTAGGGGACATCAACTATTATTATTTGGGTCCATTATACTCTTCTTAAGAAGCGCACTACTTAGTGTTGGCGAGGGTTTGCAATATGCTCAGGAATTTTCAAGCATTCATTTTTCAATGAACTATGGTGATAATGACTCTGAATATTCCAAGAGCCTGAGACTGACAGACTCACGTCATAGTAGCAAAGGCTGATATTTTTTCTGCGTAATTACCCCACAGCAGCAGGTAACAACAATTACTATAAACCGTAAGTCAGGTAACGGGTAGAATATTGATGTCCAAACACCACTTGTCTATGTCGTGATATTCGGTTTCCTCCTTATACTAGTAAAACATACTGCATCAATCTATCACAGCTCTCCATCAGTGGTCTGATAACAAAGCAGGCAGGGGCAGGTTCAACATCACTCTTCCATCTACCTATGTCATGATACTTGGTTTCCTCCTTATACTAGTAAAACATACTGCATCAATCTATCACAGCTCTCCATCAGTGGTCTGATAACAAAGCAGGCAGGGGCAGGTTCAACATCACTCTTCCATCTACCTATGTCATGATACTTGGTTTCCTCCTTATACTAGTAAAACATACTGCATCAATCTATCACAGCTCTCCATCAGTGGTCTGATAACAAAGCAGGCAGGGGCAGGTTCAACATCACTCTTCCATCTACCTATGTCATGATACTTGGTTTCCTCCTTATACTAGTAAAACATACTGCATCAATCTATCACAGCTCTCCATCAGTGGTCTGATAACAAAGCAGGCAGGGGCAGGTTCAACATCACTCTTCCATCTACCTATGTCATGATACTTGGTTTCCTCCTTATACTAGTAAAACATACTGCATCAATCTATCACAGCTCTCCATCAGTGGTCTGATAACAAAGCAGGCAGGGGCAGGTTCAACATCACTCTTCCATCTACCTATGTCATGATACTTGGTTTCCTCCTTATACTAGTAAAACATACTGCATCAATCTATCACAGCTCTCCATCAGTGGTCTGATAACAAAGCAGGCAGGGGCAGGTTCAACATCACTCTTCCATCTACCTATGTCATGATACTTGGTTTCCTCCTTATACTAGTAAAACATACTGCATCAATCTATCACAGCTCTCCATCAGTGGTCTGATAACAAAGCAGGCAGGGGCAGGTTCAACATCACTCTTCCATCTACCTATGTCATGATACTTGGTTTCCTCCTTATACTAGTAAAACATACTGCATCAATCTATCACAGCTCTCCATCAGTGGTCTGATAACAAAGCAGGCAGGGGCAGGTTCAACATCACTCTTCCATCTACCTATGTCATGATACTTGGTTTCCTCCTTATACTAGTAAAACATACTGCATCAATCTATCACAGCTCTCCATCAGTGGTCTGATAACAAAGCAGGCAGGGGCAGGTTCAACATCACTCTTCCATCTACCTATGTCATGATACTTGGTTTCCTCCTTATACTAGTAAAACATACTGCATCAATCTATCACAGCTCTCCATCAGTGGTCTGATAACAAAGCAGGCAGGGGCAGGTTCAACATCACTCTTCCATCTACCTATGTCATGATACTTGGTTTCCTCCTTATACTAGTAAAACATACTGAAACAATCTATCACAGCTCTCCATCAGTGGTCTGATAACAAAGCAGGCAGGGGCAGGTTCAACATCACTCTTCCATCTACCTATGTCATGATACTTGGTTTCCTCCTTATACTAGTAAAACATACTGCATCAATCTATCACAGCTCTCCATCAGTGGTCTGATAACAAAGCAGGCAGGGGCAGGTTCAACATCACTCTTCCATCTACCTATGTCATGATACTTGGTTTCCTCCTTATACTAGTAAAACATACTGCATCAATCTATCACAGCTCTCCATCAGTGGTCTGATAACAAAGCAGGCAGGGGCAGGTTCAACATCACTCTTCCATCTACCTATGTCATGATACTTGGTTTCCTCCTTATACTAGTAAAACATACTGCATCAATCTATCACAGCTCTCCATCAGTGGTCTGATAACAAAGCAGGCAGGGGCAGGTTCAACATCACTCTTCCATCTACCTATGTCATGATACTTGGTTTCCTCCTTATACTAGTAAAACATACTGCATCAATCTATCACAGCTCTCCATCAGTGGTCTGATAACAAAGCAGGCAGGGGCAGGTTCAACATCACTCTTCCATCTACCTATGTCATGATACTTGGTTTCCTCCTTATACTAGTAAAACATACTGCATCAATCTATCACAGCTCTCCATCAGTGGTCTGATAACAAAGCAGGCAGGGGCAGGTTCAACATCACTCTTCCATCTACCTATGTCATGATACTTGGTTTCCTCCTTATACTAGTAAAACATACTGCATCAATCTATCACAGCTCTCCATCAGTGGTCTGATAACAAAGCAGGCAGGGGCAGGTTCAACATCACTCTTCCATCTACCTATGTCATGATACTTGGTTTCCTCCTTATACTAGTAAAACATACTGCATCAATCTATCACAGCTCTCCATCAGTGGTCTGATAACAAAGCAGGCAGGGGCAGGTTCAACATCACTCTTCCATCTACCTATGTCATGATACTTGGTTTCCTCCTTATACTAGTAAAACATACTGCATCAATCTATCACAGCTCTCCATCAGTGGTCTGATAACAAAGCAGGCAGGGGCAGGTTCAACATCACTCTTCCATCTACCTATGTCATGATACTTGGTTTCCTCCTTATACTAGTAAAACATACTGCATCAATCTATCACAGCTCTCCATCAGTGGACTGATAACAAAGCAGGCAGGGGCAGGTTCAACATCACTCTTCCATCTACCTATGTCATGATACTTGGTTTCCTCCTTATACTAGTAAAACATACTGCATCAATCTATCACAGCTCTCCATCAGTGGTCTGATAACAAAGCAGGCAGGGGCAGGTTCAACATCACTCTTCCATCTACCTATGTCATGATACTTGGTTTCCTCCTTATACTAGTAAAACATACTGCATCAATCTATCACAGCTCTCCATCAGTGGTCTGATAACAAAGCAGGCAGGGGCAGGTTCAGCATCACTCTTCTACAGTATCAACTAGTATCATGCTGAGATTGAATTCTGAGAGTTTCATCACAATGTATCTGTGTGTGTGTGAGAGTGTGTGTGTGTGTGTGAATGTGTGTGTGTGTGTGAGAGTGTGTGTGTGTGTGTGTGTGTATATACAGCGTGTTTATTCTACTTATCGATTAAAGACTAAATAAAATACTCGTTCGATTCTTTTCAAATTTTGCATATTTGTAAGTATATCTATTACTCGCTTAGACCCCATTAGATTCTGAATGATATCTGATCAGTGTTTATCAACTTTTTCAACTGTCAAATATTTCAAAGTGACCCCAAGCTCGAAAAACTCAAAATTTGATATTTTTATTTTCAAAAGCACATCACATTCATAAAATGGCATTAAAAAATCATCAAGTTTCATATTTAACTAAAACAATTTATCAAACTCATTTCATGAAAATGCTAAAAAATTTCCTTACAAAATTCGAATAATCTACATATGTCACACAATTGTTCAAGTGAACACCTCGGTACAGGACTTCCTAGTGAGGTGTTCATCATATCCTATCAATTACAATAATCTAAAGTAATAAAGCAATCAAAATGTTAGTGTATGTGTGTGTGTGTATGTGTGTGTGTGTGTGTTTGTCTCACGCCTTCTGAAAAACCAAGAGCATCTAAAAATCTAATTTATGTGCGAACGTGTACCTGTATACCTGATGCAGTGTCACGCTAAAAATAATGCGATAAAAATGCTGATTTTTAAAAATATTTCAATAATTATTTTTTTCATACAAAATTTTCCAAGTCGTATCTGTCAAAAAAGTGTACATTTTGCACGCATATATCTGTTAGTTTAAAAGTTAGAAGTACGTATTTACACGAAAAAAATTTACTTTCAAGTATAACTTAGCGTTTAAGTGAAAAACATGGTGAATATTTTGTATAATTATAATGTTTAACTTATTTTTAAAGTAAGCGTTTTGTACATAAATGCCGCCATTTTAATATCTTTTCATACAATATTTCATTTTCCTACCGAATGAATATGGTCTTGAAAATAATAAACCTTTGAAATAAATATAAATATGAAATAATAAAATGAAACACAAGACATTACAGCAAGTTTTAAGACGTATATTGTAAAAGTCTGTTAATTATTAGTAAAGATATGGGCATAATAAAATTGCATAATTTGTATATAATATTTGATATTTCGGACAATTTTCATTTTTATGGCATCGAACAAACCAATGTAGGTACCTACATATTCAAAAAATGTATCCGAACCATTCGATATTACTTACGTGTTCGAATCTTTTCCATGGCTACAGAAAGAATGTGATATTCAAATAAAATTTGTTAGGAATCGAATTTATTTAGAAGGTTGTTGTACCTACCTAATACTATTTACTTACAAATCAACAATAATACATATACCTATACTGATTTCCTATAGGAAAATTATTTTATTTATTTATTTATCAACCGTTTGTCCGATTATAATGAAACTTTGGTGAATTGTCGAGCGTATGCCCAGGATGGTTTTTGGATTTAAACTTTTTTCTTATTCTTCTTCTTCTTCGTGTATTTGGTCGTTTTACCTATGAAGGGGGAGTATCCTGGGAAAAGAAGGTCCGACTGTCCCTCCATCTCTTCACAGGTCTTCCAGGACGGGTTCTGCATATAAACTTTTTTCTTCTTTTTCTTCAACGTGTACTTGGTCATCTTACCTATGAAGATGAACTATCCTGGGAGATGAAGGTCCAATTTTCCTTCCATCTCTTCGCAGGTTTCTGGATTTAAACTTTTTTCTTCTTCTTCTTCATCGTCTATTTGGTCATTTTACCTTTGAAGGTGGACTAACCTGGGAGAAGAATGTCCAATTTTCCTTCCATCTCTTCGCAGGTATCTGGATTTAAACTTATTTCTTCTTCTTCTTCTTCATCGTGTATTTTTGGTCATTTTACCTATGAAGTTGGAGAATCCTGGGAGAAGAAGGTCCAACTGTCCTTCCATCTCTTCGCAGGTATCTGGGTTTAAACTTTTTTCTTCTTCTTCGTGTATTTAGTCATTTTACCTATTAAGTAGAGCATCCTGGGAAAAGAATGTTCTTTCATCTCTTCGCGGTTCTTCCAGGATGGTTTCTGGATTTAAACTTTTCTTAACCGACTGATGGGACGGGATGTAATGAAGGGAAGGGATGCACTAAAGGGCCTGAAGGGACGGGAGGTATAAAACTGCCTGAAGGGACGGAAGGTAGTGAAGGGTCTGATGGGAAGGGACGTAATGAGGGATTAAAGGGACGGGAGGTACTGAAGGGCCTGAAGCGGCGGGTCCTGGAGTCTAATTCTGTTTCTTCTTAATTTTATGTAGACCTTTAGGGCAGTTTTTATACAAACTATTTCCTATTGTCTAATTCATCTTCTTCTTCTTTTATGTATACATTTGGGTCATTTTTTTATAAAAATTATTTCCTTTAGTCTAATTATTATTCTTCTTCATTTAAGTACGTAGACTTTTGGGAGAGTTTTAATACAAACTATTTCCAATAGTCTTATTCATTTTCTTTTATGTAGACCTTTTGGTCAATATTTATACAAACTATTTCCAATAGTCTAAATATTCTTCTTCTTCTTTTTTGTAGACCTTTGGGTGAGCTTTTATACAATCTATTTCCAATAGTCTAATTCTTCTATTAGGTATATGTATTTTTACTTATTTTATGTAGACCATTGAAATAGTTTTTTATACAAACTATTTCTTATAGTCTTATACTTATTTTTCTCTTTTTTATTTAGTCTTTTGGGTTAGTTTTAAGTCTAATAGTCTATTGTGCAGAAATATTATTAACGATATGCACACTTGATGAAAATACATATGAAATGAATGGGATATGGGATGTGACGATATAACCTGCACTAGAATCTTTTCAATACTTTTGTTTAATTAAATTTAAACCATTTATATCATCCTATTTTGAATAATTTTCAACAACTAATATTTAAAGAATGGGGGTTGTGGCCATTACTGAACTCTTCACAACATTTATATTCAAATTAAAAACTATTTACTATAGTTCAAGTCTTCTTCTTCTTCGTTAATGAAGACTTTCAGTCAAATTGAGCAAAAATATAATGCACACTTGATGAAAAAATATAAAAACGAATGGGATGTGACCAATACTAGATCTTTTCAGTACCTACGTTTGTTTAATCAAATTTTAACCACATCCCAACATCCAAAATTACTAAATTTTCAATATGTACACATTACAATTTGTTTTCGATGATAATATTTAAAAATGGGGGTTGTGGCCAAACCAATCTCTTTACAACGTTGATAAACAGTCATATTTAAAACCATTACGCATAGTCCATGCGAGCAGAAATTGTATAAATATTATACTTCATTCACACTTTATAGCAATATATAAAAAAGAATGGGTTGTGGCCATCACTTGAACATTTTACAATACTTAAACTCAATCAAATTTCAAACCACTTTTCATAGTCTGATATTGCAAAATAATTGGGTGACAATATTATAAAAACGATTGCTTTTTCTTTCACAATTTTACATTCTTGGCCAACGGCGGGACATAAAAGCTAGTTATCAATAAATAATACACATACGTACACATAAATACAATTCCAATTTCAAAAGTATATACAGATTAATCATCAATCATCATTAATCTTCACTCAACACTTTTTGTCCCTTCAAAATTATCGTGTACCTGCTGTCTGTCATTTCAAAATTTATATAATAAAATAATTTAAACACATAACCAAAATAACATTTCTTCTTTGCTCAATATTCATAAAATTGGCACAAAGCGCTATTTGCACAATGTCTTCCCATCACAGACCTCCCATCGGTCTCCAGACCTTTTCTTTGCCACCTGAGCGCCCCTCTACGACACTCGCTCATGGTCTATAGGGGCGGCACCATGGTATATATTATTTTAAAAAAACTCCTGATTCTGCAATGTATATATCACATACATTTCACACATTACTAACACCAGGAGTTTTAAAGTAACTACATACATAGTTGCATATTATGTAACACATCAAGGGCGGATTCAGAGGGGGGGGGGGGGTCATGACCTGGGCTTACATTTATTCATAAAATACCTACTTCTTGTGACTTGACCACGGCTATGTGACCCCCCCCTGGTGCCAAAGCTGGATCCGCCCTTGAACACATGAGATCCAACTATCGTGTGTTTAATTGAAAAATACGTACCAATCTATAAATACTTAAACACAAATTAATAAATATTTTGAGATATTTCGTTTTCTATATAAAACATGTACAATGAGTCCCAGTAGATATTGTGTAGTGTATACTGCCTTACAAATTGTATGAAACGATGTCGTCAATAAATTCAAATTTTTATAAAAATTGTTACAAAAAGTTGTACTTTACTTACGTGTCCATATGCGCCCTCTCCAATATATTGCAGCCGTCACAGCCTTGTCGTTTGCACCCAGGAGGTCCTCTGCAAGACCCCCCCCATGAGTGGGCTGGGCACATCACCAGGTGCGCCGTGTTTTGCTCTTCTCCAAAAAGTTTTAAAAGAATATATCTATAATACAGCCTGTATCTATAATACTGATATTTTTTTAGATATAGGCTGTTAAACACATAAATTTATCATAAAAAATGTTTTTCTTAAAAAAAAATGTTTGAGAAACTCTGGATTTTTTTTAAGTCTTCTTCTTCTGCTTTAGTTAGGACTGTCTCGGAGCCTGCTCTTATGAAGTGGACGTCCAGCTATCCTTCCATCGTTTGGGTGGTCTTCCAGGGGGTCTGCCATTTGTTATCTCCCCATCCGCTGCCATCCTCACCACTCGATCCGACCCCACTCTCCCCACATCATCTCTACAGAATCGTCTTCGTGTTCTTCCCTATCGCACAACATCTTCGACATCACAGATTATTCTTATCTCCGAGTAAGTTTTTTTTATGTAATATATGAAATTGTATTTATATATGAAATTAATCACATTAATTAAATTAGCTAAATCAATTGAGCTAATTAAATTAATGAAATATATTAAATTAATTAGATTAATTAAATTAGTTAAATTAATTGAATTAATTAAATTAATTAAGTAAATTATTAAGTGATGCGGTGATAATAATAAGCTGAAACTGAGAATGTCTTACAATAATTAATGTTAAACAAATTCCATTTGGTATCACAGAGGCTAAACATGGCTATATCAGTCAGTAAAACTAAAAGTATTACTGTATCCAAACATGGCTATATCAGTCAGTAAAACTAAAAGTATTACTGTTTCAAAACATGGCTATATCAGTCAGTAAAACTAAAAGTATTACTGTATCCAAACATGGCTATATCAGTCAGTAAAACTAAAAGTATTACTGTATCCAAACATGGCTATATCAGTCAGTAAAACTAAAAGTATTACTGTATCCAAACATGGCTATATCAGTCAGTAAAACTAAAAGTATTACTGTATCCAAACATGGCTATATCAGTCAGTAAAACTAAAAGTATTACTGTATCCAAACATGGCTATATCAGTCAGTAAAACTAAAAGTATTACTGTATCCAAACAATGAGAACAAGTAATGAGTTTCAAATATTTAAGAGTAGAGATCTGCAGCCATAGCGATCTATATACTGAAGTCCTCGAACAAGTCATCTGTCGTATCTGGATGTCTATAAAATATCATCTGGAAAAATAAACACATGCGTATTGACAGTAAGGTCAGAATATATAAAACATGCGTGCGACCGATCATGACGTATGCTGTGGAAACGCGAGCAGACACTGTACGAACCAAGGGGCTCCTAAGGACATCGGAGATGAAGGTCCTAAGGTCAATCACTGGTAAAACTCTCTTGTTGGCTAATTTTTTGATTATGTGTACAAGATTTTTGTTTTATACATATAGCTGTATGTTTACCGAAATATGTATAATAAAATAAAATAAACGAAGAAGAATTAAGTTAATTAAATTAATTAAATTAATTAAATTGATTAAATTAATTAAATTAATTAAATTAATCAAATTAATTAAATTAATTAAATCAATTAAATTAATTAAATTAATTAAATTAATTAAATAATTAAATAAATTAAATGACAATTTAATTAAATAAATTAAATAAATTAAATTAATTGGATTAATTAAATTAATTAAGTAATAAATTAAGTACCTAATTAAATTAATTAAATTATTAAAATTAATTAAAGAGTGGTATTAGCCCAGCGGTAAGGTCGTCGCCTCCCATGCGTGAGGTCGACGGTTCGAATCCAGGCGGGGCTCGCACCTCTGAATTATCAAAAAATGTGGATTTATATCACTAGCTATGTGCAGCAGTGCAGCCATGATCCGACAGTGAAAGTGTGTTTAAAAAACAGTTAAAAAACTTATTTTTTCAAAAACTCGTTTAGTGATTAAGTGATTATTTCCTTGTTTATTATTATTTTTTCCAGGTATTATTGTTAAGCGCCCTTGAGGTGGATACACAAAAATGGCGCTATGGAAATTATCCATTTATTATTATTATTTATTATTATTAATTTGTCTGGTTCCCCTTTCTAAGGGTTACGAAGTTCAGATGGCAGTCACTTCAATGTAATAAACAGACTCGCCAATTCCAGGATCATGCTCAAAGCGTACCCCGATAGAAACGGGACAAAAGCGCTAAGTGAAAAGAAGAAAGAATCAAATTAATTAAAGAAATTAAATTATTTTAATAATTTATTTCATTTATTAAATTCATTAAAATAGATATTATTTAAATTGATTAATTAATAAATAAAAATACCTACTTCCTTGCACCCTGTTCAAGTGGCGAGTGTATTCTTCTTCTTCCTCTGGTTTTAGGCCGAGGGCCTGTTTTTTCAGTCGGAGACTGCCTCTTGTGATCTGGATGTCCAGCTGTCACTCCATCTTTTTGCTGGTCTTCCCCTTGCTCTGCGACGCTCCGGGACTTCCTTGGAGACAATTTTGGGTAGTCGCGTGTCTCCCATTAGGTATCATCTATGCTCGAGATAAAGTATTTATTGAGTTTTTTTGCTATCTGTTCCATCCGATCTTCGGTTCCATCTGGAAACACAACACTTGTTAAGACTTCCTTAGGTTTCCCTTTAATAATTTCTTTCAATGTCAACCACATTTTCTTTGGATCCTTTTGTTGTGCTTTTAGTTTTTGTTTATAATATAAACATTTTTGTTGTTTAATTTATTTGCCGTTTGTATTACGCAATATCTTGTAATTCTTCCATTTTTCTTCCGTTGGTTGCATTTTTGCAGATTGGAATGCATTGTCTCTTTGTTTTCGAAGATTCTGTAGTTGTTTCATATACCATTTATTAGTATTTTTAAACACAACCTTTCTTAATGGCATAAAGATTTACCACTGCTGACTCTGTTTTCAACAAAATTTTCTGCCCTTTCATTAAGTGTAGTTAGATTATTTTTTAATGGCACATTTTTCAACAATTCACAAAGTTTTTTGTGAATTATATTGACTCTTGTCTCGAAGCATAAACTCCCTATTTTCGTTCTTTATAGGAACACTATCAAACTTTGTGATTAAAGTCTCATGATCTGAAATTTTTTGTGCATCCACTATATTCACATTCAAGTAGTAATCGCTTGATATGATTAAATCAATGATCGATGATGTATTGAAGAGTATAGCGTTGGCCACAACCCACTCGTTTATTATTATTATTATTATTATTATTAATAATAAAACTGTACCTATGTATAACGATAACCTACGTTTGTTCTTGTGTGTGCCTATACATGTGCCGTGTTATTAGTTACTTAGGTACAATAAACACAATTCAATAACAATATTATAAATGTTGAATTATTTGAATGTTTCCACTGCAGATGTGAACGATGCATTAATTATGGTGGTAATAAAGTTCGCCACAAATGTTATCAAGGATAGAGGCGTATGGAGCTCGGCTTTCTCTGCCTATCCCTTTAGATACACAACGTGATGGTGTGTACCAATGTTATATAATATAATTAAATATAAAAGTTGACTTTTATATTTGAATGCTTCCGTTATATGTGTTGACTGTGCTGTGTGATATTACTGTGACATGATGTGTGTATTTTGTTTATAATATATAACGATGTATGTGTGTACGTTTGTCTGTATGTGTATGTGTGTACATATATATGTGTACGTGTATGTGTGGCCGCGAATGCGCTAATGGATCGTTAAAGCGAGACGCGTGTGTTTGTTTGTTTGTTTACGTTCGGTGACGTCATGTGTTTATTCTTAAAGGGGAGGTATACGCACAATACAATCATTTATTTATTATTTATTAATGCTATTTCGCAAATAACTAATTCCTTTTTATTTCTTTTCTTCAGCTTTCTTCTCTCTATTGCTGGATATTATATATCTCTCTCTGTCTAATGACGCTACAGCTATACTGTCCTATAATAATAATAATAATAATATAGAAATATCGATACCAAATACAGCAAATCTACAAAAGAAACATTTAGAAAAAATAGATAAATACATACCTTTAGCAGAACAGATAAAATCACAGTGGAAACAAGAAAAAGTTACAATAGTCCCAATAATATTATCATTTACAGGCATTATACCAAAAACACTCCAAAAAATATAGACATACTAAAGTTACCCCCATAGTACGTCATCACCAACATACAAAAAACTACAATAATCAACACATGCGCAATAGTCAGAAAATTTCTACAGGTTCCACTTTAAACAACTACACACAACCACACAGACACACAAACACATAGCCTCACAACTTGAGTACGCTCCGTTGTGAAGGAAATTACCGGATCATAACCGAGATCAACATTTTAGAAATAATAATAATAATGAGGTTTTATTTCAGTTCGTGAGCAGGGTGGTGTAATGCAACACAAACCATATCATATATACAACATTCAAAAATAAGATATATGTATGTACATACAAATAAAAAGAATAACAGAGAAAAGCAAAAATTAAGAGCAAACAAAAATATATACATATATAACCGTAATAACAAAATTTATTCATTTAAATAAAAAGAACAACAGTCTATAGCTATACTGTCTAATCGATACTTGGCCTTAAATGGAACTTTTGGATTAATTTTTATTTGTGTTCATAATTTGGAAATGTACTTTATGTATGTTAATTGAAAATGTTAGTTAAAATATATATTATAAAAATACTAAAATATATAAGACTAGTAAAACCCGGCAGACTGTCCTGACTGTTTAATTATTTTCCTCCAAATATATAAAAATGCTTGATCTGTATGTTTTCTTTTATTTTTTTTATTTTTATCTAGAAATCGCTAATTATTATTCCGTCTTTTCATTCCAATCCGTCCCTACAGTCCTTTCATTCCCCTCCGTCTCTACAGTCCTTTCATTCCAATCCGTCCCTACAGTCCTTTCATTCCCCTCCGTCCCTACAGTTAGGTCTTGGTGACCTTCGTGGCACAGATATATATATATATATATATATATATATATATATATATATATATATATATATATATATATATATATATATATATATATATATATATATATATATATATATATATATATATATATATATATATATATATATATATATATATATATATATATATATATATATATATATATATATATATATATATATATATATATATATATATATATATATATATATATATATATATATATATATATATATATATATATATATATATATATATATATATATATATATATATATATATATATATATATATATATATATATATATATATATATATATATATATATATATATATATATATATATATATATATATATATATATATATATATATATATATATATATATATATATATATATATATATATATATATATATATATATATATATATATATATATATATATATAATATATAGAATAAGGATTAAATAAGGATTTTTCCTTATTTATTTATTCAAACAAACAAACGAAAATGCATTTATATACATAGAATTTTTATTTATTTATTTACTAATTTATTTACTTACTATATTTTTCAAACAAATATACCAAAATCCATTTTTATGTAAAGATATATAGGATTTTTCAATATTTATTTATTATTTATTTCTGTCAATTTATTTATTTGTGTGTTTATTTATTTATTCATTCATTAATTGATTTATTTATGTCAAATAAATAAATTAAACTTCAAATACGATTTCAGTAATGCGCTATACGAATCCCTTAAATTCAATGACAATCCCAAATAGATAATTTTTGTAAATTGTTGTGTGAGATATTAAATAAATAAATAAATTTTAATTATTAAGCCTTCTCGTGTGTGCGCTGAACAATTCCACAAAGTTTCATCATTTCAAAACATTTTTTTTTCATAAAAAAAAAACTTGTGAGATACCGAGTAAATAAATAAATAAATTATAATGCAAAAACCTTCTCCGGTTCGCGCTGAACAATTCCCAAATATTTTGTCGCAATGGATCGTCGGTTTAGGAGTCCATCGGCCACATACAAACAATTGTAAGTACATCCATTTTTATACATATAGATTATAGATAAATATTTAAATAAATACGTGCATAATTATACTTTTATAATCTTTTTAAAATATTTTAGACCATTAAAACCAATTCATGTGTAAAAAAATTCAGCCGTTTTCTAAATTCATCACCTGTAGCCTTAATCATAGAGCAAGAGCTAGCGATTGCCAGATCTACACTATAGTATAAAGGCTGAATTTTTTTCTGTAAAAGGATACAGCATGTAACATCGATTGGATAATTATAATCGCTAAGTAAGTAAATGGAAGACATGGTTTCTAATAATTTTCGTAGTAAATATAAAAAAAATCACGCTTTATACTATAAAACTTCACACAATAAAAAATAATAAAATAGCAATTTTCAACACTTCAAAGGCTGTTATCTACGAAAGCCACCACTAATTAGAGTTCATACTATAATAATTATGTTAATTATTATTTTCGAAATATTCTATATAAATTTAATACCAGGTGTTAATGAAGATATGATAGTGAAAACCAATAATAATCTATTTACAGCTTTTATTAACAATTTACATTATATACACAATATTACACGAGATTGAGATAACTGTCGCGTAAGAGTTCTAGAATGGCACTACCCGTCTTCGTTTGTTCTCCAGTATATATAGACTTTCATTTTCTAGAACATTCTGTTTTCTTAGTAATTGTTCCGCCACACGTTGTAAACGTTGTTAGACATTATAAATGCTCCGCCACATTACCTCCACCCCCAGAGAGATCCCTCCCTCTGAGTCGTCAAGGTTGGAAGTTGGAAGTGGTTTCCTGGTCATCTTTTGATTTGGTGTATTTTTAATGATAAGTAAGTCTGTCTAAAAATTTTACACGCCTTCCCGAACGCGTTGTTAATCTCTTTCTCTCAAAATTTTCGGCACAAATAATGGTCTAGCCGTTCCTGTCGACAGATCACACCATAGAAAATGTTCATTGTCCGGAACGGTAATTTTCTTTAATAATAAACTAGTCTCTTTATTTTTAAACTTCGATAATTCGATATCGTTCTCTTGTTGTTTTGCCATATTTTCAAAATCAATCGAAGATGGAATTGCGATTGTCTATAAATAGAGAAATAATAATTTATGTATATTTTTTGTCTTTTTAGGGTTGCAGAGATTTATTTTTTTCTTTCACAGATATTATTTATAATTTTTTAATTTTGTCAATACTGACGGTGTTAAATATGAAGAATTTCATAATAATGGGTATTTTAAATCAAACAAATGATTTGGTTTACATATATATTTTTTCCTGAATCCAGGACGACCGTTTCAGCTTATTAGGCCCTTATCAACTGGTCATTGTCACTCATCAACTGGTCGTTTATAATTGTTAAAAATTCAGATTAATAAAGATAAATGTTACGAGTCAGTATTTACTTGAGCTAATAAATTTATTTATTGATTAATTAATTTTAAATTATTTCTTTAATGAATTAATTCAAATATATTTTTAGTGTTACTTTTGTGTGTGATGTGTTGGAGATGCCAAATAAATTAAAAATAAATACATAAATAAAATCAATATTTCAGGTGTAATCTATATAACATATCAACAAATAAATATTATTAACAACTAGTGATTTCCCGTCCCTTCAGTACCTCCCGTCCCTTCAGACCCTTCAGTACCACCGGCCCTTCAAGCCCTCAGTACGTCCCTTCCCTTCAGGCCTTTCAGTACCTTCCTTCCCTTCAGGCCCTTCAGTACCTCCCGTCTCTTAAGACCTTTCAGTACCACCCGTCCCTTCAAGCCCTCAGTACGTCCCTTCCCTTCAGTACCTCCCGTCCCTTCAGGTCCTTTAGTACATCGCATCCCTTCAGGAACTTCAGTACCTCCTGTCTCATCAGTACCTCCCGTCCCTTCAGGCCCTTTAGTACCTCCCTTCCCTTCATTACCTCCCGACCCATCAGTAAGTTCAGAAAAAGTTTAAAAACAGAAACCATCCTGGAAGACCTGCGAAGAGATGAAAGGACAGTTGGACCTTTTTTTCCCAAGATACTCCACCTTCATAGGTAAAATGACCAAATACGCGAAGAAGAAGAAGAAAAAAGTTTTAATCCAGAAACCTGCGAAGAGATGGAAGGAAAATTGGACCTTCTTCTCCCAGGATAGTCCATCATCATAGGTAAAATGACCTAATACCCGATGAAGAAGAAGAAGAAGAAGAAAAATATTTCAATACAGAAACCATCCCGAGCAATACGCTCGACAATTCACCAAAGTTTCATTGCAGTCGGATGAACGGTTTAGGAGCACATAGTATACATGGATACATACAAACATTCAAATTTATAATATAGATTGTATGTTTGTATGTGAAGGGAAAGAAAGGGAAGAAAACAAGGATGGAAGAAAGATTGCTCCAGTTAATTTGTTAACTTTTATTTGAATATCTTCGCTATTTTTACGACTGACCTTGAAATGTATTAAAAAATGTAATAAATACATTAGGAACGTACCGCATGTGTCGCGTCTCCCCTTCGCACATCCACACAAACACAAGTCCAGCGACAACATGAGTTGGTTATTTAGGTATGTTGTTGTTTATTTTATTCGACACACAGAGCCCGCCATGATGTTCCCTACTATAGCCTCACATAATGTTAATGTTCATATTCAGTGCCCGAGTGTTGTCCACAAGTCGATGCCGCGATACGGAACCTAAGACAATCAATTATTAAATACTAATATTAATCAATTTATCTAATAATAATAATAATAATATTCGCGACCGAATCGCCGAGTGTACATATCTCGCTGTTGTCCATTTTGTTGTGTTGGTGCGCGCCGGGTAGGTACCATTATCGTGTCTCCCCTCCCTACACCACGTGACTCCGTCCGTTCCCTTCGTCCGCGCGACCGGCGCGACAACTGTCACTTTTTGGCGGGGTGGAAAATTTTGAATTTGGAAGACAACTGCACTGGATTTTCTCAACGCGACGATAACTTTTTGGTGTCCCGAGTACCTACCTGCGATGTTTTGACCTTTGACATGTGAAAAGTATAGTTCTGTCACTTTGATGATTGAAAGGTTTGTTCTTTTTATAAATAAATTTATAGTGTTTTTTATGACGACAAAAAGTAATATAGGTATTGAGGATTTAGCCCTGTGTTAAAATTATTTCTGGATATAAAAGAAAAGTGGAATAATATGTGATTTTACAGTACTTAGGTACCTAAACCAGTGAAATTGTTTATATTTTGCCTTTCATATCAATCATATACTAGTGTGGTTGACTGATATAAATTGCCTAAGGGCAATATGTTCGTCACATTATGTCATTTTTTTACACACTTAATAAAGAATATTATTAATCATTTTCGAGATAAAATGGAATACAAATAATTAAAATATCTCAATCTACATAATATTATTATTTTCTTATATTATGACAAAACAAGCTTTTAAGATAGTGAAAAATGTACCTACCTATTAAGGGTTAATCAATAATGTTAGTTAAGTAGGCAGGCAGACAAACATGTTGTTTTAGTGTTAAATTGGATAGGTTTCCAGTAAATGCGAATCGCGCGCGCGAGTCAAAAGAATTCGGATATATTCTAGGGTCTAGGTCTAGGGCGTTGACGTTGTAGGGATTAATTAAAATAATAATAATAAGTAAAGTTCGTTTATTCCCACTTCGTTGTTTTTTTGAAACGCAACTAGTTTCGATAATATTATTTCCGTTCTCTTCTTCAGGCGAGTCAATCAATATACTTACAGGAATCCATTATATTAATTTCATATTGTAAATAGGTACTCCGTTGTGGCGAGTTTATTGCCTTACGCCAATTTCTTCCAACAAACCAGTGTTTCCTGCCCAGAATACCAACAATTGGGATCCAACTAAGGATGTCTTACCACTAAGTCCCGGCAGCGGCGGTCTGTCTGTGTATCATGAGGATTTTAAAAAAATCTTCCTCTTTTTTCCTTCTTCTTGTGCCTCTTCTAACGGTGGTTGTCACTCACTAGCGCCTACCTTATGAGTGACGCCACATCCGGAATCCCGAACCACTGCCTGAGATTTTTAAGCAATGATGTTATTTTACGTAACATCCTCCAGCTTCACTCTACATATATGGGTGGTGGCAGAGCAGTTAGTGTGCTGGGTTAGAAATCCAGTGATCGCGAGTTCGAATCCTGCCACCGATTTCGTTCAGCGATTTCGTATAGCATAAGCATAGAGCAATTATGCTTAATTTAGGGAAATTATCTTTCTCTCCACTATGAATTGTATAAGGACACCACAGAATAATGCCGCTTTGCATCTCGTGACAGTCAGTGGACACCATAGATTTTTATTATAATATAGTTACTCTGTGCAAAAAGTGAGTCATGGAATATCGCGCGTTTTACGTTTTGGTTGCCAACATATTTCAGTTTTCCTTACATTTCAACACATCCTACATAATTATTCTCTAAACTTTAATAAATAAATGTTTTTTTAGACAAATATATCCAAAAACAATTCACACTAGTCGTTATTCTTTTTTTTTCAAGGCATTGCATCCTATTGGATGATTTGTGCCAAAAAATCGACAAATTAACATAAACAAATAAACTCAGACATTGTACTGAAATAAAAATATAAAATTTTTAACAAATACATAAGAATTAAATAAACAAATTAACACAAACAAATAAACTAGTCGTTATTCTCTATAGAAAAACGATGTGGTCTGTAACCAAAACGTCCACCGGAAAAATGCCTCACTTCAATTCATACAAAATTTGCTAACTACGACATCTAGTATATTATAATAAAAATCTATGGTGGACACCAACTCTCTCTCTTTCTCATTCTCCGTCATATTAAAAAATAATATTTCTTCTTTTTTTAATAATATTTTATGGAACAAAACGATATTACTAAGCCTACATACGTTATAACAAACTCTACGCGGGAATATGAATATTCGAAATTTGAAAAACTAGATAGTGTCTGGAGATTCTCAACGTAGCCAAAATATTTTTTCATGTTCAAACACAGATTAATAACGCATTGTTTTGACGCAATATTAAAATATTTGTACCTCGATGAAATAATAATTATAATACAATGTACTTATTTCTTATTTTACATCATTCAATAAGTACCTACATTAATATATTCAAACTATCTCGCCATGTCCCTCACGGGGTAGGCAGAGAGATCATAATGCCACATTTTTCAATCTTGACACGCATCCCTGGCCTCACCAACATTCATTCATCGTTTCATATATGTTCGTCTGTTGATCATGCTTTTTATACTTTAATCTTTTAAAATATTGTCCACATGATCGTGCCATCATTTTCTTGGACGTGCCATCGTTACATACCAAGTCTTGCTGGTCTTGCAACTTGAAAAAAAGAGTGGGTTGCGGCCAACGCTATACTTCCTCCTCACTACCAAGTCACTCCGCAAAGTACCTAATCAATTTTGTATGCAAATTTTTCAGCATTTTCGTGAAATAAGTGAGTTACATTACGTTTGATTTAAATATTTTGGAATGAAAAATTGATATTTCTTCAATGCCAATTTATGAAAGTGATGTGCCTTATTAGCAATTTGTAAATATAAATATCAAATTTTAAGTTTCTTGCCCATGGGGTCCCTTTGAAATATTTGACAGTTAAAAAAAAATAGACGCACTGATCAGATATCCTTCAAAATCTAATGGGGTCCAACCGAGTATTAGATATTCAGATTGAACGTCGAGTGTACCCTCCAAACACTGTATAATCGGCGCTCTGACCTCTGACAAGTGTTATTTTGGCTCTGACAGTTATAGTATGTGTTGACATCTATTTTATCTGTGGTAAGATTACTCCAATTTTTTTCTGTGGTGTCTGTTATGTCCATAGATTTTTCATATAATATACTAGATGTAGTACTCCGTGCAAAAAGTGAGTCATGGAATATCGCGCGTTTGACGTTTTAGTTGGCAACATATTTCAGTTTTCCTTACATTTCAACGCATCCTAGATAACTGTTCTCTAAATCTTAATAAACAAAGTGTTTTTGTCGACAAATAAATCCGAAAACAATTCACATTAGTCGTTATTCTCTATAGAAAAACGATGCGGTCTGCCAACCCAAACATCTAAAATCCCTGGGAAAAATGACTCACTTCGATTCATACAAAATTTGCTAACTACGACATCTAGTTAGTATATTATACCCCCTATTCACTAACTATTGTAACTAAAATAGGACCGTACTAAAATTGTAGACTTTAGATTTACGGTCTTATTTCGGCGTTATAAAATATCAACTTGGAATAGGAACGTACCTATTTTGGCCGGAGCGTTCATAAAAATTTACTGAATAATACGTATTTTGAATAATTATGAAAATGATGGAAATTTCATAATTATTCAGAATACGTCTGATTCAGTAACTTTTTAAGAACGTTCCGGCCAAAATAGGTACGTTCCTATTCCATTAAGTCCAAGTTGATATTTTATAACGCTGAAATAAGACCGTAAATCTAAAATCTACAATTTTAGTGCGTTCCTATTTTAGTTACAATAGTTACTGAATAGGGGGTTATATTATGTCAGTTGACTTATATCTGGTGATAATAGGTATGCATGCACAAAGAGGTTAATTTAAGAAAAATATCATTCAAAAGTTTCCAATATAACGTCAGAAACTAATTTCGTATTTCGATGAAAATATAACCTAAAAAGACACATTTATTTGACATTGAAAACGCCCGATGCTGCGTTCAGATTGAAAAAAATGTTCAGTGAGATTGGTGTGAAAAACGCCATAATCTGCAACTTCAGGTACATCCGACACCCGATGTCGAATGTTGTATCTGAACACAGCCCTGATGGCCCCTGATAGTGAACTCGGCGGCGTTCGCACTTCCATGTTCGTCCGATTGTTGACCACTGAGGTGAAGACTCTTCGAATCAATGCGGGACTGACAATTCGAGACAGAGTGAGGAATACTGAAATAAGGAGATGGGGAAGGAGAAAGTTGTGCCATGGATGGGGAAGATCAAGAAAAGATAACGCAGAGAGACCAGGTGCTGCCCCTCAAGAAGACCACACAAGTGATGATGCTAAGGAACAGGCACCGTGTAATAACAGGACACAGTCCTAGATAAAGCAGAAGAAGTTCTCTAATTACGATCATGCTCTTTTCATATTCTGGGTAGAAAAAAGGACTGACCTCCATACTATCCTATCTTGACATACATACCTTCATGTGTTGTATAGAAAATAAAATATCCTAAAATATTCAATAATTTGGATTTATGAGTTTATAGTTTGGTACTTATTCTTCAACTATACATACTACCCCCTATTCAGTAACTATTGTAACTAAAATAGGAACATACTAAAATTGTAGTTTTCAGATTTACGGTCTTATTTCAGCGTTATAAAATATCAACATGGACTAAATGGAATAGGAACATACCTTTTTTGGACGGAACGTTCTTAAAAAGTTACTGAATCAGACGTATTTTGAATAATTATGAAAATGATAAAAATTTCATAATTTTCATAATTATTCATAATACGTCTGATTCAGTAACTTTTCAAGAACGTCACGGCCAAAATAGGTACGTTCTAATTCCATTTAGTCTAAGTTGATATTTTATAACGCTGAAATAAGACCGTAAATCTAAAATATACAATTTTAGAACGTTCCTAATTTAGTTACAATAGTTACTGAATAGGGGGTAATATCACTATAGACAGTAGGATCTCATGTGTTACATGCAACTAGTAATGCCTCTCTTTAAAAATAAAAAGGATAAGAGGGTGAGTTGTAAAAAAAAATAAAATAAAAAAGAGAGCCGGATAATCGAAAATGCAACAGGAAATCTCACGCAGTTCAGCAATGAGGTGATGAAACTGGTATATGGGGATGCACGCATGTGTCGTGCTTCATCTTGTATGGTACTGCACACCCACACACCTGTCATTGGTTAGATAACTGAAGGGATGTGATGCCGTGATGGTATGAATGTATGAACGTTTTCAGTCATTCAATCGATTATTAGAATTATTATCAAGTATCATTATTGGTCATATTATAATTATTGTCATTTAAATGTTATTGATACAGGGCCGAATCTACTACATGCACAAATAAGGCAGATGTTTCAGGTGCACAAATTTTAATGGAATATGTAAAATACTAAGTATGTAGATAAAAAATAATAAATTTTGTTAAAACCATTATAACTGTTGATTTAAGAGGGCATTTTGTTTCGCCAGGAAGCACGACACATGCGTGTAACACAAATCAGTCACGTTTCACCTAAAATCATACGGACTCTTACTGTAAACACGTACAATTGAAATAAAAAATATTCAGAACACCCGAAGTTATGCATCTGTCAGTTTTCCATCTCCGTCCTATAATATGATTTTCCCGCTTTGGAATGATCTCTGAATAAATCATAGATTTTCATATAGTATAAGTATTATAATAAAAATCTATGGAATAAATCAGTAAAAAATATTTTGTTTTGTCTTTGTCATAATAGGTACCTACCTACTTCCGAGTTCTAGGCTTTGATCGATTTAAAAAAAAAACTTGGATGCACGTAATAATTGTTTTAATAGTTATGTACCTACTGTGAAATAATCATTGAGAATAGAGCATGTCATAACTTGTATAATATATTTACTGTAGCGTGCGTCGATCGCATTATCAAATACATACATAAAATAAAATGACACGAATATTATTGTAATGTTTTGTTCTGTAACTTATAATACTCTGCATATTATTTTTTTTACCAATCGCCGAAGTTTGTTTGTGTATGTGTGATATTTGTACAACACAATATTCAACACAGCAGCGTATGATGTATAATATTACGCTGGAACAGCGATACACAACCAGCGGTGACCGGTGTTACTCAAAATTATATCATGCCACACTGGATAAATCGTAAATATGTAAGTCTGGATATGATTATCCTATGGAGTTCTATAACATATTGGGATTAAGTTGGGTCGATGGCAGACCGGTTAGCGCATTGGGTTAGTAATCCAGTGGTCGCGAGTATGAATCCTGCCTCGACTGATTTCGTTCACCTATAGCACAAGCATAATTTTATACTTATTTTAGGGAACGCAGGAAGATGTATATGTACTTGGACATATTCATTTTTTTAAATAAAAATATGGGTAAACATGGATGGTTTTGATTCCGCCGATTGGCTAGACTTGCCCCCCTGAACACGACAATTCGTAACGTTTCAAAACAGAACAGTGATAAATCAACACGTAAAAAAACAGAACATTTCTTTCACGCTCACGCGAATTTCAATATTAAATACATACATATATATTCTAACCAAAAGTTTGGATCTTGTGCGATGTTGTTTAATTTTTTAAGCTGTTTGAAATCGCATAAAAATGTTCTGTTACGTCTATGTGTTGATTTGTCACCGTTTTGTATTGACATGTTACTAATTACCTGGGTTCGATTCCCAGCAGAGGAGAAATTTATTTAAATTCATTTCTCACGCAAATATTGCTTCTCTGGGCTGGAAACACTGGTTAGTTGGAAGAAATTGCCATACGGCAATAAACTCGCCACTTGCGCAGGGTGCAAGGAAGTGTTTATTACTATTATTATTTTAATTGTCGTGCTATGCAGGGCTACTCATGAATTTGATTTGACTAAGATTAAGATCAGCTTCAGACTTTCGCAATCTTTGAGGTTAAATAAATCGAATAACAACATTAATTTATACAATTATTAACGACAGTTACAAACAATACGTTGTTACTAACAAATGTTTAAGATTGAATGTTAAGAAACATTAAAATTAGATTATGAACGAGTATTGATTTGTATTTTGTTAAGATAGGCACATGTCATGAGTAGTCCCCCTGATTAATCATCAGCGATTTGTCTGGTCATCCCACACTATATAATACATAGAGACACTTTCGTGTTTTTGTGTTGGTAACATTTTTTAGTGTTGTCATATTTAAAAATTCGCTCCAAGAGCAACTCCATTCTGTTGGTGCTCTTTGAGCGAAACGCGTCAAAGGTCACATTTATAAAATAAAATGGAATCAAATTAAACAGGTATTGTGTTATTAACTTATTTTAAAGTATTTAATATTATCATTTATAATGGAATTCCAACAAGAATTATCTTTTTTTTAAGAATGAATATGTCCTTGGAATAAGTACATATTCACCCTCATAAATTCCCCAAAGTACTATAAATGCTTGTACTATAGATGAAAAAAAAACGGTCGTGGCAGGATTGGAACTCGCGACCACTGGATTACAAACCCAGCGCGCTAACCACTCTGCCACCACCCATCTAAAACCCAATACCCATCTATTTTGATATTATAATGACCAAAATTGTTTCAATTGCTTGTATTAATTTTGTTTTTGAATGTTTGTTTATGTATATCTATGAATAGTGATGAACAAATGCAACACCAAGGCTTCAATCCTCCTCGGGCCCCGCGTCCCCTGTGGGGGACATAAAATATACTTTCAAAAAAGAAGTTTCCTTCCTTATCACCTACTTAATTTAGTTTACAAAAGTGTGCAACTAATCACCAAAAGATGGCAGTATTGAATTTTACCAACAATAAATTTAAATAAAAATCAGTTGATATTTTTTTAATGTGTCAAAATGTCGTCTTCAAGAAAAACTCAATTTTTTGGTGATCAACTAAGTAAGTTCATTTTTTTTCTATTTTCTTTTTTTTATTTTTAGTATTTTTTTCTGTGATTACATTCAAAAATATTCATTTTACGTAGATGCTGTTCAGATTTTTAGAAAATTTAAAATTTACAATAACAGTGAGCCGCCAAGTTTGGATGTCCCCTACAGGGGACATTGGGCCTAGGCAATGCAAAATGCAAGATTGAATCAAGAATAGAGAATTTTTTAGATTACTCGATTGTTTTATTTTATTGTAAGAAATTTCTGTTTTCTTATTGATTTTGCAGCAATATCAGGTTACTTATGCATGCATTGACATGTTACAAAAATACAAAATGTTACAAAAATATTTACAAAAATAAATAAATATTTTAATTTAGTTTCAGATTCCGCTTCATTTGCAAATTTTGTAAATTTAGAGGTCGATGGAGAAGTTTCGGTTATTGACCTAAGTGACCTCCATTATGGACACCTGGCCTTTCTGGCCAGGTAGTGCTGGAGTCCCACCAGCTAAAATCCCTCATCTTCTGTAGCACACAGGTCCCTGCCTTTCGGCCTACCCTGTTGTGCAACCTTTGTCCTATGTTCGTTCTGCCTGCTCGCTACGTTCATCTTCTTCTTTTCTCCTCATTATATTCTCAACATATGTGTTCACCGTGCTCCAGCTCTCCATCGTCTGCAGCATCCACTCTACGAGTGCGTCTGGCTCCAGAGGCCCTCCCAATTCTCTCTCCAGTGCCTCTCTCTCCGATACCCACCGGCTGCATCTAAAGAACGTATGTTCCACATCGTCCTCCTCTTCGCAGTACATACACGTTGGATTTGATCTTTTTCCAATTTTGTGCGTGTACTGCATGAAGACTCCATGGCCCGTGAATGCCTGCGTGAGGCGGAAGGATATCTCCCCATGCCTTCTTGTAGTCCATGTTTTAATGTCTTTTATCATGCGGTGGGTCCATCGTCCCGTGCTGGACTCATCCCATGACTTCTGCCAGTCCAGGATTGTTGCCTCTCTTTCTGTACGTTTTATTTCGGGTGTTAGAGGTCCTTCTCGGTCGAATAGCCTGATTTTCAATAAACTGAAAATGAGATACTGATATTTATTCTTTCCTTTTACAAAATCAGTCTCGAGGCCCAATGTCCCCTAGAGGGGACATACGATTTTCCGGAAAAGCGGAAATTTAAAAAAAAAAATTCTTCTTAGAAATTTTTCAAATATTATTTTCACACAGAATTCAAAATTTCGCCACTTTAAAAAAAAAAAAAAAGTCTCTGGGCCTGAGGAGGTTATCATTATTGTCTTAATTGATTGATTTTCATTAATTTGTTATTTTCGTGTAAAAACTAGAAAAAAACTATACATGTCAGCTGTTGTTCACTTAATTAATTCATTCATTCATACCATCACGGCATATCCCACAATGTGGGGTAACCAGCGAAAGGTGTGCGAGTGTGCATTGCCTTATAAAAGGGAGAACAACACATCTATGTATACCCACACACCAGTCTCGTTTCACCAAAAAGGCACTACATTCAGAATGTGTGGTGAACCTCATTGCTGAACTATGTAAGATGTTATTGTTGCCTGTTGTTTTTTCGATTACCCGGCTCTTACGGGACACTCGAAAACAATGATTTAAAATAATGGAAGCACTATTGTAAGCCGGTGCCTCACAGCTAATTCAAAACTAATTAATTCACTTAATTCAAAAAATAAAAATAAAATCGATGTGATAAAACCGATCGAAAGAGATTTTGGATCTATTACAGGAGAAAGAATATGAAAAAATCGGATAGTGGGAATAAATTCTGGAGTCATGTGACAATTTTTTGATTGGAATAAACTCTGATATATTTTTGAAAATATTATATTTGTCTGCTGAAAATGGTTTCGTATCCCCGCACTAGATATTGTTGTGTACATAACCACACATACACACATGTGCACACACAGGCGCATGCAGGTATAGAGACAAACACAAACATAGACAACCGGCGAAGCTATTTTGACATTATTTGTTTTACTCAAACATATCTCAGAGCTTAGTGTTGTGTTGTATGTATATTGTATAGGATGTATTATGTCGCATGACGCAATGATGGAATAATATTAGGTAGGTATAATGTGTGCGGGTGATCCATGTCTATGATCGCAGTAATTCCTATTTCTCCCTCATTTGACAACTGTCACTGTCAAACTTTCGCGCTCCATATTTCAAATTGATATCTACTTACCAAACATACAACACAATCTACCAAATCTATGTAACCTGTTGCACGTTCTAAAACCAAATATTTCGTCCACTATCATGCGCCACAACCATTTATGATATTTCAGTGCGAATTTTTTCAAAGGCATACCAAGTAATTTTTGTTTTTTATTTTAATTTTGGAATTAATGATATTACACTGCATTTATTTATTGTCATTGCCATATATTTTATATATAGACAAGTTATATGAGAACAAAACGCTCTACAAAAATGATACAGTTTAACGAATTCTTACAATATCACAGATAATATCTCTATTAAGTGAGAAAGAGACCATATAGTTAATTAAAGCATAGATTTTTTTTATAATATAATAGATGTGGCAGTTAGCAAATTTTATGTGAATCGATGTGAGGCATTTTCCGGGGGATTTTTGACGTTTTGGTTTCAGACCACATCGTTTTTCTGTAGAGAATAACGACTAATGTGAATTGTTTTCGGATTTATTGGTCGACAAAAAAAAACGTTTTAATTATTAAGGTTTAGAGAACAGTTATCTAGGATAATATATGTTGAAATGTAAGGAAAACTGAAATATGTTGCCAACCAAAACGTCAAACGCGCGATATTCCATGACTCACTTTTTGCACGGAGTAGGTACTACATCTACATAGTATATTATAATAAAAATCTACGAGTTATAGACACACGCTGCAGACATATTTTCTCTTTTACTCCAGTGCACCAAATAATAACTGATAAGTGACGATATTATATTAAGTTATAGCTGTAAAAATAAATTATATCGAAATATACCTACTGAATTAAGATCAGTGATTAAGATATACATTATGCAGCATGAAATGATATATCTGGTCGTTCCTACACAGGTCTAGTGTAACTTTTACATGTTTTCATCATACAAGATGGTATTTTGACTATGACAATACATCCTAACACTACAACATCTTGCGTTCCTGGTTCTTCTATAATATCCCAACTTCGTCTCTTTTGAGATGTTAAAAGTTTGTCAATTAAAATTACTTTTAGTTCATCCCAAATTGTGAATGTGGAGCCGGGCAGACAGTAAAGCATGCGGTGCAGGACTGCCAGCTCAGGATATTTAATGGTACCGTCGAGGATATCCACGATGCGAGACCGGAGTCGGTGGACTGACTGACGAAGCTGGAACCAAGGCTGTCAATTTTGGACGCTGCCCATGTTGGTGAAGAGGATATCTGTACCGGGATGCGTATTTACCTTTCCGTATTGATTAGGAGGCAAGTACTGCCTCGAATTAGGCAATGGTTTGTAGCGCTAATGTATATAAAAACTCGTGTTGAATTCGAGGTATGCGTCCTCCAAATGCACCCTGTTTAGCGAAGCAAACTATTCCTGCTAATACATATTCAATTCGAAGCAATTAATTATTGAATATGGAATGTGGATGGGAGTCGCGCAGAAACGAGAGGAGTAGAGAAAGAGAGGGAAGGCCTGCAGAGGGCAAACACGGGCTGGTGATGATGATGACTTAATATGTAGGTAGCATTAGCGGAATAACTCATAAAAGCAGAAAGTCTTGGCATGCCTATGAATATTATATTAAGAAATTCTAGACCTAATATTATTTTGTCTGTTTAATTGAAACAACAAGATCACATAAATGGAATCTTGAAGGATTTAAAATAATATAAAAGCGTGTATGAGACCGATGCATGGATGTGAACGAAGCGAGAAGATGTCAAGAGAGAGGAAAGAGTGTACGATTCTCTCTGCCTGCTCTAAATAGAAAAAATACTGTGATGGTATAGTTCAAATATCTTAAAGTATATGTGACTTTTCTACTATTTTTACACGTAGGAATTATTTATTCATTTATATTTTTGTACATAATATACGTCATATAACCAAAGTACAAAGTAAGACAAAATTATATCAATGAAAGAATGAAAGCGTAAATAAAAACAAAGAAAATCTACATTAAAGATAAATAATAAATAAAAAAATATATATATTTGTTTGCCTTATATATTTCAAATTTGGAACTAAACGACTCATGTAGGTATTTAAAATTTGGAACTATACGACTCATGTAGGTATTTCAAATTTGGAACTATACGACTCATGTAGGTATTTCAAATTTGGAACTATACGACTCATGTAGGTATTTCAAATTTGGAACTATACGACTCATGTAGGTATTTCTAATTTGGAACTATACGACTCATGTAGGTATTTCAAATTTGGAACTATACGACTCATGTAGGTATTTCAAATTTGGAACTATACGACTCATGTAGGTATTTCAAATTTGGAACTATACGACTCATGTAGGTATTTCAAATTTGGAACTATACGACTCATGTAGGTATTTCAAATTTGGAACTATTCGACTCATGTAGGTATTTCAAATTTGGAACTATACGACTCATGTAGGTATTTCAAATTTGGAACTATACGACTCATGTAGGTATTTCAAATTTGGAATTACACGACTCTTTTTTTTCAAATTTGGGACCTATACGAGTCATGTTTTTAAAATTTGAAACTACACGACTCCTCTTTTTTAAATATGGAACAATATGACACTTATATATTTTAAATCTTCGATATGTAAATTCTTGTCTGAATTATGAACAGCCCGATATTTATTTATTTATTTATTTAATATTGCGTCTCGGGCAACTAACAGGTACTATGTCAAATATTAATTTAACACGCACCCAATAACAAGTTGCCACATTCTGGAGACTTACGATATTAATCGTCTCACAGATCCAGACTGAAAACACTATTAAAAACTGTGTCTCCACCGGGAATCGAACCCGGGACCTTTGGCTCAGCAGTCAGATATCTAACCAACTGAGCCACGAATATTTTTTGTTCAGTTTTTTTATGTAGATACCGACAAACATTTCCTAAAATCAAATATTTTCTATTTACATGTCTAGATATACCTATATCTTAAGATAAACTCGTATGTGAATGTATTATCTATTATGTTGTATTGTTATGTTGGTAGGTGTACATACAGATAAATACATATACCTATTGTAATCAATTATCACTAGGTATTATATACATAATGTTAACATAATGTATATTTATCCTATATGCTTACATTGAAACTACACAAAGAAATATTTGTTTATTCTTTGGTATTTATCGCCTTATCTTTTACTCATATTGTACTTTTTGTATTTTAATTTATTAAAACATTATTTGTGTGGCTCCAGCTTAGATAATAGTTCTTCCACTCCCGTAAGAGTCGGGTAATCTAAAATACAACAGGCAACAATAACATCTCACATAGTTCAGCAATGAGGTTCACTATCACACATTCTGAATGTAGTGTTTCGGGTGTCTCGTAAGAGCCGGGTAATAGAAAATACAACAGGCAACAATAACATCTCACATAGTTCAGCAATGAGGTTCACCATCACACATTCTGAATGTAGTGTTTCGGGTGTCTCGTAAGAGCCGGGTAATAGAAAATACAACAGGCAACAATAACATCTCACATAGTTCAGCAATGAGGTTCACCATCACACATTCTGAATGTAGTGTTTCGGGTGTCTCGTAAGAGCCGGGTAATAGAAAATACAACAGGCAACAATAACATCTCACATAGTTCAGCAATGAGGTTCACCATCACACATTCTGAATGTAGTGTTTCGGGTGTCTCGTAAGAGCCGGGTAATAGAAAATACAACAGGCAACAATAACATCTCACATAGTTCAGCAATGAGGTTCACTATCACACATTCTGAATGTAGTGTTTCGGGTGTCTCGTAAGAGCCGGGTAATAGAAAATACAACAGGCAACAATAACATCTCACATAGTTCAGCAATGAGGTTCACCATCACACATTCTGAATGTAGTGTTTCGGGTGTCTCGTAAGAGCCGGGTAATAGAAAATACAACAGGCAACAATAACATCTCACATAGTTCAGCAATGAGGTTCACCATCACACATTCTGAATGTAGTGTTTCGGGTGTCTCGTAAGAGCCGGGTAATAGAAAATACAACAGGCAACAATAACATCTCACATAGTTCAGCAATGAGGTTCACTATCACACATTCTGAATGTAGTGTTTCGGGTGTCTCGTAAGAGCCGGGTAATAGAAAATACAACAGGCAACAATAACATCTCACATAGTTCAGCAATGAGGTTCACCATCACACATTCTGAATGTAGTGTTTCGGGTGTCTCGTAAGAGCCGGGTAATAGAAAATACAACAGGCAACAATAACATCTCACATAGTTCAGCAATGAGGTTCACCATCACACATTCTGAATGTAGTGTTTCGGGTGTCTCGTAAGAGCCGGGTAATAGAAAATACAACAGGCAACAATAACATCTCACATAGTTCAGCAATGAGGTTCACCATCACACATTCTGAATGTAGTGTTTCGGGTGTCTCGTAAGAGCCGGGTAATAGAAAATACAACAGGCAACAATAACATCTCACATAGTTCAGCAATGAGGTTCACCATCACACATTCTGAATGTAGTGTTTCGGGTGTCTCGTAAGAGCCGGGTAATAGAAAATACAACAGGCAACAATAACATCTCACATAGTTCAGCAATGAGGTTCACCATCACACATTCTGAATGTAGTGTTTCGGGTGTCTCGTAAGAGCCGGGTAATAGAAAATACAACAGGCAACAATAACATCTCACATAGTTCAGCAATGAGGTTCACCATCACACATTCTGAATGTAGTGCCCTTTAAGGTGAGACGAGACTGGTGTGTGGAAATACACGCATATGTCGTGTATTTTCACTCATAAGTATTTATACAATTTTTCGGCGTTCTAGCTTTTAAAGTTTCTTATATATATGGAAAATAATGTTAAAATTCAAAAGTTTAACAATAAATAATTTTAATAAATAATTAATAATTTTCCAATACAGCAGCAGCAACAGTCAATAACTGTTTGAATGCTGCTGACACGAAGAAGAAGAAGAATTCAAAAGTTGATCTGAACCTCGACTGAAAGGAAAATTCGAAATTCTGAGTATAAAAGTTTTATATTAGGCCTAAACTTCTCTGTACTTTCTGAAATTTGGGCACTGTGGATCAAAAGTTATAAGAGGGGACGGAAACACACACAGACACACTAAATTAATGTTCTAATCCGATTTCTGAGTTTATCCATATACCTACATAACATGTAGGAGACTCTAAGTTGGTGTTTTTTGACTTCTAAGTTGAAATACCATGAAAATTTAAATCTGTGGGGCTAATCGCTAATTAGGTAAAACGGCGAAATCAAAACCCTCATGATTACCCATATCATGGATATAATTATCATATGGAGTTCTATAATATGTTAGGGTATTATGGAAATAAATAAATAAATAAATAAATAAATAATTATTATATATCAATGATATGGGTTATTCATGAGGATTTTGATTACGCCGTTTGGACTTGCCCCCCTGGCATACAAAATCTCGCGGATCATGGCTTGAAAGAGATATAAGTTCTCTTGAATAAATCGGCATTTGGACTACGATCCATTTCGTTCCATGAATTTAGCCAAGTTCACGCACGTTCATACAAACACATTCATTTTTTACTGTTTTTAGATCTAAAACTTAAACTTCAAATATATTATAGGTTTGAATTTGGCTTAATTAAGTCGAAGCTTTGGACGAACAAATCACGTGAGGTTGTACCGAGCCAGTTATACCTGCAGTTGGCAGTTGGCAGTATAGTCGGGGGTGGGGCTATAGAGGCCTAGCCAGTGTAGTCGGGGCTAGGGACATAGAGGCCTAGCCAGTATAGTCGGGGGTGGGGCCATAGAGGCCTAGCCAGTGTAGTCGGGGCTAGGGGCATAGAGGCCTAGCCAGTATTGTCGGGGGTGGGGCCATAGAGGCCTAGCCAGTGTAGTCGGGGCTAGGGGCATAGAGGCCTAGCCAGTATAGTCGGGGGTGGCCGCAGCCCCATCCTAGGTGTCTAGGAAGTGCTCCTTAAATTATCATCTATTCAAGAGCCAGGCAGACGCCAGTATGCCTCGCTCGACGGTGACTAGTATTGACCAAAAGTCTTGCAAGTCTTGCAGTATTGGTCTCGCGAGACTTGCAAGTCAAAGACCGCATGTGTCGCTGCAAGACCTAGACCAAGCTTTGCAAGACCAAGAGTCTTGCAAGACTCAATGCAAAATTTTATAAACTTATTCATTTTCAACAGAATACTTTTAAATTGGTGTTTTCTCATATTCCATTGTAATTAATGAATTTTAACAGAAATATACAAAAAGTTTTTTTTGAAAAGTTGCAAGACCAAGACTGGGTATGCAAGACCAATACCAAGACTGGGTATGTAAGATCAAGACCAAGACTAGGTATACAAGACCAAGACTGTGTATGTAAGACCAAGACCATGACTGGGTATGCAGGACCAAGACTGGATGTGCTAGACCAAGACTGATTGGCCGTGGACAATTGGCCGTACGCCCTTTTTACCTTATGGACAATTTATCGTGAGGACAATTGACCGTGAGGACAATTGACCGTGATGACAGTTGGCCGTGAGGACAATTGGCCGTGGGGACAGTTGGCCGTGAGCACAATTGGCCGTGGGGACAGTTGGCTGTGAGGACAATTGGCCGTGGGGGCAGTTGATCGTACGGACAATTGACCGTGAGGACAATTTATCGTATGGACAATTGACCGTATGGACAATTCACCGTGCGGAAACCATTTTTAGCATCAGAAATTTTTTTTTTCTTTTTTCGTTTGAGTAAAATAAATTGCGTGAATAAAAAAATGTGGATATCGATTTATACTAATAAGAAGGTGTAGATTTCGAAACAATTTAAACTTCTTTGTTTTCTTTTGAAATGATGAGAAACCAATATGGCGGCCGTGATTTAAGGATGAGTTTTCAAAGTGAATGATTATGTTGGGTTTATCGAGTTTTAATTTGCTACATTTTGAGATTTAAGAAGACGTCTGTTCTAAAACTTCTTCTTGTTTTTTTTTTATTTATATTATTTAAATTGTTTCGAAATCTACACCTTCTTATTAGTATAAATCCATCTCGAAAAATGAAAAAAAGAACAAGAAGAAGTCTAAAAACAGACGTCTTCTTATATCTCAAAATATAGCAAATTAGAACTACATAATTACCGCTTATTTTGTAAAATTTCGTTTTAATCACTGTCGACATATTGGATTTCTCCTAGTATCTTGAAATAAAAAAATAAAGCAATCGGTTCGTCGCCATAAACGAACATTTTTTTATTCACGCAATTTATTTAACTCAAACGAAAAAAGAAAGAAAAAATTTTCTGATGCTAAAAATAGTTTCCGCACGGTGAATTGTCCATACGATTAATTGTCCATACGATAAATTGTCCTCACGGCCAATTGTCCTCACGGCCAATTGTCCTCACGGTCAACTGTCCCCACGGCTAATTGTCCTCACGGCCAACTGTCCGCAAGGCCAATTGTCCTCACGGCCAACTGTCCTCACGGCCAACTGTCTTCACGGTCAATTGTCCTCACGATAAACTGTCCATACGGTAAAAAGGGCGTACGGCCAATTGTCCACGGCCAATCGGCTACGGCCAATTGTCCGGGAATCACCAAGACTGGGTATGGAATATCAAGACTGGGTATGCAAGACCAATATCAAGAATGGGAATGCAAGACCAAGACCAAGACTGGTTATGCAAGATCAAAAACAAGACTGGGAATGCAAGAACAGTACCATAACTTGGTATGTAGGATCAAGGCCAAGACTGGGTATGCAATACCAAGACTGGGTATGCAAGACCAATTCCAAGACTGGGTATGCAAGACTAAGACCAAGGTTGAGTATGCAAGACCAAATATCAAATAAAATCAAATATGTAGGTATCTATCTAGAAGTGTATTTTTATCTGTGGTCACAGAGTTTGTTTCATGGTAGTAGGTTGTGAGTAAGTTGTCTCTGATTTAGTCGCGGCCTCTTATTATTATTTGTTTACCGTGTTTGTTTTTTAGCTGTTTGTGATATAATACAACCAACCATAGATAATAATATATACTCCATACCAGGGGACGGTAAACTTTTGGGATAATGGGCCAGATTCATAAATTCAATGAGAAAGGCGGACCAGAAGTAAAACACGAACGTACCTCATAATATTTCATTAATAATAGCAAATATATTTTACATATAATTCGTGTTGTTACAATAAGTAGTGAAAAAACAGCTAAAAATTGACAGTTTTCTTTCGATAAACAAAGAAATATCGGCCTTCGTGACTCAGTTGGTTGTGTATCTGATTGCTGATCCAAAGGTCCCGGGTTCGATTCCCGGTGGAGACATAGTTTTTAATTGTGTTTTCAGTCTGGATCTGTGAGACGATTAATATCTTAAGTCTCCAGATTGTGGCAATTTGTTAATGGGTGCGTGTTAAATTGATATTTGACATTGTACCTGTTAGTTGCCCGAGAAGCAACTAAATAAATAAATATCTTTACTTTGTTTTTTTTTTGTTGATAAATTGAAATAAACTATTGCCGCGCAGCAAGAAAATTCCAGTGTTATTTTGTTTTTTCAATAAATAAAATCTTAAAGAACATTGCACCCAGCGAGAAATTTTCTATTTTGTTTTGCTATTTCGATAAATAAATGTTCATATTTTGAATGCCTTTTTAAAAGTTGTATTCTTTTAGCATTCTGTACTCTTCTGGTAAATGTCCTGGCCTTCAGTATTTTTTTGTTAGAAAAAATAAACTTTCATTTACTTGTGGGTCACAGTTTGCCCATGGCTGCTCTAAACAATACTCTACTTATAATATATTATATTTTTTACATGTACTTGTATAATGGAGTGTTGAGTGTTATTTGTATGATCGGTGACGTAAGATAATAACTAAGGAGTACCGTATATTAAGAACTAAGCAATTTGTATTAATTTTTACTTTACACATCTATGGAATATTTCACATTTTTCAAATCAAATTTTCAACTGGTAGGTATAGACAGTTTCATTCATTTTTTATCTTTGCATTTCTCAGTGTGTTGTCAGTTGGATGAAACTAAACTTTGCCAGATGTGACAACATACAGATAACGCTAAGTTAGATAAATCAATTCTGTAGTATTCGTCATAAAGTAAATATAATAAATGTTGTCCTTTGACATATCCCCCAAAACAATAAAATGACTTTTAAAATTTATTAATAAAAGTCTTCGTAAATTTACAGAGTACCTACCTAGTGAAATATTTAATATTAGCAACTCCGTAGAACTAAATTCGCCAGATTGTACACTATACAAACTTACCAATACAAAAACACAAAAGGAGTCATTCAGTGGAATGGTCTATATTATACAATATTATGAATGAAGGTTATGTAAGAGTAGATATATTAAAATATAAAAAAAAATACTTGGCGTTAATTCTATTGAAATGTATTTGATTATTGACGCGTTTCGTGCAAGGCACATCGTCAGAATAATACTCTACAAGACTGAGACTCTTGTAGAGTATTATTCCGACGAAACGCGTTAAAGCCCTTGTATGCCCTGGGTATACGGATGTACACAAAAATGCACACTAAATTACCTTCTAATGTATGAAACACGAAAAAATAGTGTATATCACCTAATATGTGATATACAACATTTTATCGTCCAAAAAAAGTAAAATTTAGAGTTTTTTTTTAAATAGCAAGAATAGATAAAAAAATGTACCTCATAGGCCTTGTAGTTTTTTAGTTACAGTAAAACAATAAAAAAGGGTTTTACTAAAACTAATTTTACAAAAAAGTATTAAAACAAATTCAAAAAACTCATGCAATAGAATAAAGATGTAAATACAAACTATTCCTTATTTCAAAGACGTATCTTTTGAGGGTACTGGGGAAATTATTTTCAAAATATACGATGTAGCCTACTATAGCCTCTTAATTATCTTCTTCTTCTTCTTTCATTAGGCTCAGGGCCTGTTGTTTTATGCTGCATTTTCAGCCTCCTCTGATGTGAACTGGCAACTACTATCTCGCTATCTTTTTGGTGGGCGTCCTCGTGCTCTAGACCCCTCCGGTACGTTGTCTCGGGCTATCTTCGGACATGCGGCTGACGTGTTCGTTCCAGTACCTTCTTCTTTGGCGTCCCCATTTTACGATGTCCTCAGCTTCGCAAATTCTTCGGATCTCTGTATTCCTGACTATCACGAAGACTTTTGCCGGCTATGCATCGCAGTATTTTCATTTCACTCTTAATAATCATTTTTTTTTTAATTTTTTGTAATATATCTACATACAATGGAGTTCTATCAAGAATTGTCGATCAACAAAACTAAACTTAGTAATGTAAGAGGTTTAAATAACAAAATAGCAGAAAAAATAGAACAGATATTTTAGAAAAAATAAACTTCTATTTTATTTTTTCTATATTATTTCATAACAGAGCGGTGAAAGCCCAGCGGCAAGGTTCGAATCCGGGCGGGGCAAGCACCTCTGGATTTTTAAAAAATCTATGTGCGGATTTATATCACTAGCTATGTGCAGCAGTGCAGCCATTATTAAATTTGTCTGGTTCCTCTTTCTAAGGGTTACGAAGGTCAGATGGCAGTCACTTCAATGCAATAAACAGACTCGCCAATTCCAGGATCATGGTCAAAGCGTACCCCGATAGTAACGGGTCAAAAGCGCTAAGGTGAAAGAAAGAAATATTATTTTATAAAAAATAGCAGACTGCAGACGAACTTGTTATAGATAGCGGCAGTGTAAGAATGTGAGTGAACTGATGAGTGTATGACAGAAGAAAAAACAGAATTTGTATTCTGCGCAACCCACGCGATTTTTCAAGATGCCAATAACATAATAATACCTATAGGTACCTAGTTACCTACATTATACATATATTAAAGTAACGGATTTGTTAGTAAACCCTTTATGTCACTCTGTCCATGAATTCAGCTTCAACAATAACCAAGTAGGTAAGTACCAACATTGCTACATAAATTAAATAGGTAGGTACCTATAATAATACCTAATTATTATATAATATTATTCAAATACTTATAAGTATATTATTATGATGACGTATGTATGTTAATATATTATGTACTTACTGTGCACAGTCAAGTTCAAGGTTATTATACAACATTCATTATTAATTTATACTCGATATAGGTACCTAGAATTAAATTCATTTGCTACTGCCACCACTATCCGCTTTATATACGAAGACTGTAATCGGCCTCTTCACAGAACGTTCTGTTAATCTGTAATGGTTTACGGCTCGTTCTGGAAAACTTCTAGAATATTTTTATAGGATTTGACGTTTAAGAGTTTTTCATCCTTGTGTTCGATGTCGTGTGTGGATGGAATTTGTGAAGAAAAGAAAAACAAATCTTATGATCGCAGAGTGGCCGTAGCAATTTTAAACTAGTAGGTACTGCCTCAGAACAGACTATGACAATCGACGCAGTAAAATTTACAAATGTGTGAATAAAAAAAATGTAATTAGGTATAAATTAAATTGTATTTTGTTCCTTTGTAATTTATATACTATTGGAAATATTTTATTCATTCATTCATTCATTCATTCATTCATTCATTCAGTCGTTCGTTCCTTCGTTTATTCGTTCATTCGTCAATTCGTTAATTCGTTCATTCGTTATTTCGTTAATTCGTTAATTAATTAATTTATTAATTCATGAATTCATAAATTCATGAATTCATAAATTCATGAATTCATAAATTCATGAATTCATTAATTCATTAATTCATTAATTCATTAATTCATTAATTCATTAATTCATTAATTCATTAATTCATTAATTCATTAATTCATTAATTCATTCATTAATTCATTCATTCATTAATTCATTAATTCATTCATCCATCCATTCATTCATTCATTCATTAATTCATTAAATAATTATATCATTATATTATTAATTCATTAATTATTCATTCATTCATTCATTTATCCATCTATCCATTCAATCGTTCGTTCGTTGTTCGTGCATCCATTCGTTTGGTCGTTCGTTCATTCGTGCATGCATACAATAAAACGATGAAGCATAAAATGCATTAAGGGATTGTCAACCTTTCAAAAAGTAAAATGTCTAGTTACACTAAGTTTACTTATATCTAGTGGACTAGTGGAGATTTCCTTATTTCAGCATAATATAAGAGAATATCTCATAAAGCCATATAAAATATAAACAAATATAACTAGTTGCATGCAACACATGAGATCCAACCGTCGATAGCGATAGTATGTATAGTTGAAGAATAAGTACCAAAATATTTACCCATAAAACCAAATCATTGAATATTTTAAGATATAGGTATTTCATATTTATTATTTCAAGATATTATATTTCCTACCCAGAATATGAAAACAGCATGATGGTATGTATGTATGTTTGGAGATTAGTATCAAACTATTAAGTCTTCTTAGATATTGTGTGTAGGCTACAACTATACAAATTGTATGAAGCAATGTCGTCACTAAATTCAATTTTTATAAAAATTGTTAGAAAAAGTTCGAGATGTACTACTACAATTTCGTATTTTTCATAGAAAATTAAATTATCTAGTTGAGGTGTTTACGGATTTTTAAGACATTTTTAGAAACTTTGGAAATATAGGCAGTTAAACACATAAATTTATCACAAAAAAAATATTTTTCTTAATAAAAAATATTTGAGACTCACCGATTTTTTTTCGAAAAAAAAAAATTTGAGATTTTGTATTTGTCTATATTTTTACCAATTTTCAGGGTTCTAGCTTATATGGTTTAAGAGATATATGGAAAAATAAAGTAAAAATTCAAAAGTTGACAACCCCTTACTGAAACAAAAATTAAAAATTTTGAGTATAAAAGTTTTGTAAGCCTATAATTTTCTATATATTTTGAAATATTGGGCTCTGTAAATTGATCGGCTCAAAAGTTATAAGGGGGGACAGACAGACACACTAAATGTTCTATTCCGAATTCTGAGTAAATTCGTATATAGAACATATATGCTGCGAAGCCTCTAAGTTGATGTTTTTTGAATTCAAAGTTGAAAAGGCCGTGAAAAATATAGACTGTGCATACAAATCTTGCGTATCTTGGCTTGATACTTTGTCGATTATGTCAAGAGAATTACATTCTCTAGAACAAATCGACAGTTGGATTAGATTAGTTGGGTTGGATTAGAGTTGAATTTTTGTTGAAGTGTATCACTAAGTTAATAATTCGCTATTTATAAAATATAATAAATATCTTTGTGCTGAAAAATAATGTCTATTTTTGATGCAACAGCGACAGAACGAGATTCACAGTATAAAAATATAATATATATAGGTATGTATATAAGTAGTCAGAGAGCGGTTTGGACATGTGAGTTATGTGGCGGAGAGTGAGGGACGGGACGATTGTTGTTTACCCATCGCTGAGTAAACAAACATCAACATCCTGCCATAGGTGCACCCCCCCACATCCCGCTCAACACCACACAACACACTGATTCTTAAACATTTTTACACCATAACCAATTCTGCTTGTTTATTTATTTATAAAGCTTTTTTTTATATTCAACAATATGGCAAAAAATTACTAGAATGTATATTTATTTATTTATTTTTCAAGCAAACAAACAGTCAAACAATATACTTAAATTACAAAAAATAATTGTTACTTAAATTGTAAACCAAAACAGTTTGCAATAATTTTACTCGTCTTGAAGAAGTACCTACTCCATATATAAAAAGTTAGTAATTTAGTAAGTATTAGGTACCTACACTAGAACAAAATTAATAGAAAGGAAAAAATAACAAAAAAATATGTAAATGTGCTCATTAAGAAGGAAAAGGAATGGAAGGAAGTGGGAAATCAGAATCACCGCAACGTTATCAACCCCTCATCAATGACTCGAATACTTTGTATTACTTACAACAACAAAATCTAATATCATCACAAAGATATTGTGCTTGATAAGGGATTCAAAACAAATTTTATTATATTTTTTATTTTTTTATTTTTATATAACTTTTGGGTTACTTACAGGTACTATGTCAAATATTAGTTTAACACGCACCCAATAACAAGTTGCCACATTCTGATGACTTGCAATATTAATCGTCTCACAGATCCAGACTGAAAACACTATTAAAAAATGTGTTTCCATCGGGAATCGAACCCAATCAAATACCTAAACAACTGAGGCACGAAGGCCGATAGAGTAAAAAATAACCTAAGGTATATATTTACACCGTCACGACGAATAAACAGCGACAGGTGTGTGGGCGTGCATTACCATAAATAAAAGGGAGCACGACACATGCGTATATGCCCACACGCCAGTCTCGTCTCACCTAAAAAGGCACTACATTCAGAATGGGTGGTGAGCCTCATTGCTGAACTTTATGAGATGTTATTGTTGCCTATTGTATTTTCGGTTACCCTGCAAACGATTATAATAGAAAAGAGAGGAAGCACTATTTAAAGCCGGTGATTTATAGCATATGTTGAGTAAAAGTCTTGCAGTCTTGGATTTGCTCTTGCGAGACTTGCATGACCATGACTAAGACCAGGTTTTGCCAGACCAAGGTTTAACAAAATGTTATAAATTTATTCATTTTTAATTAAAAAGTAAGCAATTACATAACTGCGAACCATAGACATAATACTTCGAATTGGTGTTTTTTTTGTGATTTTTCTGTAATTACTGAATTTTAATAGAAAAATAAAAAAAAACAAGATCTAGACCACATTTGTAAATGTAAGACGTAGACCAAGACCGGGGGGGGGGGGGTAAAAGAGACCAAAATCACCCTGTTATTGGTCTTGCCATCAGCATCCAAAACTACACATAAACAAAAATCAAACAAACATTTACAAACAAAAAAAATACAGCTAGTTGAAACAATTTTGGTCATTATATCAATATAAACAAACAAATCATACACCAGTACCTACATACACCTGCTAAAAGTTAAAAGTGTATGTTTATGAAAAATGTATTATTTTTTATTTTTATTATTTATTTATAAAAAAATGTGCTATTTCAAATACATAAGGACATTGAAAGGTCGCACCATGCCTTTGTACGTGTGGCAAATGATAGACAAAATATAGTGGGTTAACTGTGTACCCCGTTAACACATACAAGTTTTGCATAGCACTACTACACATACAATGGGGTGGTGTGGTTCAACCAACTTGAAACAGATTTGAGGTGGGCAATTGAATATAATTAATTCAAAAGAAAAAAAAATTAAACTAAAGCGTATATGCTATGTCCCTATTAAGTGAGTTGGTTAACCAAGTGGTTACCAGTTGAATATCAAATCATGGAGATTAAATATGGTTTGTATAAAGATTACAAGGATAGTGGTTTAGAGAGAAGAAAGAAAAGAATGAATGATTTTTTTAACTTACGAGTATATTGATCACCAGTAATATAGCAGTTTTCACACAGGTGAATTTATAATCAATAATAAATAATATACAGAGGAACTTTCTCACGATGCGTAGGTATTTTAAATAAGACGATTGAGTAAAACAGTACGAGCGAGTAGATAAGCGAAACGCAGTGAGCCGAAAATTGACGTGCTGTGTATTCTCCAGTTCTCCTAAGAATGACCAACTAGAGCCGTTTTTAGACCTCCTTTGCGCAGGTACCGCCCACCGCAATAAACGGTCGACTAATCACAGGTATAAGTTAAGTCAGTCGACATTCCCAGTGTAGTTATTAACAGTGTATTAGCAACATGGAAAATATTACCCCCAGTTCGTCACTTTCGCCAGTTAAGAGAAATAAAAATGGTCAGGTAAAATATTCAACATTATATATTTATTTTAATTTTTTTCTTTGCTTTCAGAAAATATTTTAATATCATTATAAATAAATCAAGTTCTTTTCTTTGTTTCTTGTCATTATTTACTTACACATAATATTTTTATAACATTCTAAATAAATTCAATTACTTTCATTATTTATGTCAATATTTATTTTTATAAAGGTACGTAATATTAATATAAATTGGAATGAAATCAAGTTTTTTTGTACTATGCAATTCCCCCTGCACAGAGTGCTTTTTGCCAATTTAATACTGTTCATAAGGAAAGTTATTGTCTTTATTGTTTTTTGAAATTTATTGTATTTATCTTTATTAAAATCAAGTTATTTTCTTTATTGTTTAAAAATAATAATACTTCACAACATTGGCGTGGGTTTTTTACCCCATTTATTTACGCCGTTGCTTGAAGGTTGAAAAAAAATTGTTGTAAAGCGGGGATAAGTACGCCGAATGGGCGGTGACATGCGCAAATGCCTGGTCATTCTTAGGAGAAATAGAGAGTACAGACGTACACTCCCTTATATATCTCTGGTGCTAAGGGTAGCAAGTTCAATGTCCTCGAACTTTCTAGGTCATTTCATCGAACTATTATGCCATGTTGAAGTTTATTATCACTCGCTTGACATCGCGGGCGATGAACTCGGCCTAACGAAATACTTACAAATATAATTGTTGTCGCTAGGCGCGCGCTCGAAAGGGATTTTTCGAAGGTGGTCTGCCACAAAACTTATTAAATTTGACTGATATGTAAATCATATTAACTTCTTTTTGTATAGATAATACAAAAAGAAATTTAATTTTGCCTCGCTCGGCGGTGACTCATCAAACGTGGCGATGAGTAAGGATGCATCATCGGGCGATGGAAATCGAAGCACTGAAAGTACTGTCCGGTGGTGTACCTGAAATTCGCCAACATGAGTACTAAGGGGTGGAGGAGCCCCCCCGTGATGATTGGTCGGCACGACCCACTCGGCGGTACCCGAGCTGATGACGAGACGGGTGCAGCTGACGCTGCGCCTGGTGTGGAAATCGAAGAACTGAAAGTACTACGGGCGTGGTGGAGGCTCCCTGTTGCAGTCTGTTGTTCGTGGAGCTGCTGGGAGGGTAACCCTTGCTATGATTCACGGGCCTTCACGAGTGTGGTTGGACTCTTAGTGGCAGTGGTATGAAATATGCATGGTGGTAGTTCTTGTTTCGTCCGACGAGCAGCCGCTCCGGGGATGAACAGAACACTTTAGTTCTATAACGTTCCCTATGGAGTGGGGTAGGTGACTGCGACTTTTCCATAAATGTATAGATAATAATTATGTATATATAATATTTTGTGTCTTGTATTTGATTATCTCATTTACATACGAGTGCTTGCAATCTGGTAAAGGAAATATGCTTAGATTATATATGATACAGATACCTAGTCAGCCCAATGAAAGTATGACAAAAAAAACTCAGGTGAAACACCGGAGTTTCACTCGCCCGGCCGTATACGTACACCTACCGATACACACACCTACATAATATGCACACCTACCGATCTACCGCCTCACACACACATGTAAAAACAACTTGGTAATGGAAATATGTTTTTTCTTACTGAGAATCTTTTTCTATATAGTTTGAATGTTTTATATTTTGTATATGTGTATTGTTAATTTAATAAAAATAAAAAAAAATCATCATGCCAATTTTATGTAGAGAAAAATATTTTATATTTTAACCACGTTTACACAACAAAATAGAAATGTCGTACGGACCATAGATTGAGAAAAGTTGTGTCCATGTTTGAGTATGTATGTCTGTATATGTAGAATCACATAACTAGTATAGTGTGAAAGAGAGGAGCATATGTATGTATGACATATTGTTATTGTTGACATAACGTGTACCTACCCAATTCTTCAACTTAACCAGAACTAATATACATACATACATACATTCATACATAGGTGTGTATGTAAGAAAAATAATATCATGACATTGTATAATAATATCCTATCATATTATTATATATTGTTCTTAATTAGTACGTTATTACGTTTAACATTAAGGGGGCATATAAACATAAACACCCCAAATTCAAATCAAATTTCTTAAATATATTAAACAGTGTTTATAAAAAACATACGATTAAGTATTTTCAACATTTTTCTAGTGAACGTCCGTCACACAATTTTAAAATTCAGCATAAATTTCCTCAAACAAATTATTTAAAAGTATTTCATTACATCATTGGAAGAAGAGTTATGGCAGGAAACAGAGTGAAACCAGTTATGAATGACCGCAACATATCTAAGGATGCTAAAGTTATCATTCATAATGCTATCTTAGTGCCAACCTTGACGTATGCAAATGATACCTGGACATGGCAGAAGACGCACGAAAGTAGAATAAATGAAATGAGATCGTTAAGAAGAATCTGCAATAGAACGATGTATGACAGGGTCAGAAATGAGGACATAAGGAAAGAATGTAAGATAAAGAAAGATGTCATTAATAGAATGAAAGTGAACACATTGACATGGTTTGGCCACATGGGGAGAATGAATGAGGAACGCCTGACGAAGAAAATATACATTGCGGACAGGAATGTAATGAGAGGTCGGGGCCGCCCAAGGAAGTGATGGCACGTCCATGTGAACGGTATTTTGAAAGACGGAAATGTTAGAAGCGTGAACAACAGACGAACATGTATAAGACGATGTATGAATGTTGATGAGGCGATGAATGTATGTCAAGATAGGAGTAAGTGGCGTTCGGTTCTCTCTGCCTACCCCGTGAGGGACATGGCGTGATGGTATGTATGTATTTTTTTAAAATTACTCCACAACTAGGATGTGTTGTAGAGAAAAAAATATTTTATGTGCTTAAATAGTAATATATATAGATGGGTCGGTGGCAGAGCGGTTAGCGCGCTGGGCTAGTAATCCAGTTGTCGCGAGTTCGAATCCTGCCTCGACCGATTTCGTTCACCTAAGCACAAGCATTTATTTGCTTATTTTAGGGAACGTAGGAAGATGTATATGTACTTGTTTAACAAGGACATATTCATTTAAAAAAAATAAAAAAAATAGTGCATAAAATCAAAGTGAATTTTTTTTTCATTTCAAGTCAGGTTTGTTATTAAAAAAAATGCAAAAAATCAACAATATTTGGTTTTCCGATTAATTTAATGCACGCTACACTTTACTTCATAGTGCGTTAGGCGGTTTTAATATATCATCGTATCAGTCACTAGATTTAGCATTATAATATGTCCTCTTAATTCTCTTTGTAATACGATTGGATTGGGTCCAACTCCTAACTCTTCTCTGCATATTTAGTGTACTTAGAATTTTTTCTTTTAAATCATTGGCAATCCCTGAATACATTTGTATGGAGAATATTTACAAACAAAATAAATAAAAAACGAGTTAGTTGTGGCCAATGCTATACTCTTCACTCCACAAAGTATTCAAATTTTGTATGGAAAATTTTCAACATTTTTATGAAATGAGTTTGTTCAATAATTTTTTGAGCAAATCTTAATATTTCTATAATGCCATTTTATGAAAGTGATGTGCCTTTTTATAAATTTGAAAATAAAAATTTCAAATTAGCTTGGGGTCACTTCGAAATATTTGATAAAAATTGAGAAGCGCTATTCAGATATCCTTCAAAATCTAATGGAGTCTAAGTGATTATTAGATACACTAATTTGCAAAATTTGAAAACAATCAAATGAGTACTTTAGTCTATAATCGATAAAGTAAAATAAACACGCCGTACATAGCACATACACAGATACATTGTGATGAAACTTTCATAATACAATCTCAGCATGATACTATTTGATAATTTGCAATAAAAAAAACTTAAAAATTGCGAAACAATAACTCCCCACTATATCCCCTTGGGTTAGTGGGGAGTAAAAATGTAATAAGGTATAAATTAAATTGTATTTTGTTCCTTTGTAATATTTATACTGTTGGAAATTAATATATTATTCATATATTCATTCATTTTGTTGATGTACTCCACACATATATTTTGACATATAGATATAAATTCGTTTGTAAGTATTTAGAGTTTGGACTTAATAAGTGGATAAATTTTTTTATAATTCACCGCCTATAGAAGGCTATATAGTATATTTTGAAAAACTTTTCCACAGAACCCTCAAAAGATACGTCTTTGAAACAAAAAATTGTTTAAGTATAAAACTTTTCTTGTAAAATTAGTTTTAGTATAACCCTTTTTATTGTAAATAACTAAAAAACTACAAGGCATATGAAGTAGGTTTTCAATTCAATCGAAAGTGAATATGAAAATCTACTGGATGAGTTTTATACTATTTTAATATTTTTCTTTTTCCGGAAAAAGACAGAACTCTAAATTTCCTAGATCTGACCATAAAAATAACAAATAATACCTTTACGTTTAACATATTTAGAAAACCAACATACACTGGCAATATCATTCATAATACTTCACAACACCCAATCACACACAAAATGGCAGCCTTTCATTCAATGATCACTAGATTACTCAAGGTACCGTTAAATAAGACAGACTATAACAAGGAGTTACAAACAATAGAAACTATAGCTCTTAATAATGGTTACAAGAAAGGTATAGTTCATAAAATATTAAACAGAAAAACACGTACAAACATTATTCATAAATACATATACAAACCAAAATCACGAGAGACTGGCACAAATTGGAGAAAAATAATATATCTTAATAAAATTACACATGATATAACGAGACATCTTCCTTTAAACATAAAACCAGCCTTGTATACAGACAACAATATAGGACTAATACTGAAAAACAACACAGATAAAACAAGTAATCTGAAACAAAGTGGAATATATGAATTGCAATGTGGGGACTGTGACAGTATTTACATAGGGAGAACGACGGACAATTGAAACTAGAGTTAAAGAACATAAACGCTGTCTAAATGGACACGGTTGGTTTCTCAGAATATGCAAACCACCTAATACAAGAAAATCATACATTTGACAATACAAACGCACAATTATTACATATACATACATACGGACTGAAACAAAATAATTTAGAGACATTAGAAATCCACAAAGCCATAAACAGTCACAAGAAAATAATTAACAACCAGACACAACCCAACATTTCACCATTATTATCCATGTTTCCGTCCCCCCTTACCCCCACCTTCCGCTATACCTATGACACTGCCACACACCACACCAAATTAGTTTTTAGTTTAAACCCACCTGAAGAAGAGAACGGTAGTTCTTGAAACTAGTTGTGGAATAAAATTAAATAAGTGGAAATAAACAAAGTTATATTGTTATTTTAATAATTTATTTAATATTGTAATTACTGTTCTTGTTATTTAAAAAAAAACTCTAAATTTTACCATTATCGCGAAAAAAAAATTGTAATTGGTAATTAGGTGTACATCCGAATGCCTTGGGTATACAAGGGCCTTAAACACCATGACGACAAAATTTATAGTAGGTAGGTATACACTCTCTAAATGATACCTTTTGAGAAATTGATGTAAAAATCGTAATATCATGACTCTTCGCTATCCCACATAAGTGGAGAGTAAAAAACAATATGACGAACATATGACAGACATACATTCATAGTATGTACCTATATATATATATATATATATTATAATATAGGTATTTATATTGAATGATATAATATTAGGTAATATATAATATATACATATACTCATATGTATGTATGTATGTAATAAATGTGTTCTGATTGTCGCTTGATATGAAGGTCAATATCACAGAGAATTTATTGATAATATTATTTATAGGTACCTACCTACATAAGCTAAAATATTAATCTTTAAATAGTTTCATACATTTCATTCATACATAATATACCGAAAATGTATGAAATCTATGAACTAGTTGCGTGTAACACATGAAATCCAACTGTCGATTGCGATAATATGTATTGTATAGTTGAAGAATACGTACCAAACTATAAACCCTTAAATCCATAATATTTAATATTTTATCATAATATTTTGTTTTCTATATAAAACATTCGGTGCCACTATTTTTACGACCGGAATTGGCGGGAAAAGCGTTTTCCCGCCAAAAAGTGTCTATTTACACGACAAATTTTCTGACGTCGTCTATGTTTTTAGGTCATTTATGATCATAGAAAGCGCAGATAAATCAAGTTACAAAAATATTTACCTTTGTCATTTTTTCAATGGTCATAAAAATGCATCATGGAAACCAACTTGAAGAAAAAATAAATAATATTGGCATCTTATTACATTTACTTAATTTTATAAATCATTTTTTCTTCGAGATCTACTATTATAACAAAGTATAAACAAAGGTAAATATTTATATAACTTGATTTATCTACGTTTTCTGTGGTTATTTTTGGTTTTCGTCTATGGTTGAGTCGTGTAAATAGTCGTAGCCTTACATTTAGGTATGTATGTAAGGATAGGATAGTATGGAGGTCAGTCCTTTTTTCCTACCTAGAATATGAAAACAGTATGACGTATGTATGTTTGGAGATTAAGTATCAAACTATTGAGGTATTATAGTGTATATTGTCATACAAATTGTATAAAACGATGTTGTCACTAAATTCAATTTTTACAAAAGGTAAATAGTACCTACTAATATAATGTAGGTAGGTACATATTTTGTATAGAAAATAAATATAGACAGTGAAACACATACCTACCTAATATCATATATTTTTTTTATTATTTTTTTGAGAAACTCTAGAACATTTTGTATTTGTCTATATTTAAACCGATTTTCAGCATTTATGGTTTTAGAGATAAGATATGGAAAAAGCAAGCAAAAATTCAAAAGATGATGATAACCCCGGATTGAAACAAACATTCGAAATTCTAATTATTTTGAGTATAAAAGTTTTGTAGGCTTAAAGTTTTCTATACTTTCTGAAGTTTTAGGCTCTGTGAATCAAGCGGATCAAAAGTTATAAGGGGGGAACGCACACACACACACACAGACACACTAAAGGAAATTGTCTTAAACGAATCGACAGTTAGATTATTTAGTTACAAACGAACATCAAACAGATACAAGTTACGAAGAATTAAAAAAATCAATATATTTAAAACACGCTGTCGGCCTTCGTGGCTCAGCCGGTTAGGTATGTGACTGCTGATCCAAGGGTCCCGGGTTCGATTCCCGGTGGAGACACAGTTTTTAATTATTTTTTCAGTCTGGACCTGTGAGATTATTAGGTTATAAATTTCGTTAGTCTCCAGAATGTGGCAACTTGTTATTGGGTGCGTGTTAAATTAATATTTAAAAAAATAATAATAATAAGAGTATAATAAAAGGAAATTCTGTATGACATGTTCTCATCTGCATATAAATAAAGTAGGCATGGGATATTCTTACGACTCAACCATAGATAAATTCACATAATTCTTTCCATACCCATAGAAAGCGCAGATAAATCAAGTTATAAAAATATTTACCTTTGTTCATACTTTGTTATAATAGTAGATCTCGATGAAAAAATGATTTATAAAATAAAGTAAATGTAATAAGATGCCAATATTATTTATTCCATGATGCATTTATGACCATTGAAAAAATGACAAAGGTAAATATTTTTGTATTTTGATTTATCTCATAGACATAAAATATATATACCTAGACGGCGTACCTGATAATTAAAATGAGTTTAAAATTTTCGCGCGCTTTATTTCTTGGCTGGCAAAAAAATGTAGTTTTTCATACATTTTTCCATAACTTTTCCGTTTTTTCAATAATATTTCGAATTGGTGATTTTTATTTATTTAGTAAAAGTGGACATATTTATCAAATAAAGGATATTATTTATTGTTTTCATTAATTTGTTTGTTTTTTTTGTGTTAATTTATAAATTATATCACTTTTTGTAAAATGTGTGAAGTTTCTTTTTTGTGTGAAAGCAAACTTTGAAACTTTAAAAGTTAAATAAATAAAGTTATATACGATATTTTTTACTAGCGATATTTTAGATTATTTACGTTCGATATTCATAGTAATAGTTTATTTTGGTGCGTGATATCGTCTTTTATTTAAAATGCCCGTTTCATGTTCTGGATATGGATGTACTTATCGACACAATAACGGTTAAGATGAAATAATTTTAATATTTATTCATAATTAAACTGATTAACTAGGATTTAATTGTTGTTTCTTGGGATGTCAAGAAACAACACTTGTTGTTTCGTTTCGGAGCTTAATATTTAAATAAGTACATACCATCACAAATGGTAACCAGCCACGGGTGTTCAATACCTTATAAAAGGAAGCACCACATATAATGGCAGATTTTATAATTACTACAAAGCATATACCTATTCAGTCACTGTTAAAAATTCAATCTAAATAAATTAAATCACCTAGAATGTTTCTATTAACAAATGATATATGTAAAACGGTTAAAAATTAAAAAAATATTTAGAAAGGAATGCAGGAAGGGGCTGCCAGAGGAAAAATCTGTGACATACAAATCGCTTAATCCTTTATCTGATTTTTGCGTAGCTACTCGATGTATTTTCGTAATATTACGCTACTTATACTATTATAAAGTTAATAAAGAAAATATTGGTAAGGCTAAATTAAAATATAACAAACCGTAATTGAGATTATTGAATACAAAATCACTGAAATTCTTAATGATCCTAGGCATTACTAAAATGTTAATATATCAATAATTACATTATAAACCGCCCATTATTTTAGCCTAATATTTTTGAAAACTTCCTAGATAACTGTTTTTTATAACTTTGATGTACAAACTAGTTTTTTTCGACAAATAAATCCGAAAACTATTCATATAAGTAGTTATTCTCCATACAAAAACAATGTTTTCTGCCAACCAAACGTCAAAAATCCCCCGGAAAAATGACTCACTTCAATTCATACAAAATTTGCTAACTACGACATTTAGTATATTATATGAAAACCTATGATTTATCTGCGTTTCTCTAAAAACATAGAAGACGTCAGAAAATTTGTCGTGTAAATAGACACTTTTTCGTGTAAATAGAAAAGCGTTTTCCCGCCAATTCCGGTCGTAAGAATTAAGAATAGTGGCACCGAATAAAGTACCTATTTATCAATAAACCACGACTTGAGACGATCAACAAATGTTGAGTGATTATTTGGATTTAGATCAACTGGCAACGAAAACTATTAATATTGTTTGGATTTTTAAAATTATATTCCCTTCATTCTGTAGTTACTTAAGTATATTAATTTAATATTTATATTCCTTTGGTTTAAAATTTCTCCTTTATACACGATTCGAATTTCTTGTCATATTAGTTCACAAAAATATCGTAATGCATCGTGACGAAGGTTGCCGTAGGCCGCTGTTTTACCGACGCTATACTCGTTAAATATTATTGTGGTTCACGGATAGATGGCGGAAGCGTGATAAAATATTGAATTGAAAAGGAGTTTTCATTCGAAGGGAAATTATGATGTTGTATGATGTCATATTATATTGTAAAGCGATCTTTGCTATATTTCAAATTATTCTATAATAAAACGTTTATTTTGCCAATAAATGTAGCAGAGATATCATGTAGCAACTGATAGTAAAATAATAATACCAGTATTTATTGGTATTTGATTGGCAAAAATTGTACTATGTGAGATTTTACTCTTGGAACACTCATAAACGATGATAATAAAAAAAAATATTGGAAATACTTCTCTAACCAACGTTTATTTTTCACTAGTTGCATGTAACACATGAGATCCAACTGTCGATAGCGATAGTATGTTTAGTTGAAGAACACGTACCAAAATATAAACCCATAAATCCAAATTATTGAATATTTTAAGATATTTTGTTTTATATACATAACATGTAGGTATGTATGTATGTCAAGATAGGATAGTATGTAGGTCAGTCCTTTTTTCCTACCCAGAATATGAAAACAGCTTGATGGTATGTATAAAGGTATGTTTGGAGATTAAGTATCAAAATATTGAGAGTCCCCGTGGATAGTATACTTCCATACAAATTGTATGAAACGATGTCGTCGCTTAATTCAATTTTTATAAAAATTGTTAAAAAAAGCTTGAGTAGTAGGTACCTACTACTATAATGTACGTATTTTTTATAGAAAATTAAATTATCTAGTTGAGCTGTTTCGGTTTTATCATAAAAAACAAGTGTTTTTCTTTAAATTAATGTTTGAAACACTCTTTAACTATAAAAAAATGAAATTGTGTATATGTTTATATTTATACCCATTTGCACAGATCTAGATTTTGTGTTTTTTGAGATATATGGAAAAAAAAGGAAAGATTCAAAATATGATAACCCCTGATTGAAACAAAAAATCTAAAACATAAGAGTATAAAAGTTTTTAAGGCCTATAACTTTCTATATTTTCTGAAATTTTATGCTTTGTGTATTGAGCGGATCAAAAGTTATAAGGGGACACACAAACACAAACACAAACACACACACACACACACACACACACACACAGACACACTAAATGTTCTACTCCGAATTCTGAGTACCTTAATCCATGTATATTGAACATATATGCTGCAAAGCCTCTATGTTGATGTTTTTTCACTTCAAAGTTGGAAAAACCGTGAAAAATATAGACCCTGCCTATCTCGCGTATCTTGGCTTGATACTTTGTCGATATGTTAAAAGAAATAAATTCTCTTAAACAAATCGACAGTTGGACCAAGTTGTCCGATTTCGATGATTATTTTTTCATTTGATAGGGCACAGCAATGTTTTATACAATATCAACTTAGTATTTCGTGTTAACAATCGGTACTTGAGCATTTATTATAGCATTTATTTATCCGAGATCCTTGGTTAAGAAACTCCGCTCCCAAAATCGGCATTTATAGACATAATTACGAATCCCATTCATATGATGTTTTGTTTCTCTTATATGACACAGTGATGGGGTAGGGAATTAGTGTTTCAGTATTGTAGTATGGCCAAAGGGAAAACTTGTTTTTCTCGCAATACTAATGCCTCCACATTCTACCCTTCCTATCCTCCCTACCCATCCTATCATACCTCATTTCCTCCTTCTACCACACCCATATTCATCTCCTACCCGCTAGGCGGATTTTATATTTCAATTCACATCATATTTATTTATTACAATTTACGGCTCAATAGCCTTAAAAGTATTTAAATATAAGATTGATAGATTTGACGGTAACTTTGTGGTAGTCCATGATTACAAAAATAAAAATGAAGCAAATACTTTGCTATATACCACTTATTGAGTATAATTAAACACTACTAGTTTCGGGAGTGAACTCCTCCTATCGACAGTTATAATTCACCTGTCGATGGGAGGAGTGCACGCCCAAAATTAGTAGTGTTTAATTATACTCAATAAGTGGTATATAGCAAAGTATTTGCTTCATTTTTATTTTTGTATTTAAATATGATTATACATAGAAAAACTATTTTTATTTAAAAACATAATTGTATAAAAAAGAAGAAAAAAGAAAAAATAATAATGAAGGAATATAACAAATTGTACACAATTGTAACATACAAGGTTTAACATGTACTTGTTCGAAGCTGACAAAGACTACAGAGTACCAATACCTAGGTGTGATTATGGATGACTGTCTTAAGTGGAAGATACATATAGAAAACCTCACTAAAAAAACAGACAGCTTGTGTTTAGGGGTCTCAGAGAGCTCTTTGACATAAAAATACTAAAATCTTTGTATCTTGCACTGGGGCAGTCTATTTTGTCATACCGTATAGTTGGTTGTGGTGGCATGGCAAAGACCAATCTCCATGCAATCACAGTGGCTCAAAAATCTTTATTAATAGTTATATTTCACGTAAACCATACAGATATCCCTCTAATCAACTTTTTAAAGAATTTGGAGTGCTGGACATACGACAGTTGTATATTAAGACAATTATTAAAATAATGCATAACGATCCATTAAAATACTTACCACAACACACACTGACGTTAAACACAAGAAACAGAAATTTGCTACATCTAACAACAGATGTACATACTACTTTTGCACAGAGACATTACATTTACTTAGCGCCGCGGATAGATAATAAAATAATACCTGACTTACTTCAATTACTCCTACCAAACAATAGTAATATTAACAAATTATTTTTAACAGATTTTTAATTATCTCAATAGAGACGAAGTTGGAATATTTATTGTAGGAGTACCGGGAAATCAAGGCACATACAGGGCTTACGACCTGTCATCGGCTGGTTTACGTGATCACTTTATGCGCTTGCGCAACGTTCACCAATTATGCCTTTTAATGAGATCCCTATCAATTCAATTTTGAAAGTTCTATATATTGTATCAAAATTGAATTGATAGGGATCTCATTAAAAGGCATAATTGGTGAACGTTGCGCAAGCGCATAAAGTGATCACGTAAACCAGCCGATGACAGGTCGTAAGCCCTGTAGGTGCCTTGATTTCCTGGTTCTCCTACAATAAATATTCCAACTTCGTCTCTATTGAGATAATTAAAAATCTGTTAAAAAATATCTTTGACTCCCGACAGGGAAAAAAATCCAATGTTTGCGCATATGCAATAATAAAAATATTCGATAAACAAATTAGTTTGTTACTAAGTGGCAGTAACAATGGAGAAGAGTGTGAGAGGGATCTTACTCATGTTTTAAAATGACGGATCTCACTCATGTCTTAATATCAACCAACACATGTACATACAATACGCATTTTGACTGACTAAATACTTGCACAGCTACTCATTTTGAATAGGTATTGCCTCGGAACAGGCTTTTGCCTATAGTGAGGCAGTATAAAAAAATGAAATAATAAACGAATAACAATAATAACACAATAAAATATCTCAAAGAAAAAAAAAAGTCCCATACAAAAAATACCATTCAGTTCATTCAAAAAAGACAAAAAAAATTTTTTATTAAATATCACGAATAACTTTTATTTTTAATTTTCACAAATAAATATTTTTGTTGAGATTGAATAAGATTTTTTTAAAGAAAATAACAAAGCAGATAGAAACGGAATAAGAGTTCGGGGGCGCTCAATAAACTGTTTTTACACTGAAACTTTTAATAAATATATATTTATTTTAATTTTTCAACGAGAAGACAAGTTTGATAAGGGTGTTTACATTTTTTTGAAATAGGTACTTGTTATTTTTTTAATGTATTTTGATTCTTATTATTAAAAAAAAAGAACACGAATGATCGAAATTCGGAAATAGGATAAATAATTAATCGAATATTTTTATTATTGCATATGCGCAAACAATGGATTTTTTCCCTGTCGGGAGTCAAAGATATTTTTTAACAGATTTTTAATTATCTCAATAAAAATAAAATAAAAATAATAAGAATGTTGTTCATAATTTCACACATCGATGGCTGGAGTAAAAATCCTTATTTCCTCAAGCGAAAAGAATTTCAGTATTGCAATATATAGAACTTTCAAAAATTGAATTGATAGGGATCTCATTAAAAAGGCATAATGGGTGAACGTTGCGCAAGCGCATAAAGTGATCACGTAAACCAGCCGATGGCATGTCGTAAACCCTGTAGGTGCCTTGATTTCCCAGTTCTCCTACAGTAAATATTCCAACTTCGTCTCTATTGAGATAATTAAAAATCTGTTAATAAATAATTAATTTTATCATAAATTTTGAAAGGAAGCAACAATTGAAAAACCGCATCATCTTGATAGCTGTAAATATATGAAGGGTGACAGTATTTTATTGAACTGTGGATACAGTCAGGTACAACTGAGATTGTGAGTAGGTACATCTTAAATGTAAAGGTAACATTTATATACATACAATATTTTTATTGTTGCATATTCGCAAACATTGGATTTTTTTAACCATGCAAATGACAAAATTTTAACATCTCAATAGAGACGAAGTTGGAATATTAAAGGAGAACCAGGAACATGTCATCGGCTGGTTTGCGTGATCACTTTATGCACTTGCGCAACGTTCACCAATAATTCCTTATTATTGAGTTTTAAATCAATTCAATTTTTAAGTTCTATACATTATATTAAGTTCTATATATTCTAGTTGTCTATGTTTTAGTGAATGGAATATTCGAAGAAAAAAAGAAAACAAATCATGTGATCGTAGAGTGGCCATGGCAATTCTAAACTAGTACTGCCTCAGAACAGACTATGTCTATCTAGCGAGGCAGTAAAATTTCCAAATATGTGGAAAAAGAATATTGTAAAATTGGTATTAGGTATAAATTAAATTGTATTTTGTTCCGTTGTAATATTTATACTGTTGGAAATATAGTATTCATTCATATTAAGAGTGTAACTGCTGCCAACGTAACTATTTTTACAATTTGAATTTGCATCATTACTACAAAACGAATCATTTTGAAAAAAATAACCTAGTTAGTTTGGATATTAATAAAAAAAAATATACCTTAACTTTTTAATTATGTTCTCTATATATTCATGTAGGAAAATAATAAGCATACCCCAATTTTTGACATTTATCTTAAATTTCTAAAAAACTATATGGTATAGAGCATTATATTTTTTTTACAAATTAAAGAACATCAAAATATCTGGAAAAATACGATGTAACGTTGCATTACTCCATCAGGTTAAGTTAATAAACAAAAAAAAAACTTTTATTTTGCAATGGCGCTGAATGGAAAATAAATGTTTTTTAGGTTTATTTACTAATGCAAAGCATTAATGCAACGTCACATCATATTTTTCTAGATACTTTTGTCTTCGTTAATTTCAAAAAAATATGTTGAACTACGCCTTATATTTTATTAAAAATATAAGATTAACTTTGAAAATCGGGGTAAGCCATTATTTTTCTACAAGAATTTATACAGAACATTATCAAAAAGTAAAGATATATTTATCTTTATTAATATCCAAACTATCTAATTTTTTTTTTCAAAACTATTTGATAAGAAATAATGATGGTATATCAAATTGAAAAATATGTACGTTGGCAGCAGTCCCCCCCCCTTAAGTTCTATGCTTATATAATATTAAGTTCTATATATTTTAAACATGAAAATCTGTTTGTTTTGTAAATAAGCTTAAAAACAGCATCGCCATCTATTAAGTGACGAAGAAACCTTTTTGTAACGCCATCTATCGATATTTAATTTATAATAAAGTGTCGGCTTCATTTCCCGTCGGAGACATAGTTTTAATTTATGTCTGTGAGTCTCCGGAATGTGGCAACTTGTTATTGGGTGCGTGTTAAATATTGATCCTGTTGAAATACTGAGCCCGAGCAAAAGCAAAAAAAAAATTTACAACGAAAAAAATACCTGAATTTGTGGTCACACTATAACCTAACATACAAAAAAATAATATTTTAAAAATATAATCGAAAATAGCAGCAGCGTTATGATTGATGATACCCCTTTTGGCGAAACTTCTCTAATCGTCGTGTTTTGAAGCCCAAGGACGATATTTAACGTTTAAATGATCAGTGGTACTCAAATATAGAAACTATCGTTTATATTTTTTACTTGTCTTGTTCGTTTACTGATTTTATTCAATACAATGTAACATTTTATATTTCATACATATAAGATGATCAACAACGCCCCACTAGGGATAACGTGTTCGAGGGCTGTGGTTAGAAATATACAATATTGTCCTATACGCCTGTGAACCGCAATGTGTATAGCACAAAACCAATAACAAATTATGCGCCTGTAGTTACTAGTTGCATGTAATACATGAGATCCAACTATCGTTGGCGATAATATGTATAATTGAAGAATATATACCGAACTATAAAACCTTAAATCTAAATAATTCGATATTTTAAGTATTTTGTTTTCTATACAAAACATGTATTTCCAGAAAGAAGAGTGTGGAGGTCAGTCCTATTTTCCTACCCCAGATATGTAAACAGCTTGATTGTATTTATTCAGATTAAGTATCAAACTATTGAGAATCCCCGTATTAGATATTGTGTTGTGTATACTGCCATACAAATTGACTGAAACGATGTCATCACTAAATTGAATTTATACAAATTTTATTAAAAATTATTGAGATGTACATACTAATCAGTAGGGATTGCTTGTAGGAGCCGAAAATACTGGCTTGCCTATGAATATTATGTTAAGAAATTCAAGAACTCATATATTTTTATTTGTATTATTGCAACCTTATTACAAGAATAAAAATTAAACCGTTTGTAGATACGATGCTTTACAGGGCTACAAATGTAAATATTATTTTAGAATGTGATTTTAAAAATATTTCTCATGGCCACTGAAATAATTCTCATGACCAAGAACTTTTACATTAAAGTTGTAGATATTGTATTTGTATATATTAAAAAAAATCTGCGTTCTAGCTTATTTTGTTTTTGAGATTTGTGGAAAAATGAAATAATGAAAATTCAAAAGTTGATACCCCTTACCGGAATTATACCTATATTTAAAATTTTGGGTGGATCAAGCGGATCAAAAGTTATAAGGGGGAGCGGGGGGAACAAACACTAAATGTTCTAATTCGAATTCTAAGGTTATCCATTATTATATGTATCTAACATATATGCTGCAATACTGCAAAGCCTCTAAATTGATATTTTTTTACTTCAAAGTTGGAAAACCGCGAAACATGTAGACCTTGCCATACAAAATCTTGCATATATTGCCGTGAAATTCTGTCGATCTAATAAGAAAAATAAATTCTCCTAACAAATCGACAGTTGAAAAAAATAAAGTTGGCTGTCGAGGGTTTCCACCAACCATGTGTATGTAATTAAAATACATGATCTCCGTAATAAATATTAACAAATGACGATTTATTATATAACTCTTCATACTATAACTGACGTGCTGTTATCTGCGAAAGCGTCCATTTCTCAGGGTTCATAGTATACAATCGTTGTTATCTGCTGTGGTGTCCTTGGTTAATTGTAATAATAAAGTAAAAAGGGTCGGAAATTATGATTCAAGGGTCCCGGGTTCGATTCCCGGTGGAGACACAGTTTTTAATTAGGTTTTCATTCTGGATCTATTTGTGTAGCTGTTTAAAGTGGTACCTGTTGAAATGTTCAGACTATTTTATCTACGTGTGTTGATAATTGTAATTTTTTGTAGTTTTTTGTATGTTGCTGGGGGTAATTTTAGTATGTCTTTATTATTATTATTCATTTTTATATACACGCCCGAACCTCCTTCTTTACCGTTACATTTTCTACCGTTCTTCTCTACCCTACCCTTCTCCTGTTACATTCCCCCCTCGTATCTGTGCCGCAAGCGAACCTAACAACTATTGTTTGGAGCAAGGTAAAGTTGTGTATAGAAGTAATACATGTGCCTCCACTACACCCCGCTCCGAGTAAATTCTTAACAAAGTTAGCGCTCGGAGTATTGCGAGAGAGGTGGGCGGTCACTCGTCACCAGTGCAGGTTCGTCATATGCCCTTGAGGTGAAAAATTCGGAGCAAATTAGTTATTTTTCTTCTTCATTTCGTGTTATGTCAGGTCCACTGGGCAGTGCGATACAGCTCCTCCACAGTTCTCATACCGGTACGTTCCCGGATGCTTCGAAGCCAGGAAAGCCGCTTTCTTCCGATCCCTCTACAACCCTCGATCTTCCCCTTCATGACAACCTGAAAGATGGTATATTTTCACCTCTCAGAATATGGTCGAGTGCGACACTTTACGGAGCTTAACGTTGGTGAATAATTTTCTGCTATTATTGGCTCTACGCAGTACCTCAGAGTTACTGACCATATCAGTCCATGGTATTGGCTGTTACCCCTTCAACAACTTATTTCTTCATTTAAAATATTAATATCTGTGTCAGAGGGGAATGAATCATCGAATGGGGCTTGGGAAGACAGCACAGGAGTAGGTCGACTCCAGAAAAGATGGCCTGACAGAGTCGCCCAGGATAGGAAAGGATGGAAAAAGTTTAAGAAAATCATTAATTGTACTGTCGACAAATTCTCTCAACTATTCCACACTATGGAATAGTGGAGAGTCATGACTTCAATTTTTTTTACATTTATTTTTTTACATCAATTTCTCAACGGGTAGGTATCATGTAGAGAGTGCACACTGTGAGTTTCGCCGTAATGTGTTTGTATTTACGGCGTTCGGCGTACGGAATTATCCTTTTTGTGTCCTCTCTACACACCAAATTCATATTTACACTATATGTGTAAAGTGCATAGACCTAGAGTTGACTAGTTTTCCATAGATATCCGTCAATTTTTTCTCTATGATTTCATCTGTCCAAATTTTCAAAATGCTCTTACGGTCTGGAAAATCGAGTTTTTTTGTATACTGTTTGAAATTTCGATACAACAAAAATACATTCATCAAAAATGCATTCAAGGATTGTCAAAATTTAAACAAAAAAATCTATGGTTTGCCATATCAATGTGAAATAAATTTCATATTTGTATGATAAATGTATATAACAGAAGCAAAATAGCTTCTGTAAGGAAAAATTGAGTGTTCAACTTTATATTGATATTGTATGTGTTTCTATAGACAAGTGTATTTTTCACTCTCCACTTCTATCTTCTTCAAAAGGTAGGCAGTGAGAACTGTACACCGCATTCTTCTATCTCGAAAATTTTGTCCTCTGGGAATCTTATATTTGTTTAAGAATCTAATAGATAATATTACGTCATAAAAATACATTTAGAGATTGTCAACATTTCAAAAAGAAAAAATGAACGCTTACTATGGTGTGGAGAGTTTAGTGTTGGCCACAACCCACTCGTTTTTTTATTTATCTCGATCTCTTGGGATTGTCATTATGTCGTCTGCCCATCTTTGCTGTGGTCACCATTTGAGGATTTTATCTCTCAAGGGTCTGTTTTACCACGTGCCCTTCCCATTACCAATTGCCACTTTAGCTTTGCCATAATATGATATCTGTGACTCTTTCTATTTTTTAAAGTTTTGAACGAACTTGATCGAGGCAGCTATGATGGAGTTCTAACGTGCCATCACCGAATCACTATGCCAGCGCGATACCCGCTCTGCCACCAACCGATCTATCCTTTTTTTATAATATTAGGCAAGCAACCCACCCTTAGAAGAATTATTTGTGTCAAATGGAAGAAAAAATAAAAATATATGCTATTGAATATTATGTACGACTTACAGATTAATGAGATGAATACCATTGATTGTGATAAATTTAGTTATTGCGGAATAAATAGTATGAGAGTAAAGTAAGTGATAAGAGATGAGACATGTTTACTGGTAGAGGGACTTTTAAGTTGGGATAGATGTCATATTCGTAGTACATACATCGGACATTAAAAGAACACGTTATCGAGTGTTTCCAATTATGCCCCGCATGCAGAAAAAGGGTTTTCTTTTATATTTATTTTATATAAATGAGTACCGATTGAGCAATTACTTTATTTAACATACTCTTGTTAGGTTGTTTCCTTTGCATTTTTAAATTGTAGTAGCCAGCCTGCCACCAATCCATACCAGTAGCGGAATTGCTTATAGAAGTAGAAAATCTTGGCTTGCCTATGAATATTATGTGAAGAAATTCAAGAACTATATTTATTTATTTTTATTGCAACCATACTATAATATACAACAATACTATCTGTCAAAAGTTAACTACTTATTAAGATTGATCCTGTTTTTTTTGTTTTGTTTCTCTAATAATTAACAGTATATATTGTATTTTTCTGTGTAATCCTTGTACAGTGAAGTTAAATGAATCATTATATATAATTTTCTCTACTATCAGTACTTTCTAGTTATGAAGATTTATGTTTGAAGTTTGTCAACTACAGTGCTAATCGGAATTATAATCAGTTGCTGTAAAAGTGTTTAATATATTTTCTGTTTACAAGAAAATAAAAACATCCCCCAACATCATTACACACCCAAGTGACATCTATTAAGAATAAACTGTATTCAACTTTCTTCCTATGTTACGGTGTACTTCCAAATTGTATAAACATAGGTGTAAATCAACAGTGTAGATACAGCCAGCTGTCGACTAGAGGTAGAGTGGTCAAGAACTCAACGCGGTATCGTTCTTGGAAGCAACGTGTGTCGAGTTAAAACCAAAGCCGTCCAATCTAATTTTGTGTTTTTATTTTATATTTAACGCACCACATTACACTACCAAGATGGCATCTAATAGTGTGGCGACCAGGAGTCTTCATCCGTCAGACGCTGAGGACAGGGGAAGGAGAATGAATAAACAAGAAACAATTACAATAGCTGAATTGAAAGAATTACTGCTGACAACAATTTACAATCAAGATAAGAAATTTGAAGAAATAATAGACCAAAATAAAAAAATGCTGGATTCTATCAACTGCATAACTAAACAATACGAAGACATCTGCATTAAGCTGAATGAAGCAGAGAAGAATAACAGCGAGTTAACAAAAAAGAACATGGAATATGAAAAACGAATAGTTAAGCTCGAAGAATGTGTCAAATTGCAAGAGAGCCTAAATAAAAAGAACAATTATACCATAAACACTGAACATGAACAGCGTAACAGATCCCACAATGTTGAAATTAAAGGGGTTAATCAGGCCAATAACGAAAAATTACCTGAGATAATACAATCCATCGCTAAAATTTTAGGCTCAGACCTTGATCTGCGTGAGATTGATTACATCGTTCGTGTACGATCCAATTCTATCGCCACACCCAGGCCTATTATAGTCAAATTTATCCGACAAATGGCAAGGGACAATTTCCTGGCACTGATAAGAACGAAGAGAAGAACAATCACCAACAAGGATATTGGCATCGCCGGGACCCCCCGAAACATTCTTATAAATGAACACCTGACACTATACAATAAAGAGATACTTTATAAAGCCCGCTTATTCGCTAAAGACAAGAACATTAAGTATATTTGGGTGAGAAACGGTAAGGTTTTTCTGCGACGAAACGATACATCTCCAAAAATCTTGATTTCTCGGGAGCAGGATTTGGAAAAATTGAACTTGTCATAGAGTTTCTGTTAATCAATTTTGTAATTTGTAGACACTATCTAATTGTTAATAGTCATCATCTCATGTTTGTGCTCATTTTTCTGTCTCTCTTATATATTCCTTTCCCAACCTCGCGATCACTATACCTAATTCCAGCCCTTCTTATCCTATTTTCCTACCTAATGTACATCGACCAACTGTCTGTTATAATTAATCTCTATAATGTTGGTATCAAATTATTGATATTGACTTTTCTATGTTGTTTACAGTTAACCCCAACTCCTATTTTACCTAAGGCCATAGACGTGTCTCTATGTTTACCCGTCTTACTCGTACAAATGGTACTAGAAAACTAGATATATACTACCAAAATGTAAGGGGGCTCCGAACTAAGATAAATGAGGTATACCAGAGTATACTTTGTGGAAATTGTGATGTGTACTGTCTGTCGGAAACTTGGCTGAATAACAACTTTCTAAACTCTGAACTTTTTGATCAAAGATATGTGGTTTTTAGAAGAGACAGAGACTTGTCTGTCTCAACTATGGGTGGAGGAGTTTTGATAGCTGTTAAGTCGAACCTTAATCCAGTTCAGCAATTCTCATGGTCCTCTTCGTCGGAGGACTTATGGGTATCTATCCCATTAAGCCCTGCCACAAAACTACACATATGCTGCTCATATATCGCGCCTGGCATTGATCATTCTGCATGTCTTAAAACACACTTGGATATGGTAGAAGAGATATCCTCCCTTTTCAATGACGATACAATATTGTTAATCGGTGACTATAACCTCCCCTATATCAGCTGGACGCTTGATGGCGACTCCTTGCCTACTGTCGATAACTATGTTAAAAATCCATCTAATACTCACTTCGTCAACTTTCTCTCGTTGACTGGCATGAGACAGTACTGTCTGGTACCTAATACTTCACTCAGAATATTAGATCTTGCTGTCTCAAATCATATATGTGAAGTTGTATCATCTCAATCACACCTGGTCACTCCTGATCCCCACCACAGAACGTTATCCATTACCTTGAATATGTGTATAACAAGAAATAGTCTAATGAAAAATAACTCTAGAGATGTTATTCTCTTTGATAGGGCTGATTATACGAAAATAAAAGGTGATCTATCGGCTTATGATTGGGAAAATGAACTATCTGATCTGGCTCTTGATGAAGGTGTAGATAGATTTTATGAAATATTGTCTAAAGTCATACGTGATAACATACCTATCAAAAAAATAAGATCGGATCACTCTTTCCCTCACTGGTTCTCTGCTGGGTTAATAAATATTATTAAGGAAAAACATAAATATCACAAAAAATGGAAAAAATCTCTGAATCCCATGGATTATTTATCCTTTTCATTATTAAGAAAACGACAAAAATTGATACAAGGTTATTGTTATGAAAAGTACGTGAAGGATATTGAAAATGATATTAAACATGATCCAAAAACTCTATTTTCCTTTATAAAGACTAAGCGAAATTCAGCTGGTACACCTAAGACGATGTCACACAATAATACTACGCATACGGATCCTAAATCTATATGCAATTTATTTAACGATTTCTTTACCTCAGTACATATTCGAGATGATAACGCAATGACCAGAACTGAACATCATCTGAACGATTTTGCTTTCTCCTCTTCCATTTTTATTAATAATATTGAAATAGACACTGCACTCGTTACCAAATATGTTAAATCTATTGATGAAAATAAAGGCCCGGGTTCTGATAATATACCAGGAAAATTTATAAAAAGATGCTCTCCAATGATTTCAATACCAATGTCTATAATATTTAATAAATCCATAAAGGAGGGCTGCTTCCCCGCATTATGGAAGAAAACAATAATTACCCCAATTCATAAAAGTGGTAACCCAAATGAAATAACAAATTACCGTCCTATATCAAAGCTTCCAATATTAAGTAAACTGTTGGAAAAAATAATTATTGACCAGATTCTACCTCTTCTAAATCCTCTAATCATTTCAAACCAACATGGGTTTCGGATTAAAAAATCTATAGAAACAAACTTGCTTGAGTTTACCCATAGTGTTACTAGAGCAATGCACGATAAATTACAGGTGGATACAATTTACAGTGACTTTTCTAAAGCATTCGACAAATTAAATCACAAAATTTTACTACATAAGGTCTGGAACATCGGGATTAGAGGAGATCTCTTTAGGTGGTTTAATTCATATATAAGTAACAGGTCTCAGGCTGTGGCTTTGCACGGTCACAATTCTAACTATAAACCTATTTTTTCCGGAGTACCCCAGGGCTCTCATCTGGGGCCTCTGCTATTCTTAATTTACATTAACGATATAAAATCTTGTCTTAAACATTCCAACATACTGTTGTTCGCAGATGATGCTAAAATATTTAAAGAAATTAAAAGCCCGTCAGATTGTTTGGAGCTCCAAGATGATTTATATAGTTTACAACGTTATTGTGCGGAAAATCAATTGTTCTTAAATGTGGAAAAATGTAATTACATAACATACTCTCGAAACCGTAATAAAATATTATTTAAATATAAAATCAATAATGAAGAACTGAACTATAAATCTGAAATCAGGGATTTAGGTATAATACTGGACGAAAAACTATCTTTCACTAATCATATTGAATACATAACAACTAAAGCATATAAAACCCTCGGATTCATATTTCGAAACACGAAACCTTTTCATAACTCTGACACGCTGCGTATATTATTTAATTCATTTATTAGAAGCTTACTGGAATTTGGATCGGTTGTATGGAATCCAAACTATGAAATACATATTAACGCAATAGAAAATCTTCAAAAAAAAATATATAAAGCAATTAAATTTTCGTAATAGACTACATTTCTCAAACTATTCTCAAGCTCTTAAACACCTCAACACAAAACAACTGGAGACACGCAGATCAATCCATGATATTTGTTTTCTATATAAAATTATTAACGGTCTGATCGACAGCGCACCCCTTCTAAGCACACTCCGTTTTCACTGTCCACTTAGGAGAAATAGAAACCAGTCTCTCTTTTATATAGAACCTTCTAAAACTAACTATATGCTAAATTCTTATATTAATAGAGCTTGTACTGGGTACAATAGAAATTGTTTGAGCGTTCCGGAGTTGGATTTGTTTGCTTCAAGTTTTTATGTATTCAAAAAAAAAATTGTGAATTTGTCGGATGTTTAATCTGTGCTGTTTTATTGTGCACATCTTTAACTTTTTAATTGTGCCCCTTTAACATTAACTTTAACTTAATTTTAATTAACGATTCTTCATACATTGAGACACGTGAGGCAAATCATAATATGAGTTTCTAGTGGTCGATGCTTCCCCCCACTCCCCTTCCTACCTCTCTCCTTTCCCATCCTGTCTTCATAATTGTTAATAAATGTGTACGTACTTAATATATTTAGAATACTATAATTGGCAACATAAAAATTATCTCTGTATATTTGTATAAATCTTTATTGTAATGCTGTTGTATTCTATAAAATAAAAAAAAATAAAAAAAAATATACGATGCTTTACAGGGCCACAAATTAAACGTTATTTTGGCATATGATTAAAAAAAAATATCATGGCCACTGGAATGAACAACGTTGCTAAAAAAACATTAAATTTTCTACACTTTCCAATTTTCTTTCAGGGTTTGCCTAGTTCGAAGGTTCTAGACTCGCCCCTGATATATACCATGTGTATATTTTGTACGAAAAGATAATTAAAAAGTAAATAAAGATTATTTCCAACGAAAAATACTCCATCTATTGAGAAATCGCGTAAGCAATAAGAGCGAATATTGGTTTAAATCTGTAATAGTACCGCTATGCTACCGCAACAAAGATGTCGTTACTAAATTTTGATAGGAATATGATTAAATTTTTTTTATATCTTTTACATACATAATCAATATATTTATTTTATTTTACCTTTTATCACACCATATTTATAATGACAACAATAAGTAGATTACTGCTGCCCAACTAGGAAACCTGTTGTAGGGCTAGTATTGCCATTTTTGTACGTAATATAAAAAAATATTAAGGGCTTATTGCCCTGAAACAATTTCTTCCAACCAGATTACAGAAAATATCTATTTTCTTTAAAAAAAAACTTGTTGGACGTATGAAAAGAAATGTTTTATCTGAGAGGTCACTTTTTCTTTGTACTGGGTTTAGTTTTGTACAGAAAATTGTGAGTGAGAAAAATTTATTTTCACAAATATATATATATTTTTTAATAAAAAGATATTTTCTTCTTTGTAACTCCACGCACCGCCCTTGTCTAGTAATGATATCACGGTGGGCGTTCTCTGCGTGGACACGCCTCTCCGATGCCACGCCCACCGATCGATTGCCGCCCGGGGTGCAACATTTTTGTACAAAACAAAATAATTAATTCTGGTATCTTTTAAGTAAAAAATGCCACTTATATATTTTTTTATTCAACAGTAAATCAAATAATTACGCAAAAAAATGTGCTCGTGTGTGTTTAGTTGAAGAGTTGACTCATTTAATGAATACGAGACATCCTAACAGCTGGATTCGTATCGAGGTAGGCAAAGCATATATAGATCCATCTTTTGTCCTCAATCTTCTAGGAGACCTGGAAAGGAGAGAATGAAAGATGTAATTATAAAATTAAAATTAACGCAACTAAAAAAAAAAACAATTAAAATTATCAACTCCCTTTGCCTACCTCTTGAGGGACATGGCGTGATGTACGTATGTATGTGTCGTATAGGAGACGTATTCATTGTTCAGCTATTGCAACTCAAAATTGTCAAAAAATAGTGTTTTAAAGACACACCAGTATAATATGTATTAGTTGCATGTAACACATGAGATCCAATTTTCGATGGTAATAGTATGTGTAGTTAAATAATCCACACCAAACTTTAAACCTTTAAATCCAAATTGTTTATTTTAAGATATTTTGTTTGCTATACAAAATATGTATGACATGATAGGATAGTGTGGAGGCCAGTCCCTTTTTCCTACACCGAATATGTAAACAGCTTAAATAAAGCAAGTATCAAACTATTGAGTCCTCATAGTTTTTGTATATTTTGCCATACAAACTGTACGAAAATATGTTTTGAATGAAACATATATGCTGCGAAGCCTATAAGTTGGTGTTTTTTGACATCAATGTTGAAAATACCACATAAAATGTAGACCTGGCCATACTAAATACGCGGATCTTAGTTCGATACAATGTAGATATATTAAGAGAAATAAATCCTCTTAAACAAATCGACAGTTTGATAAATTAACAGGGCAGATAGATTAAAATGAACGCCACTCATTACTGTCTATACATACATGTCGGTCTACGTACGTGACTGATTGTTGGATATTTGACTTCTAAGCCAAAGTTCCTGAGTTTGATTCTTATTGGAGACACAGTTTTTACTTTTGGTGTTTTCAGTTTGGATCTGTGAGAGAGTTAATATGATTATACCCAGAATGTGGCAACTTGTTATAGGATGCGTGTTAAATTAATTATTTTATTTCATTTGATTGGGGGTATACACAGACGTACAGGTTACATTCATTAAAATATATATGCTAAGTGGTACAGTCTATAGCTAGGCCAATTATGTATATCCACTGTTATTTATATTTAACACAACAGAAGAGAAAAAAAAAATGAAAAGAAATAATGATTAAAAGATAGTAACTAGAAGAGGGAGAGCAAATTAAGTTGTACAGTATTCGTACGATAAAAGAAAAGAAAACATCTATATATTGTTATCTTGGATCATGTTGGATAATTCTTTCACATACCTGCTATAACGGAGTATGAAATGTGTCTAAACTATTGAAATTTTTGTTAAATGTTTCGCAGATACGAGGAACTACCTACCTGAATTACCTACCTGATAGTTGCGCGTGAAGCAAAAACAATATAAAATAATTAAAAAATACTTCATACAGAGGAAGACAACCTAATATTAAATATTGAATCTATTTTCAGTTTTAAATTAAATTATACCGTGATATAGACGTTAAAAATAAATATTGGTCTTACTCCTGAAAATTTGCAAAGTGTATATCATTCTCTGAAGACACCAACTATTAGGATTTGAGTCTATTGTACTCTTCCGAAGAAGCGCACTACGCAGCGTTGGGGAGGGTTTGCAATCTGCTCAGGAAAATATTAATTCGGGTTTTAAAATACCCGGGTTGTAAAAAGGGGAAACACACAATTCGGAAGATCGTTCTCGGGCTGCTGTGTTAAAATTATTTTTTTGCATCAATCATCAATTTTTTTGCATCAATTTCTTCTTCTTCATATAGACTCAACAGTATGTTATCACAGGATGATAATATACTCTCGAGATGTTGAACTCCAGCTGTGTCTCTATCGTTTCGGATGTCTGATGACGCTCTACGTTTGGTATTTGGTGTCAAGCTATGTGTGGGATTCTTGTATGACTCCTCATCTGCACGTGCTGATACCAAAGTCTCCCCCATCAGACCACATCTTGGACCTAGCATATTTCACGGATTTTCATGTTTCTTGTTCGATATTAAATATCCAGCACAAACTGTAATGACTCAAGGCACTTACAGGGATTTCTATTCTTCATCTTAATCGTGTTTAAATTGACTCAACACGGCACAACGCGGTGTTTGTTTTCATTTTTCGATGTCAATTATCCAAAGATTACATGCATTTATCTATTTTTTGACATCTGTGTAGCCAATGCGGCCATATGAAAAAAATAATAAGGGTGTTCGTAAACAATTCGGTGAACTAGTTAGTCACATCTTAGTATACGTTTATAAGTAAGATTTTTTAATACCGATCTTAACTATTTCAACTGTCGATTCGTTCATGAGAATTCAATTCTCTGAATGAATCGACATTATAAAGCCAAGATGCGTGTACGAAGGAAAATTTTGTATGGCGTAGTGGACTTTTTGCATGCTAATAACACCAACTAGAGGCCTCGCAGCATATATGTTCCGATACATGGATTTACTCAGAATTCGGAGTAGAACATTTTATGTGAGTTTTGTGTGTGTGTGTGTGTGTGTGTGTGTGTGTGTGTGTGTGTGTGTGTGTGTGTGTGTGTGTGTGTGTGTGTGTGTGTGTGTGTCGGTGTGTGTGTGTGTGAGGGTATGTGTGTGTGTGTGTGTGTGTGTGTGTGTCTGTGTGTGTGTGTGTGTGAGGGTGTGTGTGTGTGTGTGTGTGTGTGTGTGTGTGTGTGTGTGTGTGTGTGTGTGTGTGTGTGTGTGTCTGTGTGTGTGTGTGTGAGGGTGTGTGTGTGTGTGTGTCTGTGTGTTCGTCCCCCCCTTATAACTTTTGATCCGCTCAATTTACAGAGCCCAAATTTTCATAATATATAGACAGTTATAGGCCTACAAAACATTTATACTCAGAATTGTGAATTTTTGTTTCAGTCAGGGGTTATCAACTTTTAAAATTTTGATATATTTTTCCATATATCTCAGAAACCGTAAAAGTTAGAATGCTGAAAATTGGTGTAAACATAGACAAATATAAAATCTCAAAATTGTTTTTTTAAAAAAGTTCCAGGATTTGTCAAACATTTTTTACTAAGAAAAATATTTTTTATGATAAATTTATGAGTTTTACTGCCTATATTTTGATATGTTATAAAAATACTTGGTTAAAGTTCTATTATATTTATTGGATTATTGAAGCGTTTCGTGCAAAGCACATCGTCAGAATATTTTCATTTTTTTTAAATATCGAAAAAAAGCCGAAACACCCCAACTAGATAATTTAATTTTCTATAAAAAATATTAAAATTGTATTGGCACATCACAAATTTTTTTTAACAATTTTTATAAAAATTGAATTTAGTGACGACATTGCTTCATACAATTTGTATGGCAGTAGCCTACACACAATATCTAAGAAGACTTAATAGTTTGATACTAATCTCCAAACATACATACATACCATCATGCTGTTTTCATATTCTGTGTAGGATCATAGGACTGACCTCCATACTATCCTATCTTGACATACATACATACCTAGGTACATGTGTTGTATAGAAAACCAAATATCTTAAAATATTAAATAATTTGTATTTGTAATAATTTGTTATAGTTTAGTACTTATTCTTCAACTATACGTACTATAGCTATCGACAGTTGGATCTCATGTGTTACATGCAATTAGTAATAGCTTATCTAGTCGCGCGTTTAGTAAGCTACTAACGAAATCTAAGACCGTTTCTATTTATTTATGACTTCACGTTCTATGTATGGTTTTAAGAGATTGTCGCATGGCAATAAACCAGTCTTTGTTTGTTATTGTGTTTATGATATGGAAATCAAAAATATTACCTATAATAATCGATTTTTTTTCTTTCTTTCAGAACTAATGGTCCATCTTCCAAAACAAGTAAGTCAAAAAATTATGTTATGTTTTCTTTAAGCAATTTGCAGACTAACATTTTTTTATAAAACAAAAAAAAAATGCGTACCCGACCACTTGTCGCTGGTTATCACACATTCTGGGATATACACTGAAAAAAATGTTATCTTAAAATTAACCGAACTATAGTGACAACAATACTCTTCGTTTTGTCTAACTAAATATTTTGTGCGCTTAACCAAACAGTAGTCATAAATAGATTAACTTTTATTACTAATAACAAAGGTTTGGCTAAAAACGCAGGTAGCCAGTTCGGTGGTCACAATTTTATTTTCAGTGTACCGTAATGGTATTAATGAATGAATTCATACCATTATGGCATAATACTACACAATTTGGGGTACCGGCGACGGGTGTGCATTAGCTTGTAATGGGAGTCTCGATACATGTGTGGACCCCCACACGCCAGCCTTGTCCCACCTAAAAAAAAGGTACTACATTTATAATGGGTGGTGTGGTGAATGTCATCGCTGAACTATGTGATATTTTTATCATCACGGTGTATCCCAAAATGTGGGATAACCAGCGACAGGTGTGCATAACCTCATAAAAGGAAAACAAGATACGAGCGTGTATCACACACACCACTATCGGCACACTTAAAAATGAACCTCATTTAAAATCGGTGCGTGATGGTATGTATGTATGTATTACATACATACATACATACCATCACGCCATGTCCCTTACGGGGTAGGCAGAGAGAACCGAACGCCACTTACTTCTATCTTGACATACATTCATCGCCTCGTCAATATTCATACATCGTCTTATACATGTTCGTCTTATACAGATGTTATTGTTGCCTGTTGTATTTTCGATTACCCTACTCTTACAGGACACCCTTAAACGATGATAACAGAAAAGTGTTGAAGTACTATTCTGAACCGGTGCCTTACGTCAAAACATTTTAAAGATCATATTTAAAAAAAAACTATTATATACGCTCATAAGAGATTTTTCAGTTCTATAGAAATATCTCATTGTTCCTTATAAGCGGCATTTGAGAACTGTTGAGAATAGAACTGTCTAGAAGTAACATTTACTATAGAAAATTATTTAAACAACTATTATATTATTAATAACAAGCATATTTAAAACGAGTGGGTTGTGGCCAACGCTAAACTCCTCATTAACAAGTCACTCTATGTATAAAGTATTCAAATTTTGTATGGAAAATATTCAGCATTTTCATGAAATAAGTTTGTTGAATTATTTTTGATTTAAATATTTTATTATTTTAATTTGATAACTCTTCAATGCCATATTATGAAAGGGATGTGCCTTTAACCAATTTGAAAATAAAAATTTCAAATTTTAAGTTTCTTGAGCTGGAGGTAACTTTGAAATATTCGACAGTTTAAAATATTGAAAAGCACTATTCGGATATCCTTCAAAATATAATGGGATCTAAGCGAGTATTAGATTTACATATTTGTCAAAATTGAAAAGAATTGAACGAGTTCTTTATTCTATAATCGATAATGTAGAATAAACACACACAGATACATTGTGATGAAACTTACAGAATACAAACCGTAAACAAACCGTACATAGCACACACACAGATACATTGTGATGAAACTTACAGAATACAATCTCAGCATGATAATACTAGGTAATAATCTGCAATAAAAAAATAGTCTTAAAAATTTCGAAACCATAACTCCCCGCTATAACACCTTGTGTTAGTGAGGAGTAAAAACAAGTAGGTTGTAGACAACACCAAACTCTACACAATGTATTAAGAATATATTATGAATTAGGTAAATTGAATTCATAGTTTGTATTATACGGAGAAGATTTTTGTTTTTCTTTAGACGTTGACTATCCCTGAACGCGTTTTTAAAAAGCTCTTACAAATTGTATGTACCCACACATTATTCATTAAAAAATAATAAAAGATATCGAAAAAGTTTCGATAGATGAAATGAAAATATAATCAGCTCAAAGATATTTTTTTGTTTGAGTATTTGATATCACTATGAAATGAAGTTGATCGAACTTAGTTGGGCTTTGCAGAAGACACTCAATTTCATAGTGAGCCATGCGTACAAAAACATAGTTGCAAAACTCGCAGTAAGTATTGACTCTATTCGTGATACTAGTTGACAAATATATGCAAATAAAATACACTTTGGTAATAATTTAATATTATAATTTTCCACTATTGCTTAATAGTGGAGAGTTTGAATGTTTAATTTTTCGGCCTACGTGTGTCAGTTGGCTAGATATCTGACATCAGAGCGACAGGTCCCGGTGGATACACAGTTTACACAGTTAAGTATTCAGAATTTATTTTATTTATTTTATTTTTTACACAATACACGGCATAAGCCATTTACATCTACATAGAATTATATTTTCTTTTAATTAACAAAATTATATATTAAAAAGAAAAATAAAAACAGAATTAACAATACATTTAATTTAAAAATTAGACAGTACTGGTCGAATATATAAAAAATGGAGAAACAACAACAAATTGACAAAACAAAATTTAAAAAAAATGTTTTTACACAATGAAATAAGCACATACATCAATAATTTATTAATTATTATAATAACATATTGTGAAATATTTATAGGGTAATTACAAAAAAAACAAAGAATAAGGAAAATAAAGAAAACTGCAAAGTTAGCTATTCAATTTGAATTCTGGAAAGACCTATAAATATTTTTTTTGAATACCGGCAGGCTATCCCCGAAAATATCTGCATCGACACACAGCTCATTTCCTAGCCTATGTAATCTCGGTATTGGAGAGTTAAATATATAGTTAGTGGAAGCGGCTCCCTCATGGAAAAGCACAGCTTGTCTAGTCCGTCTATTCGGAACATGAAAGTTGATTGCACTTACAAGCTCAATGCAGTCCGTTGCTCCGTTCACTAACTTGTGCAAAAATGAGACGTCCAATAACCTACGTCGATCGGCCAACGAATGTAAATGAAAGCCACGCATCAAGTCGGGATAATCAATATTTTCTATGGAACGACCTAATTTATAATTTGACAACTTGTCAATCTATACACACCAATTTGAAACCAAATTTCTCACAGTATGTTTCTAAACAAAATACATTTTCAACATTTCTCTAGTGGCCGTTCATAACAAACTTTTAAAATACAACATTAATTCCTCTTAAAAAATATTAAAAATATCATTATTTGCAGCTTTTTTAATTCTATAACTATATGTCGTAGAGAAATAAATCTTCTTGTGCTTACAGAGTGCATAAAATCATAGTGAATGACCGATAAAGTTTTTACATTTCAAATCAAGGGGTAAGTCTGGCCAACGGGGGGATCAAAACCATCCATGTTTACCCATATCGTGGTTAAAATTATCGTATGGAGTTCTATAATATCTTAAAGGCCCCCATTCACGATCGTGCCATCTTTCCAAATGGCTTGCTATCACTCCAAAATGCGCTCGTGAATGTCAAATCCCGCGCAGCCCAATTGGCCTGACACACCAAAATGGAATTCCAAACGATCGAAACTCCATAGTGCCGCGACAAACGGCACGCGGCGCATCCTGTCGGTATGAAAACCAGCGGTACATTTCGCCGAGCTGTTTGACACTCTCGTGAATGCGAAAATACAACATTTTCTCTTTGTTTTTTTTTCTTTTTATATATAAACAAACCACTATAGCAGTTGTATAAAACTCATCATCAGAATTATAACTCATTTTTACTTGAGAATTAAAAAAAAATACAAATTATTAATGCGAAAGCGCCGACCGCTTGTGTATACTAATTTTGTTGGCACGATGGCGCGCCCGTGAGTGTGATGAAAATTTTACAATGCTCCAAATGGAGCCGGTCCATATGGAGCAACGCCGAATGACATAATAGTGAATGGGCTGCTTCAGATGTTGTAGAAATTCATAAGATAGTTATATCCGTGATAGGGGTGAACATAGATGGTTTTGATTCCGCCGGTTGATCAGACTTGCTCCCCCAGGTTTATTCTTAAAATGTAAAAAATCCCATAAGATGCTTATACGTAACTTCATAGTGTATTAGACGGTTTGCGTTATATGTCCTCTTGATATTCCGAGAGATAGCAACGTTTTCCATGAATAATTTTTAATAACTGGTTTTTGATATTTCCTTCCTCATTGAATATAGGTATGAAAAAGGTAAGTCTGACACCTGGGAGTGGTTGCGTTTATCAGTGCGCATCCCCTTTCTATAGGTGAAAATTACAGATTTTAACAATATTTCAATTTAATTTGATTTGTATGTTATTTCTACATATAAAATCCACCCATTTGTGAAATATGTAAAAGAAATGTAAATAAGTAGGTATAATAAAAAAAGAAGTATGAAGAAAATAAACAATTAAAAAGCTCCAAACAAAAACAGTATTTTTTAACAGATTTTTAATTATCTCAATAGAGATGAAGTTGGAATATTTACTTGTAGGAGAACCGGGAAATCAAGGCACCTACTGGGCTTACGACCTGTCATCGGCTGGTCAATACTGAAATTCTTTTCGCTTGAAAATAGGGATTTTTACTACAGCCATCTATGTATGTGTGAAATTATGAACAACATTCTTATTATTTTTTATTTATTTTGTTGTAACGTAATCTATTGAGAGAATTGTTTTTTTTTTGTATCGTCTCTATTGAGATAATTAAAAATCTGTTAAAAAATATCTTTGACTCCCGACAGGGAAAAAATACAATGTTTGCGCATATGCAATAATAAAAATACAATGTTTGCGCATATGCAATAATAAAAATACAATGTTTGCGCATATGCAATAATAAAAATACAATGTTTGCGCATATGCAATAATAAAAATACAATGTTTGCGCATATGCAATAATAAAAATACAATGTTTGCGCATATGCAATAATAAAAATACAATGTTTGCGCATATGCAATAATAAAAATACAATGTTTGCGCATATGCAATAATAAAAATACAATGTTTGCGCATATGCAATAATAAAAATATTCGATTAAAAACAGTATTATTAAATGTTATTAAGTGATTAAATATTTATTGCAAGAATTCAGAAATCTTCAAAAGTCTAGCGTACCAATGTATGTATCTCATGAGCGCTTGTTGAGATCATTTAAGAGTGGGCGGTTGCTCATGAGCGATCTGGTGGGCTGTGCCGGGGGGGGTAGCTTATGAGCGCCCGCCCTGGCAACAGACGCCGCCCATTCCCTGCCCTTTAAATATTATATTTTACTTTAATAATACATACATATTATATACCTTATGTAGCTACCCTCTGAAATATACCTTTTTAATTTGTGATATAATCGTTTATTTACCTATCCGAAAATCAACACTCGCAAAAATATTATTTTTACTCACCACAACTATTTAACTGTGTAGAGTTTTGACTTTGTGTTATTTGTAATTATCATTTATTTTGGCATAATTGGTGAACGTTGCGCAAGCGCATAAAGTAATCACGTAAACTAGCCGATGACAGGTCGTAAGCCCTGTAGGTGCCTTGAGTTCCTGGTTCTTCTATAACATTCCAAATTCGTCTCTATTGAGATGTTAAAAAATGTCATAAATTATCATTGACTCCAGACAGGGAAAAAATCTTATGTTTGTGTATATGCAACAATAAAAATATTCGATACTCATTTATTATTGTGGAGTTTCTTTTATGTTAGACTGGTGTGTGGGGATACACGCATGCATTGTGCTTCCTTTTAAAGGTACCTCTTGCCTACTTTAAATTTAAAGGCTTGCGACACTTTCATATATAAAAGAAAATCGTATCATTTGTATTTTCGGGTAAAATATTGTTAAAGTTAACAGGAGAGTTGTACGTTGGTAACATTCCCCTCGTTACAATTTATTATATAACTGTAAGTATTCTTAAATCATTTTATGTAATAATATCCTTCGTTTGAGGATATGTGAATATTAGACAAGAACGAAAAAAACAAAAAATGGTATCAAATCGTTAAATGGTTTGGCCGCACGAAAAGAATGAACGATGACACATATTTTGAAGCGATTATTTATTTCATTTATTTTTTTTAATTTTTTTATTAAAAAAGGGTACATCGACAGACATCCAGCTTACAATTTTCATAAAAAGAAAATAATATTGGTTAATACTATGAGTGCTGGACGTCCAATTATGGATGCACTCAAAATTACATGAGCTCAAATTGAATCACACACGTAAATTACACAAGTAAGAGTAACAGAAATAAGAGAAAATTAGGTTACAAAAGTTAAGTAAAAAAAAGAAGAAAAAATATTGTTACATAAGTTAAGTAAAAATTAAATGAGGTTACATAATTTATAGAAGTTACATAAGTCAAAGTTTACTATATTTTATATTTAAAATGTTTATATATAAAATTAAAGAAAAAAAAAGTTAATAATAGGTACATTAGAAGTAAATTATGTCTAAAAATATACTTTTTTAATGTTTGACACTGTCAGTTCACGATAGAACCTCATAATCACATAGAATTATGATGAAAAAAAATAAATTTTATATAATTTTTCGTTGTATTCAATTAAATTTAGAAAGATTATAATTAGAGTAGAGACACTTTTCTGGAATCTGATTTTTATTTTTCGGCTATACAAATAGCATCAATCCAGGCGTATTGAAAATATTTTCATTTTTGCAATTAATTTGGTTATACAACATTCCTTCTTTTCAATATCAACTAGTTGCATGTAACACAGTTGTTAGCCTTCGTGGTTCTGTTAGTTTGGTATCTGATTGCTGATCCAAGGGTCCCGGGTTCGATTCCCGGTAGAGACACAGTATTTAATTGTGTTTTCAGTCTGGATCTGTGAGACGATTAATATCGTAAGTCTCCATAATGTGGCAACTTGCCATTGGGTGCGTGTTAAATAATTATTTGACATAGTACCTGTTAGATGCCCGAGAAGCTACATAACCGCTAAATCCAAATTATTCAATATTTAATGAAATTTTCTATGCGAAACATGTATGTCAGGATAGGATAGTGCGGAAAATGTGCAGTAATGAAACATGTGTAGGTATATAACAATTAAAATATGTTTATATAACAATATTATTTAATTCATTTATTAGAAGCTTACTGGAATTTGGATCGGTTGTATGGAATCCAAGCTATGAAACACATATTAACGCAATAGAAAATCTTTAAAAAAAATATATTAAGCAATTAAATTTTCGTAATAGATTACATTTCTCTAACTATCTTCAAGCTCTAAAACACCACAACACAAAACTACTGGAGACACGCAGATCAATCCAAGATATTTGTTTTCTATATAAAATCATTAACGGTCTGGTCGACAGCACACCTCTTCTAAGCTCACTCCGTTTTCACTGTCCACTTAGAAGAAATAGAAACCAGTCTCTCTTTTACACAGAATCTTCTAAAACTAACTATATGCTAAATTCTTATATTAATAGAGCTTGTACTGGGTACAATAGAAATTGTTTGAGGGATCCGGAATTGGATATGTTTGCTTCAAGTTTTTATGTATTCAAAAAAAAATCCCCTATCTCTCTCCTTTCCCATCCTGTTTTCATAATTGTTAATTAATGTATATGTAGGTACTTAATATATTTTTAGAATACTATAATTGGCTATATAAAAATTATCTTTGTATATTTGTATTAATCTTTATTGTATTGCTGTTGTATTCTATAAAATAAAATAAATAAATAAAATAATGTAATGAAAAATAATGATTGTACACAACACATCAACAGGAATTCTCTTCTCCACTAAGAATCAAGAGCTTTTTTTAAAAATACTTCTTTTGTGTTACAACAGATTTTTTTTTTGTGAAATCCAGTATCATCTAAAGACTATATTTCAAAACGGACAACTAATACGGATTTATCGTCATAATTTTTTTTTGTTCCCTCGAAAAGAGCTATTCTTTATTGAACATGGATATCAAAACGCCCATCATCCTTATTGTGATCACTACAGGTTTCAGGTCATGTGCATTAGAAAATCGACGATTTTTTTCTGTCACGATGATGTCAATATTAAATTATAAAATTAATATTGAAATTTATATAAAAATTCTACAAAAATGTCATAAAATGCCATTTTTGATAGAAAATAAAAAAAACTCCTTATAATAAAATTAATAATCAAGGTGTAAAATGGTATAATGAGATGAATGGGAGATATAAGTTCGATACTTCATCTGGTTTTTCAAATTTTAGACACACAATCAAATCTCTCATTACTTAATATTGGTATTATCATTATTAAAAGTCTCAATCCTGCGGATTGGTTTGCAGAAGAAGTCTACATCTCGCTTTCCACTTCTCTATATCTTCTGCAGCCCTCTTCAGCTCAACATATGTGGCACAGTTCATGTCCTCGCACACCTGGGTCAAATACTCCCGTCGGGGGCACCCCATTGTGGTTTGTCCCCTCAACCATTCCCTCCATTAGGTCATGTAGGAGACCCTCGTGGCGCAAGATGTGACCAATCCAGCGAGCACGTCTCTCGGAGATGGTTTTGATTAGGTGCCTGCCTTCTTCAACTCTGTTGAGAACCTCAGCATTCGTGATGTGGTCCCTCCAGGAAATTCCCAGTATTGCGACATCGATTATAGTAACATAGTATGATTGATCGATTTGATTTACTTATTTACAATCTAGACCTGACGTTAGAATTGTTTAATACTGTTGTTGTTTATGTACATAATATGTTTTTGTATTGTATTTATGATTTTAGTTATCATAAGTGACATGTTTTATTTTTAGTTATCTTTTACATTGGGTGCGTTTCTTTTTTGTTTTTTTTTTTCTTTTTTCTCAAGCTATATAAGATTGCTGTATGATTTCTTAGGGTTTGAGTACTTTTATTATGTTATAAGTTATATATTATAAATATTTATAGATTTGGATTGCAGTTGAAATGAGATCGCTAAAAAGAATCTGTAATAGAACGATGTATGTATGACAGGGTCAGAAATGAGGACATAAGGAAAGAATGTAGAATAAAGAAAGATGTTATTAATAGAATGAAAGTGAACACATTGAGATGGTTTGGCTACATGGGGAGAATGAATGAGGAACGCCTGACGAAGAAAATATACATTGCGGACTGGAATAGAATGAGAGGTCGGGGCAGCCCAAGGAAGGGATGGCACGTCCATGTGAACGGTATTTTGAAAGATGGAAATGTTAGAAGCGTGAACAACAGACGAACATATATAAGACGACGTATGAATGTTGACGAGGCGATGACTGTATGTCAAGATAGAAGTAAGTGGCGTTCGGATCTCTCTGCCTACCCCGTGAGGGACATGGCGTGATGGTATGTAGATTTGGATTTTTATGTGATGATATGGTACTTGATTTGTAGAATCCCCTCCAAAACTCAAGTGTAAACTCTAATTGGGGGTAATGTTAATAAATATTAAGTAACTGTATAATATACCTATTGTATCTATTGCATTATGTATCATCTTTTTTCTTTATCAAATAAATCTAAAGTAATAAAGCAATCAATATGTTAGTGTATGTGTGTGTGTATGTGTGTGTTTGTCTCACGCCTTTTGAAAAACCAAGAGCATCTAAAAATCTAATTTATGTGCGAACATGTACCAGTATACCTGATGCAGTGTCACGCTAAAAATAATGCGATTAAAATGCTGAATTTTAAAGATATTTCAATAATTATTTTTTTCATACAAAATTTTCCAAGTCATATCTGTCAAAAAAGTGTACATTTTGCACGCAAATATCTGTTTGTTTAAAAGTTAGAAGTACGTATTTACACGAAAAAAATATATTTTCAAGTATAACTTAGCTTTTAAGTGAAAAACATGGTGAATATTTTGTCTAATTATAATGTTTAACTTATTTTTAAAGTAAGCGTTTTGTACAAATGTACATATAACCCCGCCATTTTAATATCTTTTCATACGATATTTAATTTTCCCACCGAATGAATATGTTCTTTAAAATAATATACCTTTGAAATAAATGTGATTATGAAATAATAAAATGAAACACAAGACTTTATAGCAAGTTTTAAGACATATATTGTTAAAGTCTGTTAATTATTAGTAAAGATATAGGCATAATAAAATTGCATAATTTGTATATAATATTTGATATTTCGGACAATTTTCGTTTTTGTGGCTTCGAACAAACCAATGTAGGTACCTACCTACATATCCAAAAAATGTATCGAGCCCATTTGATATTAATATTGGAATGGTTACTATGGTAACGGAAAGATTCTGATATTCAAATAAAATTTGTTATGAATTGAATTTATTTAGAACATTGTTGTAGGTAGGTACCTACCTATTACTATTTACTTACAAATCACACAACAATATACTGATTTCCTATCAGAAAATTGTATGCGATGTGCTCCTAAACCGTTTGTCCGATTATTATGAAACTTTGGTAAATTGTCGAGCGTTTGCCCGGAATGGTTTCTGGATTTAAACTTTTTTCTTATTCTTCTTCTTCTTCGTGTATTTGGTCATTTCACCTATGAAGGGGGAGTATTCTGGGAAAAGAAGGTCCGACTGTCCCTCCATCTCTTCGCAGGTCTTCCAGGACGGTTTGTGGATTTAAACTTTTTTCTTCTTCTTCTTGATCGTGTATTTGGTCATTTTACCTTAGAAGGGGGACTAACCTGGGAGAAGAAGCTACAATTGTCTTTCCATCTCTTCGCAGGTTTCTGGATTTGAACTTTTTTCTTCTTCTTCTTCTTCTTCGTGTATTTTTGGTCATTTTACCTATGAAGTTGGAGAATCCTGGGAGAAGAAGGTCCAACTGTCCTTCCAACTCTTCACAAGTCTTCCAAGACGGTTTTTGGATATAGACTTTTTTCTTCTTCTTCTTTTTCTTCTTCATCCAATTTTCCTTCCATATCTTCGCAGGTATCTGGATTTAAACTTTTTTCTTCTTCTTCTTCGTGTATTTAGTCATATTACCTTTGAAGGTGGAGTATCCTGGGAAAAGAAGGTCCTTTCATCTCTTCGCGGTTCTTCCAGGATGGTTTTTAGATTTAACTTTTCTTAACCGACTGAAGGGACGGGATGTAATGAAGGGAAGGGATGCACTAAAGGGCCTGAAGGGACGGGAGGTATAAAAGGTCCTGAAGGGACGGGAGGTACTGAAGGGCCTGATTGGTAGGGACGTAATGATGGATTGAAGGGACGGGAGGTACTGAAGGGCCTGAAGGGACGGGAGGTTCTGAAGGGTCTGAAGCGACGGTTCATGGAGTCTAATTCTTTTTCTTCTTAATTTTATGTAGACCTTACAGTTTTTACACAAACTATTTCCTTTGGTCTTTTGCTTCGTTTTCTTATTTTATGTAGAACTTTGGTGAATTTTATATAAACTATTTCCTATAGATTAATCTTCTTCTTCTTTTGTGAAGACCTTTTAGTCTGTTTTTATACAATCTATTTCAAATAATTCTTCTATTTTATGTATTTTTTCTTATTTTATGTAGACCATTGGGATAGTTTTTTATACAAACTATTTCTTATAGTCTTATACTTATTCTTCTCTTTTTTATTTAGACTTTTGGGTTAGTTTTAAGTCTACTGGTCTTTTGTGCAGAAATATTATTAACAATATGCACACTTGATGAAAATACATATGTAAAAACGAATGGGATGTGACGGTGTAATCTGCACTAGAATCTTTTCAATACTTTTGTTTAATCAAATTTTAACCATTTATATCATCCTATTTTGAATAATTTTCAACGCTTTCATATTTTATTTCGTTGACGATATTTAAAGAATGGGGGTTTTGGCCATTACTGAACTCTTCACAACGTTTATATTTAAATTATAAACTATTTACTATTTATTTATTTATTTATTTCTTTTATTTATTTATTTATTTATTATAAACAATACAATACAATACAATGTTGATTACATACTAGAGTTAGAAGTTACATATGTTTGTGTGTGTGTGTGTGTGAGGGTGTGTGTGTGTGTGTGTGTGTGGGTGAGGGTGTGTTTGTATGTGTGTTTGTGTGTGTGAGGGTGTGTGTGTGTGTGTGTGTGTATGTGTGTGTGTGTGTGCGTGCGTGTGTTTGAGTGTGTGTGTGTGTGTGTGTGTGTGTGTGTGTGTGTGTGTGTGTGTGTGTACTATAGTTTAAGTCTTCTTCTTCGTTAATGTAGACTTTTGTGTCAATTTTAAGTCTATCAGTCTAATTGTGCAAAAATATAATGCACACTTGATGAAAAAATATAAAAACGAATGGGATGTGACCAACACTAGATCTTTTCAGTACGCATTATTTAATCAAATTTTAACCACATTCCAACATCCAAAATTACTAATTTTTTTTTATATGTACATATTACAATTTGTTTTCGATGATAATATATAAAAATGGGGGTTGTGGCCAAACCAATCTCTTTACAACGTTGATAAACAGTCATATTTAAAACCATTACGCATAGTCCATGCCAGCAGAAATTATATATTATACTTCATTCACACTTTATAGCAATATATAAAAAAGCATGGGTTGTGGCCATCACGAACATTTTACAATGCTCAAACTCAATCAAATTTCAAACCACTTTTCATGGTCCGATTTTGCAAAATAATTGGGTGACAATATTATAAAAACGATTGCTTATTCCTTCACAATTTTACATTCTTGGCCAACGGCGGGACATAAAAGCTAGTAAAAAATAATTAAATAAATATTTCGGTTTATCCAGTCGATTTGGACAGACGTAATATTTGGGTTTTATCAGCGTCACGTGAATACCGTTGATGTCACTCATAAGTTCCCGACCAACGCTTTTCAGTTACACTGCGCAGGCGGAAATAAGGGAAGGAAGGGACACTCGTTACGTTGGAAAATCACTTTGTACTGTACATCCTCCCACCCGTCACTAACCCACACTCATACCCCTGAACGAACCCAACCACCATTTTGGACAGAATAGATACAAACCAAGACTCAATACTCCTTCCACATTAAAACAGATATTTTTCTACATCATAGGAACGAATATATCTAAGACTCACTAGTCGTTCTACAGCATACAAATGAATATAAATATCCAAAAGACTCGCTTCTCGTTCTGTATTATATAAAAAAATAAAAATATCCAAAAGTCTCGCTACTCGGTCTACATCATAAATGAATATAAATATTCAAAAGATTCGCTATTCGTTTAACACAATATAAACGAATACAAATATCTTATTGACTCGCTATTCTCGTTCAACATCATATAAACGAATATAAATACCCAAAAGATTCGCTATTCGTTTAACACAATATAAACGAATACAAATATCTTATTGACTCGCTATTCTCGTTCAACATCATATAAACGAATATAAATACCCAAAAGATTCGCTATTCGTTTTACACAATATAAACGAATACAAATATCTTATTGACTCGCTATTCTCGTTCAACATCATATAAACGAATATAAATACCCAAAAGATTCGATATTCGTTTTACATTATATAAACGAATATAAATATCTAAAAGACACTATAGTTGTTCTATGTATATCATACAAAAAGGGTTATCTCAGACTCCCTACAACCAATATACAATATCACTATACAAATAATAAAATTTTAAAATATACAATTCATAAATAATATTGACCAACATTTTTTTATTTGGTATAAACCAACTCACTAGGCTGACCCTGTTTCGAGGTGGCAGAATATTTATTTGCATTATATCTCATAGAAAAAAAACACAAATTAAACTAATTACCTTCATTATATACAGATATGATACCTCTCGTGTTTAGTTTTCTTCAGTTTCAAATGGTTTATCAACTCTATGTGTATTTTTTTTTACAATTATCTGTTTTTGGAACAAAATAGTAATAATGTCGTGTTTGTCTTTAGAAAGATTATTTTTACAAAGAATTTTTTTTATACTTATATAAGTAATATTAAAAACTTGTTCTACATCATACAAAGGAATATTATATAATGTATCGAAAAGACAGACTCACCATCTTTTCTACATCGTACAAACGGATATATCTAAGAGACTCTTATCTCGTTCTACATCATACAAACGAATATATGTACATATGGAAACGGAAAAGAAACGGAATGTTTCTTTTACATCGTACAAACGGATTAAATTATCTTAATGACTCGTTCTCTCGTTCTACATCAAACAAACAAAGTCCTGCCACGACCAATTTCTTTCACCTATAACACAAGCATATGCTTAATTTAGGGAATGTATATGTACTTGTGACAAGAACACAATCATTATTTTAAAAAATATATTAGTTATTTTTTTTATTTTAAATGGCCTAATTTAAAATGAAAATAAGTATTTTATATAAAATACAAATTATAGTTTTTAAAGACATAGATATTGAAAAGAGAAATGTTGTATAATCAAATTATATTTACAATAAAATTGATTAAATTTTCAATTACTCCTGGGTTGATGCTATTTGTATAGCCGAAAAATTAAAAACAGATTTGTTGAAAAATTTTCTCTACTACTCTGTACTTAATATTTAATTTTAACGGGTATCATTTATACAGTGCGTAATATTAGTAAGTACATTTTTTAAAATTGTTATTAGAGGAACGAGAAGTAGAAGTCAGCCAAGGAAAAGCTGGCACGATCATATAAATGGGTTATTGAAGGCTGAAGAACTACACAAGAAGTGAGAATAATAAAAGAGTATGTATGAGTCAATGCATGAACGAGAATGAAGTGGGGAATGTATGTCAAGAGAAAACTCCTGCATTCGGTTCTCTCTGTCTACCCCAAATAGGAAAAATTCGTGATATATAATATGGTATGGTAACACGACATACGTAAAACACTATGTAATAAACAGGACACTCTGTATTAAACAGGACACTCTGTATTAAACAGGACACTCTGTATTAAACAGGACACTCTGTATTAAACAGGACACTCTGTATTAAACAGGACACTCTGTATTAAACGGGACACTTTGAATTAAACAAAACACTCCGTATTAAACAGGATAATTTGTATTTAACAGAACACTTTGTATTAAAAATGACACTATATTAAACAGGACACTCTGTATTAAACAGGACACTATCAACATACAGTAAAACAGGACACTCTGTATTAAACAGGACACTATCAACATACAGTAAAACAGGACACTCTGTATTAAACAGGACACTCTGTATTAAACAGGACACTCTGTATTAAACAGGACACTCTGTATTAAACAGGACACTCTGTATTAAACGGGACACTTTGAATTAAACAAAACACTCCGTATTAAACAGGATAATTTGTATTTAACAGAACACTTTGTATTAAAAATGACACTATATTAAACAGGACACTCTGTATTAAACAGGACACTATCAACATACAGTAAAACAGGACACTCTGTATTAAACAGGACACTATCAACATACAGTAAAACAGGACACCTGTATTAAACAGGACACTATCAACATACAGTAAAACATTCAATGATATTGACGCGTTTCACTTAAAATACAAACCATTTCTTAATAAAATCAAATAGATCCCAACGCAGGCCATGATAATATAACTGAATAATAAACTTCACCGTTACTCAGATTTTTTTATTCGTATCGTTTATACATGATTAAATTATGCATATTGATTCTTTATTTTTTTATTATTTTATAAATAATTACATTACACTTAATTTTAACTTGTATAACATTACACAATTTTTTTACATATTTAACAAAATCACAATGTTGATACTCTCTCGATAGAGTTAAAAACTCATGTTCGAGAGACACAAAAGACACACAAAAGAAAATAACAATAAAAGACACACAAAAGAAAAATTCAACTTAAAAGATCATGAATTGCCAAAAATATACCCTATTAATACAATTTTTAATTTGTTTTCATCTTTTAATTCTATGTAGATTTATTAAATATATAAAAAAATGGTATTAGTTCTATTGAAATTTTAATAGAACTATCACCAAGTATATTTTGTAATATATATATCTACATACAATGAACTTCTATGAAAAATTGTCGATTGACAAATTAAACTTATTTTAATTCTTTAATGAAAGTAGGTTTTCCTTATTCAATTTTTTTGGTTTGTTTTCTGTATAATCATTTTATTTATTTCATCTCGCTTACTGTATTGTTTAATTAAAGTATTATTATTTCCTCTATCAATTAGATACCTTACCAATCTTTATGATGTGTATGATGTACTAAGTTGAATGATAATGTGTATTAACTTGTATATGTATGATTATGTTGTGATTGAAATTTGTCGATGACATGACTTTAGATAATATGTGCTCTTATAAGTGACCAGACGATTAGCTCAAGAGTGCTTTACGCTGACACTTTAAAGTGGAGCAAAACGAGCTCCTGGAAAATAATGAAAACTTAATTTTTGTGAGAATCTTTTTTAATATCTCAATAGAGACGAAGTTGGAATATTAAAGGAGAACTAGGAAATCAGACACTAACGAGGTTGTCATTCACTTTGACATCTACCAAAATTACGCAGAAGGTTTTCTATCAGCTGATAAAATACAGTAAAACTGTACAGCTAAACACATAGTCCTTTAAAATGCATTAATGGATTGTCTATCTTTTAAAAAAGTCCCCTGGATAGCCAAAATACTTATTTATTCATATTTCTGTCTTCTTCTTCGCCCTAGCTTTCCTCCCATTTACTTGGGGTCGGCTCTCCTATTCCTCATCCTCCAAGTCCTTCTGTCCTCCCAACAAAGCCTTGCATCTTTGGGATCTCTGGTTATTGTTAACATCCAAGTGTTCAATGGTCTACCTGATCACTTGGATAAACAAATATATACCAATCAGATTACAAAGTATGACAAAATTGTGTATGTACAAGAACAAATGAATAAGAGCAAAAGAAAATATATATAACACTAAGATACTATTAAAGCAAAAAAAATGGATAAGGTAAGGACAAGGAGAGTAAATCTGGATCAGGTGTTCAGGGATAAATATTCCTTCTTTAGTTTTTTCTTGAAAATACAAAGTGAGCTAGACGACGCAATATCCGGACTAAGGCTATTCCATAATTTTGCTGATTGTACTTCGAACGAAGAGCTGAGAAATTCTGTATTATGGATAGGGATAGATAGTGTTGTACGTTAATCAGATCGGAGAGGAATATGTTATTTCCACTGAAAAAAATATGAAGTAATAATTATTTACAGACAGAAGCCTCACCAAAAGATAGATAGTAAGGATTTTTCAAACGGAATTTGGTTCCATTATGTGTAATTTTACTTGCTAAATTTGTCAAGGATTGAGTGTTGGTCCAAACCGTTTCGTTTATTATTGAAATGTTTAAGAATTGAGATTACGTTACATCATCACTTGAGTTATTTTTAAGTCTTGCTAATTATGCATTAATATTAGACCATAAAAATTCATTTGTGATAATGTAAATAGTTCGCAAGTACATATGTTGTGTATAATTGTCGCCAAATATCTTTATCCATTTCGTCAGGATTTTAGACTTCCAAAAACGAGATTAACATGCACACAAAATAGCTTATACCATAAAGGTCTTAAAATATATAATAGTTTGCCACCAAAAATAAAACAAACCACAAGTCTTGCCACCTTTCGTAGGCTAGGTGCTGAGCACATAGTTGAAAATTATTAATTTTCTCCATACTTTACATTGTTTTAAATAATTTAGTGTCATACCCTGTACCTGTACCAGAATTTATTATTGTATCAATAAAAAATGTATACTTTTTGTTTCTACTAGATGTATTAATTTTTATATTTTTTAACGTCTAAATAAAAGTAACTATTATTATTATTATTATAATTTACACCCTATACCAACGAAGCAAAAAGACGCAAATTTGCGCTCTGGGCATCCGGAAGCCTGGTTCCTAGATATTTGGCGATTTTCATATAAATCAAAGAAAATACTGGCCAGAGAACATAATGTTGATGTAGAGCTCGACTTTGTATTTGATTTCTGTAAATATAGTATGACTATACACGCAATACGACAGTAGAAATAGTAAATTTAAAAAAGAATATTAACCGAATATACCATCATTGTGCACGTTCATGTTGAGTTTTCTCAAAACTATTAATAATGGACTTCTTCGTCAACGCTTTTTCGTCCAGTAATGGACATAGGTCTCCCCCTGAGACCTCCCCAGCTCCCTATCCTGGGCAGACCGCATCCATCCGCCTCCAGCCACTCGTCTTATATCATCAGACCACCTTGTTTGAGGCCTTCCAATACTTCTTTTGCCCGTTCTAGGTCGCCATTCCAGCACTTTGTTAGTTCATCTGGAGTCTGTAGTTCGGGCGACATGCCCTGTCCAGCACTTCTGCACTTCTGCTTGGCAATCTTTTGGACAACGTCGGTTATTTTCGTTTTCTCTCTTATCCACAAGTTACATAGTTTTTCTATCTCTTAACGAAATACGCAGTATTCTCCTTCCCATGGCTTTTTGTGTTACTGTTAAATTATGTAGCATTCTGTTTGTAAACTCATAAGTTACACAGTCATACGTCAGTACTGGGATGACTCGACCATTAGAGACTTTCTTTTTAAGATTATTGGCGTACTACGGAGAATTGAGGATGTAACAGGGTTAGCCAAAGACGGTTTATGCTGGACCTCTTCTTCTTTCAATTTCCATAATTGACATACATTAAATTTTTGGATTACGTCTAACTATTGTACATTTTTTTAATTTCTAGCTTTGTTCTTTTTTACATGTTAATAATAACAATACACGCTTTATTGCACCCTGCGCAAGCGGCGAGTTTATTGCCGTATGGCAATTTCTTCCAACTAACCAGTGTTTCCAGCCCAGAGAAGCAATATTAGCGTGAGAGATGAATTTAAATAAATATCTCCTCTGCTGGGAATCGAACTCAGGACGCGCGCACAGAAACCGAAAAGGCTTACCAACTGTGTCAAGGAGGTTGGCTATTGTTTTAATGTTTATTTTTCTGATAACTTATTTCATGGAATACATTAAGCCATGTTTTCACTCTTTATAGGTAGGTATATGTATAATTTTTGTAATATTATAGAGGTTTTTTCCTAATAAATAAACAAAACCAAAAATTAATAAAATAATATGTATGGTCACACATCAACATTAATGAGGTATGTTTATTCAATTAGGTCTACATATTTATGCGACAAAAAAAATATTTTATGGCACGTTCAAAATGAAATACATAATGAATAGGTACTGAATCAAAATAACTATTTATTTTAGGATATTCATTCACACCATCACGGTATATCTCGCAATGTGAGGTAACCAGCGACAGGTGCCTGGGTCTTCATTACATAATTATAAAATAAAGCTCATATGTTTATTCCCCCACACAGCCACGTCACACACATAAAGGCACCACATTCGGAATCGGTGGTCACCCTCGTTTGAACTATGTGAAATGTGATACCAGAAAACTGATAAATGATAATAGATTAATAAATTATTAAAATAACAATATAACTTTGTTTATATCCACTTATAAGTGGAAAAAAACAAAGTTATATTGTTATTTTAATAATTTATTAAAATGAATTTCCACAATGTAAACGCCTCTACATTAGAATATTTGATAATTGATTAGATTGAGAGCTCTATTTTATGCTTCACAGTACTTAATGTATTAACCATGGCGAATTTTTTGACTGTCTATGTCTCTATTATTATTATTATTATTATTATTTTATTTATTTATTTATCAAGGAAACGTAAAGTTTTACAAATAAATTGTAATGGTACAAAATAATAATTAAATAAACCAGCAAATTTTCATAAATGGTTAACAATAAGATACTTTATGAAGAAAAAGAACATTAGTTATAGCAAAAGGAAGAATAAATTAACAAGATTGAAATAAAACAAAATATTTAAATAAATAACCAGTTAAACAGCCAAGAAAAAAGAAAAAAAAAACAGTTAATACGTACCCACATATACGTTAAAAAGTTTTCTTTTAAAAGCTGCAAAATCGTTATTTAGAATATCGATTTCAGACTTAACGACAAAATTATACAATTTACCTACGTCTGACAAAGTATAGTTTGAAATTACATATAAACTATTTGAAAAAGTTTTCTACATATTACAAAAATTAAAAAAAAAAAAAAATATCGTGCAGTCTGCCATTCAACAATAAAACAAAAAAACACAATCATAATAAAAGGAGGAGAGTGAGGTAGAACTATTTGTGTGAAGGAAGGGGCTTGTTTTCGGGATGGGGTTGAAATATAACGAAAAAATAAAAAAAAGTGGATGCACAATTCTAAGCCGGTGCTTCACAGACAGCTTATGTTATTCCAATCCATATGTCTACAAATAAATTAGGTATGCACATACATAAAATAATTTATATATATGAGCATCACTGAATCAAAAAATTACATGAAGGTGTTGTGCGTATTTTTTATTTTATTTGTTTATATATTTTAATTATTATATTGGTAAGTGTCGCCATCTTGTCTGAGTGCAGCTGTATAGCAGTGTACAACACCGGTCTCTTTACGGCCTCCGTTCTTGCATATCTCTGACACTCCAGATATCTGTTCAGGGATATACAAACCGAGGGCGCTAACATTTAAAGGTCCTTCAACATAATTTATTTTTTGACATCGCGAAAAAAAAAAAATAATCATCACCAAAATAAAAATCGTCATAATCAATTTAAAATAGTTTTTTTTTATTCATTACAATATAATATTTTTTTTCATCAATATTTTTTTATTCATAACAAAATAATTTACAAAAAAAATAAACAACTCTAAATACATAGGTATTGGGTTCAATATCTATTTATTTATTCATTTATTTAATCTTCTTGTACCTACATATAATTAATACATTGGCGGGCTTATTGCCTAATGGCAATTTCTTCCAACCAACCCGAGTAAATGTTAATGGCAATGTGTAGGTACTATGGCAATAAGTTTATCACATTACAAAATGTATGTATTAAAAAAATCAGAAAACGCATTAAATGTTTTATAAAATATCATCAAATTTATCCATTTTATGTATTTTTGGGTTATGCTGTGTTATAAAATGGATATATTTTAGTTTAGGTGACAGTTCTGCAGGGCAAGTCCGGTCAAACTGTGGAATCAAAACCTTCCATGATAAACCATATCGTGGATATAATTACCTTATGGAGTTCTATAATATCTTTTAATATCCACGATATGGGTTATCATGGAGTTTGATTCCGCCATTTGGTCGTACTTGCACTACTGGTGAGCACATTTTTGTTTTTTATTTATTTATTTGTATGTACGACCAGAAGCATTTTACAATTATACATAAAAAATACAAAGTATTTACATAATTGACAATATTACAAAAAAAATAATGTACATACCTATTGTTATGAAAAATTGTTAATATAAATGAGGAACGAAATGTTATGTATGCATTAAAATTTAAGTTCGTCTACGAATTTGAACCCATTATACCATCTTTAGAATCATCTTTACATATCCATGTGTTGTTTATTTATGATTTTAAATAAAATGGGTGCCTACTTGAAATATTAACATACGTGTAAAACTCAGTCTAAATAGTAACATAGTTCATTCTGAATAGTTCATATTAGAATGCATTATTTGCACAAGTCACTCTTAACAATAATCGAAATGTGCAAAAATCACCTTTTTTATTTTGTACACACCGCGTGAAGGTGCCACCAAAATTTGGTGTCAATCAATATAATGTATTTGAATATTTTCGGAATGGTTCGGAATGAAAATTCAAACAGTACTCAACACTAATATAAAAAAACACATATTGTCAAAAAAGGGATTTAAATTTAGATAAACAAAAATTCACGTCTTTTTCCTTTTATTCCTCTTCCTTTCTCCTCTCCTTTCCTCCATCCAATAAACATAGTGTATCTATCTGATGCATTTTTTTTTATTCTTATTTATACATATATTTTTTTTGTTATTTATATATGTTTTGTATTTTTAATTTATGTTTTTTTTTTCTATTTGTAGTCTTATATTCCTGTAACTGATTGTATTTACCATGGTGGTTGACTGGTAGAAATTGACTACGGGCAACGAGTCCGCCACGTTGATTAAGTCAATAAAAGTCTTTATTATTACTGCTATATAAATGTGTCATTAATATCCGATTTATATTTACACATTGAACGTGTATCGGATATCCCTATCTCGCCTCACTTTATATACCAATCTCTTGCCCTAAAGACGTAGCATATATCACCTCTGTATATTTCCTTACACTATGGAAATAACCCAATTATAATCGATTTTATACTACACTATTGTGTTGTAAAGGATAATATTTAATTGAGAATTCGCGTTGCTTGGAAAATGTATTCTTATGACAAAAAAATGTCTAAATGTATGTACTTATCTAAAAGTATCTACCTACATAATATATTATTAACAAATATATTTTACCAGATTGGTTTTTTTTATTTGTAAATAAATACAGATATTGTAAATTGTAATCTTGTTTTTGAAGTGATGAAAAGATCTTGTTTTTTTTTGACGAATTTTGTGTATGTACAAATATTTGATTTCTTTAGGATTTTTAGTCAAAATGAAATTCATTTAAAGTACTTTCACAAATAAAACATCACCATATCTACCTCCTTTTGACAACCTCTGACGATTTACTTGTTATAAATATGTTTTCGTTCATATTTGAATTTAAATATTAGTTTAACTATAATCATGATTATACTTCCCGTCCCGGACAAACACACAATAACTTTTTACTATATTTTTATTTATTTATTGTTTGTAATGTGATTGTTTAAATCATCATCTGTTGACAAACGTTATTGGTATGTTTTATGTTCATTTCAAAGTGTTTGTTTTATTTTGTTTATTTTACAAAACTGTGTTTGTCCCTTAAATAAATAAACAAATAAAAAAAATATTATAAACGTGTATAAATATAGGTGACAGGAAAATTATTCGAAAAACAATTATTCGAATGCTCAATTTTACGAAAATCAATTTTACGAATGGCAATTATTCGAATCACATTTTTTCGAAAAACAATTTTCCGAACACACAATTATCAGAATTTACAATTGTTCGAATTTTTATGACGTCATGTTGATAGTATTGTGAGAGGAATAAACCATAGATTTTTATTATAATATACTAGATGTCGTAGTTAGCAAATTTTGTATGAATCGAAAACAAATGACTCACTTTTTGCACGGAGTACTACATGTACATATTATATTATGTATAATAAAAATCTATGGAATAAACAACATGGCGACGCACCGCGCTGTCAGATATCCTAGGATGTACACCTATTTTTTAAACCTAAACCTACAAAAATTTGGTAAAAATAGGTTGGTTAGGTTTGTTTGTAGTTATAATTGCGACTGGCGTGAGCCAGTTGCATTATATATTTAAAAAAGTAACTATAATATTAAAATAATATAACTAATTTGGTGTGAATACTAAATAAACATAAACTGGTGTACAAACTAGGCTATCCCGCGCTGTCAAACATCAGTTATTAAAAATGTGCAAACATACGTAGGTACCCAACAATAATACAACAAGTAATAATAGTCTTCATCGAATATATGTTAAGTACTGGCAACAAATATGTCAAAGGAGGCAACATAATGACACAAAAATATATTAAATTCGGTTAATTGGTTTTCCAACAAATGTTAGTTCGAATAATTTGCTTTCGGACAATTGTCATTCTGATAACTGATTTTCGAAAAATTGTTATTCGTACAATTGCGCATTCGAACAATTGTGTTTCGAAGAATTTTCATGTAATCATAAATATGTACGTGTATGAATATGTACGGAAATGTTAGAAGCGCGAACAACAGACGAACGTGTATAAGACGATGTATGAATGTTGTCGAGGCGATGAATGTATGTCAAGATAGAAGTAAGTGGCGTTCGGTTCTCTCTGCCTATCCCGTAAGGGATATGGCGTGATCGTATGTATGTATGTATATATAAATATGTGTGTTATATACAATACATGTAATATTACCGTAGTACCTATATGGATACGATTTTAAACTGGACTTCTAAAAATCTTTTTTTTTTTGTATTAATTAACTATGTAAACAGACAGTTAAATTTACTTATTTTACTAACATACATAATATGACATGTGAACCAATTAAAGTTTACAAATATTATCGCTATTATATTCATAAAAAGAAGTAGTTTTAAGGAAGAAGAGTGAGAAAATAGGAAAATATATTAATTATTTGTTTATATGTTTTATTTTTTTTTATTATATCTTAGTGTAATGTTATTTTATTTTCTTTTTTTGTTTTCCGCTATCAATCATTTTGCTGTTGTATATATTATATTTTTATTTATTAGTAACGATACATAATACAGCATTAAGAACATGTAACAACAACAAAATAATTTCGAAAATACTCTCATAATTATATTGTTTTATCATACTTTGTAATCTGGTTGGTTGGAAGAAATTGCTTAGTGGCAATAAGCCCACCAGTGTGCAATATTTTTATATACTGTATTTTTATTTCTACGTTTGTTTATTTATTTGCTAAAGCATTTTATTTTTTTTATTTTTTAACTTGTATATAATTACTTTTTTTGTATATTTTTCTTATAGGGCGTGGAGTATAAAAGTACATAGTTCTTAAAATAAAAAAAGTAAAATTAACTCTCTTTAAGCGGTTTTGATAAAATTTGAGATAAAAGAGATTCAAATCATTAGTTTACCAATAAAAATCGTACTTAAATATATATTTTTGGTGTCGATCAATTGTTCCATATTTTTTTGTCGAAATATGTCACATGTGAGTATTACTTCATTGTGATCTAGTTTATGTGTCATCGGTAAGGAACGTTTTATATATAAGAAAATAATATTTTAATTTTAGAACATCCCGCTAGATTAAAATCCCCTGTATTCCACGATCTCCCCAGCTCACCTCCCTACCTCACCCGCCCGCATGGGACTTTTCCCGCGCGCGCGCCTTCATCCAGTCACACTTTCCCAGCGCTCCGGGCTGCGCGCGCATCGTTCGTCTCTCTCTCGCCGGCGTGCGCATGGTCCGCTTCTCCCTGCCATAATGTTTATATTATTTGTATTTTAGCTGTGTATCATGTAAACTAAACTACCACCACGGCAACACGGAATGGCCCGCTGTTGGTTAAATATTGCTTTGCTTATTTCTGCATTGTTGTGAGGCGAGCAACACAGTCGCCCGCTGTTTTGTTCGCGAACGGTTGCCCGCTGCTATCGGCGCTCCACGACGGGTACTTGAAAATATAACAAAAAAATATTCAATTCGTTTTTTAAATATTGTTACGAATTTAAAAATACGTCATTTGTTATTGTTTATTTTTTTTCTCACTCACTCTCGAGCCGATTTCCCCCATCCTCTCGGGGAAGTAATAGATGGCGCCCTTGTCGCTCATAAGTTGTCGCACAATTATTTTCGTCTAACAAACAAATTGTTTATTTATAATATTATTATTTTTAATGACGCAACAAATAATTACGAAACAACAAATAAATAGATACAACGATATTAATTAATTTTGAATTTAGAAATGCCGCGGAACGTGCGGTGATTTTGTAACTTTTGAAAAGTTTGCATATTTCGGATTTTCCCCATTTAGAAATTTTCCGTTGCGCGTTCGAATTGACGCTTATAAGCGCGGCAAATTGTCTCTCCTTACGATACACGAAACTTTTGTTTTCTTCATTTGTTAAATAATCGCATTTGTCATTTTATCGTTCGTCTTATATAAAAATAATTCGATTCTTTATTTATTTTCGACATATAAGACGTGTAAATAAATGCGTATATGAAAATAATTGAGTGTTAAAAGAGTGGTATTGCATGGAGTCCAAATGACGCAAATTGTAAGTTATCTTTTATTGCTTGTGTAAACAAAAGTTTTTGTTTATCTTTTTTATTTATAAACAAATTTTTATCTTCTGAGATTGTGTTACTTTGATTACAATGAACAATATTCATTGCTTTTTTTAAACGCTGAATTTTCGTTAAAACACACAAACTCACGACTTTAATATAAATATTGTATGATATTATTGCTTAGATCGTGTTTATAGAGAAAATTTATTTCAGGAAGGTAAAATAACTCGAGTAAATATTTATTTTCTTTCGAATCAGCATTTTTTCGGCTTGAAGGTCACCAAATTGTGTTTCTAAACTTGTAGATATCTTTAATTTAAAATAATATATTAGTATTTGAATATTATGTGTGTGTATCTAGTCGAAATATGATCAAGCAAAGTACTTTTTACTAATATTAATGTTACTTTAAAAGTATCAAATATTGATTGTGAGCGAATGATTAAAATTTAATTACATTTAGAAAGATTTTTCTATACAACATTTTTAATACAATTAATTTTTTTTTGCAAATATGTACAAAGTACAAATTTTCGTCAATGCTTAATTACAATATATTGTATTTCATTCAATTGGGTAACTTACTTACATTCTTAAGTAAGTATTCAATTGGGTTTAAATCCAACTATTGAAACTATGTAATTTTGGGTGTTCATTTTTTTTAAATACGTCTAAAACCTTGAATATCAATTTATATTATGCAGATTTTAGATGACTTATTTCAAATGTAGATTTCAAATGACCAATTATGGTAGATTTCTTCGAATATTAAACAGTCTTTATTTTTATTTTTGTGTAAACGTTTTTTTTTATTTGTTAAGTTTAAGTAAAAGTGTGTGTGTTTTATTACTGTATCGAGATTACAATTAAAGAGAGTTAGTATTCTTATCATGCATTATTTCATTGTAGAATTACATACCTGATACCAGTGATAATTTCATGGATTTGAATGGCACATATAACTGATTTTTTTTTGTTGCATATCATTGGTTTGGACTGGCGCATATAACTACATAGGTACCTCTCGTTTTAATTCCGAATATTGACGCATATCAACCATACGAATCGGAGCATATAATTGATAAGAATCGGCGCTTATAATTAATTGAAATCGGCACTTATAATTTATAAAAATCGGCACTTATAATTAATTGAAACCGGCGCATAAAATTGAAAAGAATCGGAGCATATGATTAATCACAATCGGAGCTCATAATTATTTGAAATCGGCGCATTACATTAATTGACATTACAACTTACGAGTTATTAATTATTTAATTTTAATACTAAAGAGTATTGAACTTGTGCTAAAAATAACTACGTAAATTTTATCGCGTTTGATATATTTTAGTTATTTTAATTTATTGATTAGCATTATCATCTATCCATTATTTGTTTATAGTATTTTTATAGATGTTTATAATAATTAATATTTAATTAAAACTTGAATTTCGAATATTTCACATGTATATGTAAATATTATGTTTCACGCATTTAAATAAACAATACTTTGAATAAGAATATCACTCGTATTTCAGGCCTCAATTTTTATTATTATTTGAAATACCAGGTATATCAATGATGTTTAATAATACCTATATATTTAAAAAAAATAGTGAATATGTCCTTGGAATTAACCGCTAACCGCTCTGCTACAGCCTATCTTAAAATAAATTTATCTCAAATAAAGAAAAACAATTCGATCATATTTCTCATTACCGTAATCTTTTTCATTGGCCCAAGATACGACGACGACATATCTTGTCATTACTATACAATGTCCTTTTTAATCCAAATTTACCTCAGTATCTCAAAGATAAATTTACTTATTTTTCAAGCCAATGGCATCCACTTCGATCTGCTGAACGTGCTTTACTATCTACATATCCCTATTCATAGTTCTGAATTTTTTATCTCTTCATTTGAAATACATTCAGCTAGATTATGGAATAGCCTATGTCTTGATATTGCGTCTTCTATCTCACTAAACATCAAACAATTATAATATGTACAAGAAGATTCAAATAAATAAATAGAGGAAAAATGGCTGACCTATGCCTGTGAAACTCTTGTGTTTACAAACAGAATGCTACATAATTTAGCAGTAACACAATGAGATAGAAAAACTAACTTCTGGATAAGAGAGAAAATCAAAATAACCTACGTAATCCAAAAGGTTGCCAAGCAGAAGTGGAGCTGGGCAGGGCATGTCGCCCGAACCACAGACTCCAGATGGACTAACTAAGTGCTAGAATGGCGACCTAGAACGGGCAAAACAAGTGTTGGAAGGTCTCAAACAAGGTGGTCTGATGATATTAGACGTGTGGCTGGAGGCGGATGGATGTAGTCTGCCCAAGGTTTCAGGGGGAGGTCTATGCAGAGAGAACCGAACGCCACTTATTTCTATCTTGACACACATTCATAGCTTCGTCGACATTCATACATCTTCTTTTACATGTTCGTCTGTTGTTCACGCTTCTGACATTTCCGTCTTTCAAAATACCGTTCACATGGACGTGCCATCCCTTCCTTGGGCGGCCCACACCTCTCATTCCATTCCTGTCCGCAATGTATTTTTTCTTCGTTAGGTGTTCCTCATTTATTCTCCCCATGTGGCCAAACCATCTCAATGTGTTCACTTTCATTCTAAATTCCTTTTATCTTTATCTTAAACTCTTCCCTGATATCCTCATTTTAGACCCTATCATACATCGTCCTATTACAGATAATTCTTAGCGATCTCATTTCAACTGCATTTATTCTGCTTGCATCCGTCAAGGTTGGCACTAAGATAGCATTACGAATGGCAAATTTAGCTTCCTTTGATATGTTGAGATCATTCATAACTGGTTTTAGTGCTTCATTCACTCTGTTTCCTGCCATAACTCTTCTTTCGATCTCCTTATCAATCCGTCCATTACGTTGAAACATGCTTCCCAGATAGACATATTCGTCGACTTGCTCGAGCAAGTTCTCTACTTTAATTTGGCACGCTGTTCTGCTTTCACTCTTCTCAAACACCATAACCTTTGATTTGCTGGCATTCATCCTCAGTCCGTTCTCTATGCATCCTTCATATACCATACATGTTTGCTTGCTTGCATGCTTTCTTTAATTTAAATTGATGATTATGCAATAATCGATTACATAGTTGAAAAAGTCAAATACATGACAAACATAGATAAAAAAAATCATATATTCAGTTAACCAGTATGTTTCAGAATGAGGAGGGAATCTTTAGTGAATGAGGAGGGGATTGTTGGATTGTGTATTAGAGTTTAAGAACATATTTATCTGATTTTGATAATGTTTTGTGTAATGAAAAATATCCGTATGTTTGAAATCTCGCTGAATTCTAAACATAGGTAAAAAATATATGTAATTAGTGTGGCATACTGGTATGTGGAATACATTTTGTGAGCTGCCCCCCCGTAGACAACGTGTCATTTAGCTCAAGAAAAGTAACAAGAAAAGATAACTCAATGTATGGAAGTGACAGTTGCCAGTAACGTGACAACTGTCACTTCCATACATTGAGTTATATTTTCTTGTTTCTTTTCTTGAGCTAAATGATATGTAGTCTAGGGGCGCTGGTATGTCTATTCGGTACACGGAGTGATACAGTACGCTAAATCTAGTGACTACTAAAAACATGATATATTAAAATCGTCCACTGCACTATGAAGTAACGTGTTAGTAAGGGTAACTATCACTTGCGTTAAAAAAGGTTAATACGTAATTTAAATTATAGGAAACCCAAATTTTGTTGATTTTTTGCATTTTCAGAACAAAACTTAATTGAAACGAAAAAACTTGAACGGTCATTCACTTTGATTTTATGCACTCTTTAAGCATATAAAAGATTTATTTCTCTTCGACCCATAGTTATAGTGTAATTTTAAAAAAATGCTGTAAAAAGGATATTTTCAATATATTTTAAAGGAGGAATTTAGGCTGAATTTTTATAGAGTAACTAGCGACAAGTGTGCGGGAGTGCGTTACCCTATAATAGGTAACACGGCACATTCGTGTATTCCCACACCCCAGTCTTGTCTCACCTAAAAATGAATAGGTAGTCCAATATGATTTTTTTTACTTTTTTCTATAATTTTATATTAAAAACAAACATTCTTACACCTTACGCAAGTGGCGAGTTTATTGCCATATGGCAATTATTCCAACTAACCAGTAACCAGTGTTTCGAACCCAGGACGCCCGTACATAATTCAAACGCTTACCAACTGTGGCACGGCGGTCGGCAATTTTTCGGTTCCATCTGCTTACTCTGTTAGGGACATGGCGTGATGCTATGCATGTATAGACCCGAAATTAGATGATATTTTTTTTGTTATTTATTTTTTCCTTTTGTAATGTTTTGTAGCAACTAACAGGTACCTTTGTCAAATATTAATTCAACACGCACCCAAAAACAAGTTGCCACGTTTTGGAGACTAGTGATGTTAATCGTCTCACAGATTCAGACTGAAAACACAATTGAAAACTGTGTCTCCACTGGGAATCGAATCCGGGACCCTGCTCAGTGTTCAGTTTCCTACCACGAAGTCACGAAACTGACTTGTTTTATTTTGTTTGAATTAAATATATATATGAGTAATATATATATATATATATATATATATATATATATATATATATATATATATATATATATATATATATATATATATATATATATATATATATATATATATATATATATATATATATATATATATATATATATATATATATATATATATATATATATATATATATATATATATATATATATATATATATATATATATATATATATATATATATATATATATATATATATATATATATATATATATATATATATATATATATATATATATATATATATATATATATATATATATATATATATATATATATATATATATATATATATATATATATATATATATATATATATATATATATATATATATATATATATATATATATATATATATATATATATATATATATTAATAAAACATACATTTCGTGATGAGGATTTTAGCCCCTTAATTAAAAATATTATATAATGTAGTTTTTTTTTTATCAAATTTCCATATTTTAAATTAAATCGCGTAAAACCTCAAACTCACTCCCTTTCAGTTCGCAGTTTCATTGATGGGTTATAAAGAGTTCCACTTGGCACCGCTTTATAGTGACTTTGTCATCCCTTAAAATGGTGGTCAGGTCAGGAGTCGAGAGTAGAATATAATCTACCCTTACAGAGTAGGTACCTACCTATAATACCCTATAAGGGTAGATATTCTAACTCTTGTTCCACATTCCCCTAACTGTAATGTATAATAATTATACTGTATCTTCGCACTGGTATACGACTCATTATATTTGTTTATCTGATACGTCCAACTTTCTTAAGTATTTGCAAATGTGAAGTTGGCTTTGTTGCCATCATTTATCGTGAAGTTGGCTTTGTTGCCATAATTTATTGTGAAGTTGGCTTTGTTGCCATCATTTAATGTGAAGTTGACTTTGTTGCCATTAATTAAAGTGAAGTTGGCTTTGTTGCCATCATTTAATGTGAAGTTGGCTTTGTTGCCATAATTTATCGTGAAGTTGGTTTTGTTGCCATAATTTATTGTGAAGTTGGATTTGTTGCCATCATTTAATTTGAAGTTGGATTTGTTGCCATAATTTATTGTGAAGTTGGTTTTGTTGCCATAATTTATTGTGAAGTTGGATTTGTTGCCATTAATTAAAGTGAAGTTGGCTTTGTTACCATCATTTAATGTGAAGTTGACTTTGTTGCCATTAATTGAAACATCATAATATCGGATACTGTACGTCTGTTGTCGATGCATGTATTCTCCCAGAGTAGCGTCTAGTACCAGCTCTTATTTTCTGCATTCTTAGGTTAGGTTTAAGTTTGTTCATAATAATAATAGCGACTCGCGTGAGCGAGTTGCTTTATAAATCATTATAAATCAAATTTATATATTCTTTTAATTTTTTTCATTTAATTAAAAAATTCACAGCTCATTTGACTTAATACTACGAGATCTCAACCAATCAGAGAGCCAACCGGAAACAGAATGCGGAATGGTAAATGCGGATTGTAGACTCTAGTTTCTCCCAGAGCTTACTTATGGAAACTTATGGAATGGAAACATCGGTCCTAACAAAACGAATAATGCACAAGTTGTTAGTGACACAGAGAAAGTTGTTGGGTATTTCAATAAGGGACAGAATTCAAAATTTCATGATAAGGAAAAGAACTAAAGTAGCCGATGAACCAAAGTGGTCGCTGGTCTTAAGTGGAGCTGGGCTGGGCATATCCAGATGCCAGGATACACGATGGACCAAAAAGATCGCAGAATGGCGACCATGAACAAGCAGAAGAGGCGTCGGCAGACCCCAGGCAAGATGGTCTGATGACATCAAGAAATGTGCCGGAGGGAGATGGATGCAGTATGCCCAAGATAAGGAGTTGTGGAGGATCAAGGGGGAGGTCTATGTCAAAGAATGGAAAAGAACAGGATGAAGAAGAAAAAGAAGAAGACGTCTGTTGTCAAGTGAATCAATGCAGTGGTATATCCTTTCCTACAATACGACGGGAAATCAAGAAATGCAATAATATAAATCTATAGAAAGATATTATAGAACTCCATAGCATAATTATATCCACGATATGGGTTTTCATGAGGGTATTGATTCCACCGTTTAACGGGACGTGCCATAAACAAAAAAAAAATCGATACCAAAAAGTCGGTGGACGTGGTGAAGAATTTTACGCCCGTAATCTTCTTCTATGACTTTGCAAATTGAGAGTTTGACTATTTTCTCATGAATTCCATCATCATAAAACATAATATATGATCAAATTTATATGGAATCACCCCTGGGAGGCAAGTCCGGTCAAATGGTGAAATCAAAATGAAACACTCATGATAACCCATATCATATGGAGTCCTATAACATCTGAAGATATTATAGAACTCCATATGATAATATATTATTTATTTATTTATTTATTTATTATTTTCATCAACGGCTAAATAGCCTTTTACAAGTACATACAAAATAAACTAGTATAAACACGTTTAATACATACATATAATAATATTATAAAATAAAACAAAAAGAGATGTATAAATGTACGAAATATCTACCAGAACATTTTTTGCATATTATATCTAAACATTTTTTAAGAAACAAATATCAAAAACAAAAAGAAACAAAAATAGCATATATAAATTATATACCTAGGTATAAAGTAAATTCAAAAGTGTCATTAAAAAAGAATGAAACATAAAAACAGTTGAAAAATAAGCCATGAAACTAAATATTAATTCAAAATAAAAGAGTAATTGATAAAATAATAATAACATCTTATAGGGAAATAAAATTGACATTTTGCATCAAGAAATATTGATGCAATAAGTTTCTATATTTTTAATAGTTTTTATATCCATGATATGGGTAATGATGAGGGTTTTATCATTAAAATGAATTATTGTAATCGGATAACGTGGTAAAGAATTATCACTGAACACACCTACATAAAAAGAGGGAGTCCTTTGGGATTGTTCCCACCCAATTGTGTCCTCTTACAGATCGGAGCTCCTCGTTGCTGTCCGTGGGCCTCTTCAAGGTCCCATTGGACATGCGAATTTAGTGATCTCGAAGAACAATTATAAAACCTGTAAACGATTTTGCCATAGATACGGTGCCTTATTATCCGAAGATTCCCACTGACTTGTTTGTTTCCAGAGATCTTGGTCACTTCTCTGATGCCCTATATAAATATATGGATCTGAAGTCGTCGGCAGTCCGCAAGTGTGAATCTCGACTTGCACTTGCTGATTGTTCTTTTTGCACCATGGTGCCGAGATTGGTAATCTAGAAGTCTCCATGGCACGAAGAGTACTTCGTGCCATGCTTTGTTTTTTTTATTGTTTATTCTAGCGTTCTGCGAAAGGGCCGTTGACAATTCCCTTATGCGGAGCGGGTAGTGGGAGTAGCGATACATAAACAGAGTCGAATTGCTAAAATCCTCTGTTTTGGTCGGTTAATAACAACGGCCAACTCTGTCAGGGAAAAGACAAAGACAAAGTCATGATGAAAAGACAAAGCTAGCAGAAGCAGAAGTAGAAGCAGAAGTAACAACGATGTATTTGAAAAATGCGCTGATGTCATCAGTGTTTGTATAATTTTTATCTCCGGGTCTCTGTCATTCTTCACAACATTAAACAGTTACAAATCGTGCAATATATAAATATTTGGTGTTTACATTCTGGCCTCGATGAAGGGACAGTATGGACACGTGCAACTATAATAATTGGTGGGTACCGCCGAGTCTAAACATAGGATGTTGACGTTTCTGTGGGAGTAAATATGTATATAAACATCGCAATATCATCAAATTATCGCCAACTAGTTGTGGCCGTGTGTTGTGTCATAGACGAAGTGTCGTATTTCCCTTATCTGAATTGTTTAATTTAGCAGTTTCATCTTTCGTGTTGACAATAACAGACTCCTTTCAAAAATGAAGCTTCAAACCATAATATAAATTAAGAGTTGGCTGAGAAAAGACTCGAGTTTAATTCATCGTTGTTATACACAAAAAACTTAACTGTTCTGACTCCTTATCTTTTTCACGTAACAGTTTCAAGGCTGTGTTCAGAGTCAACGCTCGACGTCGGGCATCGAATGTACCTGAAGTTGCAGATTTATGGCGTATTTTACACCAATCTCGCTGAACGCTTTCGAGAGGCGTTTCAATCTAAACGCAGTATCGCATCGGGCGTTTTAAATGTCAAATGTCACTATTATGCATGTCTCTTATTAGGATATGTTTTCATCGAAAAACAACAATTTGGCAGTGGTGTAAATAAATAAAGGTCTCTGACCTTTTAATTGGAAATTGTTGAATGATATTTTTTATAAATTAACCTCTTTGTGAATGCATATTGTCATAATCAATAATGTCAATTGACATACTAGATACCACAGAAAGAAATAGAAGTCACCATTTCACAGATAAAATAGAAATCAATGGATACTTTAATTGGGCAGTGGTGATCTCTGATCTTTTATTGGAAATTGTTGAATATTTTTTATAAATTTACTTCTTTGTGAATGAATATTGTCATCATAAATAATGTCAACTGACATACTAGATACCACAGACAGAAATAGAAGTCATCATTTCACAGATAGAAGTCAACAGATACTATACAGACGTGGACAAATTATTAGACTCAAACAATTTTTGCTACAAATAAAGAATTTATTTATGAAAAAATGTCTTTTTTATACATTGGAACATGAAATTAATATTTTGTGTGCATGCCTTTTACATTTCTAAGTCCATTCACTCTTGTGGGCATTGATTCCACTAGACTTCTACACACTCTTCGTATATCCTCATCATGGTGCCAGATTTTTATTAGGTTCTCTATCAGAGACACTTTTGTGGTTATTGCATTTTTTTTAATTTCTTCTTGACTATGGCCCACAGATTCTCTATTGGGTTCATGTCAGGGCTATTTCCTGGCCAAGACAAAACATTTATGTGGCTCTCCTCCAGAAACCTTGTCACACTTTTTGCTTTATGGCAAGGGGCACCATCATGCATAAAAATGCCGTCATTATTTGGAAACCACTCCTGCATTTGGGGAAATAACCTGGTTTCCAGGACTTGTTTGTACTGCTCCTGACGCATTATGCCCTGAACAATATACAATCTACCTGGCCCTTTCACTGACATCACACTCCAGACCATTACGGAGGTTGGATGCTTGACAACTTGCTGGATACAATCCGCCTTGTATGTCTCATTTCGTCTTCTTCGGACATATTGACTGGTCTCTTCCGAAATTTGGAATATAGATTCGTCGCTGAAACATACCTGGAAGTAGCACAGAAGACTTAAAAATATAATAAAGATATAAAGTAAAGAATATTTGTTTGTAACACGGTTGGCTATGGAAGATGTCCAAAGAAGATTATTAACATTTTTTAAAGAAACACGGGTAAGGGTAGTTGATTGCATATAAACAACAAAATGATTATGAAATACCTTCTCCCAGTCCTCAATTGTTTTATCTTTATGTTCTTCTGCCCACGCAAGTCGTTTCTTAGCCTTTGCTGGAGTGATCTTGGCCTTTTTTCGTGGCCTTCGAGCTGATAGACCTGCTTTGAATAATGTTCTGCGTACAGTTCTAGCAGAGACGTCCACTCCTAAGGAGTGGAGTTGGGACTTAAGGTCAGTTGATGTACTTTTTCGATTTTGTAACGAGAGATTGACCAGTTTCCTCTCTGTTCGTGGAGTTATTGTTAATTTTCTGCCACATTTTCCTACTCTAGCCTGAACATAGTCCTCATTGCGGTTCAAGGCCTTATTAATGCGGCTCACCGTTTTTTGGGAAATAGTTAATTTCTCTGCTATTTTACGTTGGGAATATATTTTTTCCTTTAAAAGAGTCTGTACCACAGCAACTTGACGTGGCGATAAGTCCTTAACTTTACCCATTTTACACTAATTTTGAAGAAATATAAAAAAAAAACACAAAAATTCGCAACTGATTTGTATAAGCACAAATTGTACACAGAAACTCGAAAATGTAAGTCAAAATGAAAACAAACACAGAAATAACAATAGCAGAACACTAATTAAACAAAAATAGTGTATAATTGGACAACAAAACACACGTGTTACCCCGAACAAAGTATCACACAAAATGGACGACTAACTGCAGAAACTTCAAAATTGTCGGGATACCAGCATTAAAATAAAATATTTCACATGACTCAGGGTTACAATCGTTAAAAATAAAAAAAACGTGTAGTTAAATGTTTAAGTAATGAAAAAATATTAAAAAAGGATTATTATAAGATGTTATATGAATGCACAAGGTACTTTAAACATAAAAGAGTAACATAAATCATTTGAGTCTAATAAATTGTCCACGTCTGTAACTGTCAGAGCGTTTTTCACCCGACAATTTTACCGATCGTTTGGTGCGTACACTCGACGTTCAATCTGAACGCCACAGAGTGTCTTTCGAGCATTTGTTTCCATGCAACGAAGGGATGAATCTATTCCTTCACTCCGCTCTGTCTTCAACTCTTCAACTCTGTGTAGCAGGTACACTTCATGTCCTCGCACACCTGTTCTAGATACTTCCGGCGAGGACATTCTCTGCCAGTCGATCACCAATCATTCCCTTCAAGATGTTGTGTAGGAGATCTTCGTGTCGCAAACACATGGCCTATCCAATTCGCACGCTTTAGATATGGTGTTTAACATGCCTCTGATGGTACTCCTGCTGAGAAATCCATCGTTTGTAATGTGGTACCTCCAAGTGCTCCAAGAACCTACACAGGGTTAGAAGAATAAGCCATCATTGTGGAACCTGATGCACTCATTTGAATAGTATTCAAACAATCGTGAGACATTATTAGACATTTTTTTTTATCAGATTTTTTTAATTATCTCAATAGAGACGAAGTTGGAATATTTACTGTAGGAGAACCGGGAAATCAAGATGGCTGTAGTAAAAATCCTTATTTTCAAGCGAAAAGAATTTCAGTATTGCAATATATATATATATATAGATCTTTCAAAAATTGAATTGATAGGGATCTCATTAAAAAAGGCATAATTGGTGAACGTTGCGCAAGCGCATAAAGTGATCACGTAAACCAGCCGATGACAGGTCGTAAACCCTGTAGGTGCCTTGATTTCCCGGTTCTACAGTAAATATTCCAACTTCGTCTCTATTGAGATAATTAAAAAAATCTGTTAAAAAAACATCTTTGACTCCCGACAGGGAAAAAAATCCAATGTTTGCGCATATGCAATAATAAAAATATTCGATATTATTAGACGTTTTAATTATTTCTTATTTTCGGAGTATCAATCTCGACAGATTTGCACTATCAATTATATTAAATTACTCAATTTTTAACTTTTTTTCACTTAGTATAATCGCTAAGAAGAATCTGTGATATAGCAATGTATGACAGGGTAATAAATGAGGACATAAGGAAACAATGTAAGATGAAGAAAGATGTCATTAATAGAATGAAAGTGAACACATTGAGATGGTTTGGCCACATTGGGAGAATGAATGAGGAACGCCCGACGAAGAAAACATACAGTTCGGACAGGAATGAAATGAGAGGTCGGGGACGCCCAAGGAAAGGATGGCACGTCAATGTGAACGATATTCTAAAAGACGGAAATGTTAGAAGCGTGAACAACAGACAAGACGATGTACAAGACGATGCATGATTGTTGACGAGGCAACGAACGTGTTTCAAAATATATGTGGTGTTCGGTTCTCTCTGCCTACCCCATGAGGGACATAGTGATATGGTATGATGAGATGATGGTAAATTAATATACTTGACACTGATACAAAATATTACAACGCACGTTTAACTAAAGTACCAATGTCGTGGCGCACGGTTAATGATTTCGGCTGGCTCTACTGCGGGATTCTTTTACTAATATTTTTAATTATTTTTAAAGTGATTAAAATAATAAATAAATTAATTAAATCGTGACGTAACAAGTCACTATTAACAATAGTGAAGTGGAAAGACAATAAAAAAGATGAATATCGAAGATAAGATGGTGAAGTGTTGACAAGAAGAAGGATTGACTAGACAGAGAGGAAGAAAAATAGTCTTCAGTCATCCGCAACAATGCTATACGCTATTAGACAGGTAAGTTTTCATTGTTTTTTTTATTTCTATTTAACTAACAGGTACTATATGTCAAATATTTATTTAATTTATAAAATATTAGGGTCGTGTTGTGGGAGTTATTTGAGAAAAGTGTAAGAAAAGGGTCCCGCACTGCTAAGGTGAATACTGTTTACAAAACCTCAACTTTTTCTTCTATTTTTCTCAAATAACTCCTGCAATACGACCCTAAGACGATTACGATTCTTGATATTACAACCTTAAAAAACATCATTCTTGTTCTATGGAACTATTGGATGATGAGGTGGGTGTGCCAAGACAGTCATGAGTCGACTCAATAAAGCTCAAAAATGTAGATATCATGCGTATTATCAACAAAAGATATAGAACTTTCCCTTCAGACGATTAGTTAAGAATTTTTACTCTCCTAGATCCAACACAGCTGTTTTTGAAATCTGCAAAAGAAATTAACTTCTCTGTGCCTATAATGTAAACCTCGTTTGGACAGAGACGTTTTGGAGTCATTGCTCCTAGAACATTCAATAAGCTCGACAAAAAAATGTACATAGCACACAGCACATAGCACATAGTAAACAGCACACACAGATACATTGTGATGAACTTTCAGAATAAAATCTCAGCATGATACTAGTTGATAATCTGGAATAAAAAAACCTTCAAATTTGCGTATTCATAACTCCCCACTATGGCCCGAATGCACAGTCCTAGGTAACTAAATACTAACTCCTAACCTCACTGGAGTATTTAGTATTCTTAAGTTAGCAATTGCGTTGCAGAGACATCCCTAAGTAAATACTAAATACTACGTCAAACTTAAGGTCGATGGCGTAGAATTTCACATTATTCTTTTTTATTTATTTTATTTATTTTAAACTTTCTGAGCACAAGTGCACAATGGCGGGCTTATTGCCAAATGGTAATATCTTCCAACCAACCATATTCATTTGGTGAAAAACTATTACTATATTAGAAAATAAAATGAAAAAAAAAACATATAAGCAAAAACAATAAAGAAACGGAGGTGACTGGAGAGGGGGGGGACAAGGATAGGATAAGGAGACAAATTTAGGTGTTATGTTGTGTAAGGAAATGATTCCTCAGATTTCTTTTGAAAGCGGGAAGTGTTAATGAAACTCGAAGTTGCGATGGGATGTGATTCCAACGACGAGCTGCTTGTACGGAGAAAGAGGTGGTGAAAAAAGAAGTTTTGTGTACTGGGATACTGAGCGTTCTTTCAGTATTTGATCGAAGAGGCAACCCGTGTTCAGAGAGGAAGTGAAATTGATTTCGTAGATAAACTGGAGCATTGGAGTTGTTTAAGACCTTGTATAGAAGTGTGAGGGTATGTAGGTTCCTACGCTGCCTGATGGGCAACCACCTTAAAAGAGATCGGTATTCCGATATGTGGTCAAATTTTTCAATTTAAAAATATATCGAATGCATGTGTATGAAGAAAATAGATAGATAGCTTTTTATGGGCTTAGAAACTTATCTATCTCTTTTCTGACGTTTAAAATGTTTTTGCTATAACAACACAACCATAATATGTAACCAACTTCACACCCTTCACACTTCACACTGACAGCTCGATGTCACGATTTTTTGAAATTCCACCGAATTTTCGGCATCTCGTATAGATCGCTGAATACTCTGCTTGGTATTTGATTTGAAAAAATTACCAAATACATATTCAACAAAGCCGATAAAATCATCATTCACCGAAAAAATCTCGTATTTTAGTATTAAACCACTCGTAAAGTTCCTAGTATTTAGATATGTCTCTGCAATGCAATTCTCATAGAAAAACGTCGTAGCATCCTCCAGTTAGGAAGCCACGTGATCTCCTAACTTAAGTGAGCGACTGTGCAATGAAAACATGGTTAGTATTTAGATTTTAGTATTTAGGTAGGACTCTGCATTCGGACCTATATCCCCATTAAAAATATAAAAATATGTCAAGGAAATGGTTTGTTTCAACGTTTGTTTAGGTGTTGTTTTGTTTTAGTTAATACATACATAATATTAGCGTTGCTGGCCAATCGGAGTTTTGTTGATGTAATAATATTAATAATAGCCGTTATTGTTTGGCTCGGTGTTATGTTTATTGTTATTGTTGCCCATATAATACAACAATAATATATAACAGTGTTTGTTTATGCCCCCAGTCGGAATAGTGGTCGTTTGTTTATGCCTCTGTGATGTAAACAATATGATTATACAGCTACTGTACCAGCACAGGCCAGGCTTGCTGCCGCTAATGTGAAACAACTGGAAGCATTCCATTTGTCATGACACATAAATATTCGTCATGAGCCCAAGAAAAAATACCAGGGGTCCAACGTTGAAGATTGAAGTTTCACAGTAAACCTTCAATATGCGCGAACCAGTCGCTTCTCGAACTCCTTTATTGATAAGTTATCTGAGATAATTTTTATTTGAACCTGATATGTAATTTTTATTTGTACCCGATATGTAATTTTTATTCGTACCTGATTGGTAATATTTATTCGTACCTGATGAGTAATTTTTATTTGTATAGGACATTTTTATTTGTACCTAATAGGTATATTTTATTTGTACCTGATAAGTAATTTTTGTTTGTACCTGATATATAATTTTTATTTGTACCTGATAAGTAATTTTTATCTGTATATGATAGGTAATTTTTATTTTTACCTAATAAGACTTTTTTATTTGCACCTGATAGGTAATTTTCCTGAGACAATGACAACTTATTTTTTTCATATCTTACTGCTATACTGGACCAAACTGCCATTCCTTTTGGCTTAGCAATACTAGACTATATAATATAGGTATGCTTGGCTAAAGGACTGTTCTTCCCCTACCACCACCCGCTTTGCTTATGGGGACTAATAACGCCCCCTTGCAATACTCCGAAAGAACATATTGAGTCCGGAGAACTATAAAACCTTGCAGACACTGCACCTAAAGTGCCAGAGAGAGCTTATTATGAGGATACAGCTGACTTAACGTTCACTAAAGAACTACTAAAGAACTGTGTCAAAAAAATTGCCATCAGGAAGACAGGATTTCAATACAAGTCAGCTTGTATTGAACTCATCTGGGTCGTAGAGTATTTTGTAACCAACACGTACTATGTCTAATATTTAACTAATTTGTATTCAATAAGAAGTTGCCAAATTGTGTACACTAATTGTTTTAATTTATCAAATTAATCGTTTCACAAATCCAGAGAAAAACTGTGTCGTTGTCTGGAATTGAACCCGAGACAGTCAAATAATTAGTCAGCTAAGCCACTAAAGTTGACAAAAGGTAATGAGTTCATCTCCCTTTTCATTTCCTTGGGGACCCTTAAAAGTGACACTTGTAGTGCTCAAAAGAGGTTGTTTTTGGAACTGTTTATTATTTTACATCTTTATTGAGAAATCTCTTCAAATTTATTTTTGTATATAAAAATGACGATTACTGGGTAATGCTTGGTTTAAAAAAATACTAACTTTCTATTTAAAAGATGATATTATGTTTAAACGTTATTCCAGATGGCCTTTATCTGAAATAATAACTTCGATAATCCAAAAGTTTTAACGATATGACAGTGGAAGTATGGACATAAATTTAAATTGAATTTATTTATAAAAATATAATAATAAATAATTAGTTCCATGAGGATGAATTTAATAAGTTAACACTTTTACTGGAACCAGCTACCATTCTCACAGGCAATGTTTATAATAAATCATATTATAAATCTTGGATAAAACAAAATAGGTACAAAAATACTTTGACAAATAAGAATTTTATTAGAAAGATAAGTTTATACTAAATTATGTTTAATTTTTTAAATAAAATAAATAACAAATTCTTCAACGAAGAAGAGTTTTACTAGCTTTTTCATTTAATATAGCTAGCATCCTCAGAGGAAAGGATTATGATAAATCATATTTTCAATTTTTAATAAAACAATAAACAAAAATAGTTCCACTAGTAAGAATTTTATTAGCCTTTCATTGAAAAAAACTAGCATCCTCAGAGGAAAAGTTCATTCTGAATTATATTTAAAAATTTTAATAGAACAAAGAACAAAAATAGTTCACGAGTAAGAATTTTATTGGTCTTTCACTAAGAACTGCTTAGCATCATTACAGGAAAAGTTTATACAAAATTGTATTTTAAATTTCGAATAAAACAATTAACAAAAATAGTTCTACGAGTAAGAATTTTATTAGTCTTTCACTAAGAACTGCTAGCATCCTTAGAGGAAATGTTTATACAAAATTATATTTTAAATTTCGAATAAAACAATTAACAAAAATAGTTCCACGAGTAAGAATTTTATTAGTTTTTCACTAAGAACTGCTAGCATCCTTAGAGAAAATGTTAGCCTTAGCGCTTTTATTAAACATGCTGGTATTCTTAGAGACTTAATTTATACAATTTAGTATAGTAAAAGTATAGTAAGGAGTTCTGGAAGCGACTGGTTCGTGTATGTTGAAGGTTTACCTTAAACGGATGTTGAGATTGAGTAAAACGAGTGACTCTATTGTGAATGGGTGGAAGAGGAACCAGGGATGCAAGTTCTTCTGAGCATCTCCCGAGGTAGTATCTATAGAATAACCTTAGAATATCGACCTTGCGTCTGTAGTCTAGTGATTGCAATCCATCAGTCAATGATGGGTCGTCAATCAGACGTATAGCATGCCTTTGTACAGCATCGAGGGTATTCAGTAGGTCCTGGGGGGTACCACTTCAGAAGTGACTACCATATTCAATGATTGACATAGTTGTCCAATTCAAATTACCTTACAGTGTAGTTATTGATTTTATTTTAGAATATTTAATCTATGATCAGTGAAGGTTTTGCTCTCTTATGAGCTACGCGTTTGTTTCTTATAAGCGACATATTAAAAAAAGAGGCCTTTCGATTTGGAGTCTCAACTATTCAATTAACGATTGTTGTACATATTTATAATGGTTCAACTAAAGATGTAGGAACAATGTAACCAATGGCGTAGGTAAAAATTTAGGGCCCTCTTGCAAAAACTATGTATGGCCCCCCCAATATTTTAGAAATTTATAGTAGTTCAACTAAAGATGTAGATGGGTCGATGGCAGAGCGGTTAGCGCATTGGGTTAGTAATCCAGTGGTCGCGAGTTCGAATCCTGCCTCGACCGATTTCGTTCACCTGTAGCACAAGCATTTTTGCTTATTTTAGGGAACGTAGGAAGATGTATATGTACTTTTTAACAAGGACATATTCATTTTTTATTAAAAAAATAATTTAAAATGAATATTTTCGTAATATACTAAATAAGAAATCACGTAAACCAATTGATGACAGGTCGTAAGCTTGTAGATGCATTGATCTCCCGGATCTCCTATATTATTCCAACTTCGTCTCTATTGAGAATTAAATTGTCAAAAAATAATACACCGAAGTGTAAATTTCTTTCAACCAACTTTCAAAATAAATTGAAATTTGAGAAAATTCGAGAGCCAGAATTATTGAGAGAACTCATTATTTGTCTCTTAACAGCGACAATATTGGAATGTCAAGATTGGAACGTGTGGCGTCAGTTCGCTATTTTTATTTTATTTCAGTTAGCTATGTCAAATATCAATTTAACACGCACCAAATAACAAGCTGCCACTTTTTGGAGGTTATCGCCTCACAGATCCAGACTGAAAAAATGCAATAAAAAACTGTGTTTCCATCGGGAATCGGTCCGGGACCTTGCGCTCAGGAGTCGACTAATAAAACGGACAATTTTCTAATTTTATAAAAGAATTCTAAACTACTCGCATTGATTTAAAATGTGAAATTCTTCCAGAATGTCTTCGAAGACTGAATTCGTAGTTTGCCAATGGGAAATGGTCCGTATCCACCTCATATTGAAGATCTAATATCGTTTGTACATCGGACGTGTTTACATTTGATATTATTTGAACGATTCTCCCCCAAAAGTAAACAAGATGCAGTCCGACAAGGGATAGTGGTTCTTGCACCCCCTTGCATAAGGCTGGGTCCATACATAGAGTATAGAGCAGCACTTGTTATTTACAGGGGGTTGTTTTGTTTTGTTTTCTTCATTCACGGGGTTGATATGAAATACAAATAACAGAATCGAATCGGTATTTTAATAATATTTAAATATTTTTATATTTTCTTCGATTCGAAATTTGAAAAATATTTAAATATTTTTATATTTTCTTCGATTCGAAATTTGAAAAATATTTAAATATTTTTATATTTTCTTCGATTTGAAATTTGAAAAATATTTAAATATTTTTATATTTTCTTCGATTCGAAATTTGAAAAATATTTTAATATTTTATATTTTCTTCGATTGGGCATTTAAATAATATTTAAATATGTTTATATTCCTTCGATTCAGGTTTCAAGTCAGGTTTGTTATAAGAATGTAAGAAAGAGTGTTTTGTGGCCAACGCTACTTATACTCCTCGCTACCAAATCAAACCACAAAGTATTGAAATTTTGTATAGAATATTTTCAGCCTTTTCATGAAATGGATTTGTTAATTTATTTTTTATTTAAATATTGTATTATGAAAACTTAATAATTCTTCAATGCCATTTTATGGTAGCAATATGCCTTTTTAGCAATTTGATAGTAAAAATATCAAATTTTAAGTTTTCTGAACTTGTTGTCACTTTGAAATATTTGACAGTTAAAAAAATGAGAAGTACTAATCAGATATCCTTCAAAATCTATTGGGGTGTAATCGAGTATTAGATATACATATTTGCTAATTTTGAAAAAAATCGATTGAGTACTTTAGTCTATAATCGATAAAGTTAAATAAACACGCTGTACATAGTATATAGCACATATTACACAGCACACATACACAGTACACAGGTACATTGTGATGAAACTTTCAGAATATAATCTCATATTATGAAATAATTATTAAATAGCATGATACTATTTAATAATCTGCAATAAAAAAATAACGTTAATAATTCATAACTCCCCATTATATCCCCTTGGGGTAGTGAGGAGTAAAAATAATTTCCAATAATTTGAATTATGTATATGTTAGACTCTTTTCGTGAGCACATGATAGTTAGGTACCAATACAAACATGGTATTTATACTAAGTGCATTTGGCGGTTATTATCATATTTTTAATCATTTTGCTGATTTTGATTTGTATAAGGCGATCTAGTTTTTAAAGTAGCAAATAAATCTTTTCATAAAATAACGGTGTTACATTTAATATAAAAACTCACCATTCCTGCTCCATAGAAAAATCAATGTGGTTAATTTTTTTACTAATGAATTTATTCCATTCACGTTTCTATCCGATGCCATCTGTGAACCAAAAGCAATATTATATTCCACTTTAGACTAAAACTTTTCCCGCCATTCTATTCGCTCAAACTTCGCACTGGTCTTTTATTCTATTTTTTTTTTCAATTTTCTTCGCAAGTTCAGGATGCCTTATGTGCACAACTGCGCAATTTTATTAAATATCTTATTTCATTTAATATTAAGAGGAAGACAATTTAGGGTCTGAATTAATTTCATTCTTTGAATATAATTTATATAATGGGTAGTCCATACAGTTTTGACAATTTCAAAATACTATCATACTATAGAGGACTTGTTGAAAATTGCTATCAAATCGAAAAATCTGCATGATTTAAAAATTATTTAAATTAAATACTTATTTTGCTTTTGTGATTACAAAATAAAATATTGGCACTTTGTAATGGCAATAGTGAAAATACATTACTCTTTGGAAATTTGAAAAGGTCGATCGTCTAAAATACCAGGTTGTAATCATTCATTCATACCATCACGGCATATCTCACAATGTGGGGTGATCAGCGTTGCGATAGATACCCGGGTGCGCAATACCTCATTAAAGGAAGCATGACACATGCGTGTATCCCCACATATCAGTATCATGTCACCTAAAAACGTTATAATCAGAATGTGCGGTGAACCTCATTGCTGATCTATTTGAGAAGTTATTTTTCGTCATGTATTTTCGATTTGAAATCACCGTTAATATAATTGAGTCCTACTGGATGTCGAACCCGAGAATTTGAAATAAAAACATTATTTTCAAACGAAGTTTTATACGATATCAAAATAGGTTATTTCTTTTATGTACCTACCTATAAAATACATTATTTTTCATATAATATATTAGGTATTATTTTCATTATAAATCGGTGAATGCACAGTTGTTGCATAAGATTTATTTGTCTTTGTCATTTTTGTTTTCTACAACATAAGCATTTTCGATTTGTTTTATATGAAATGAATATTGGTAGGTACATGCGAGTTCTCAAAATATATGTACCTACTTACACAGACTAAATTAAAAATAAAAAAGTGTTAGATATTTTGTACGGTGAAAATATAAAGCATCACACCGGTAGCAGCGTCTGATTGGTTGAAGTGCGACGGCCATCTTGAAAATATTTTCCATGTTATTCGTGGCCGTCTCTTCCACTCTTGGAGTTTTCCGATATAGCCGTCACCTTCTATCGCAGTTCGTTAGCGGCATTGTTCGTTCTCTCGCGCCAAAGGAATTTTCTCTTTAATTTTAATATATTTGCGTTGAGCAAAAGCAACGAGAGTACATAAGTTGTTGGATAGCGAAAGATTCCCTTTCCGGACATAATATTATACCTACATATTATTATTAAAAAGTACCTTCAACTATGAATATTAAAATGATTTAGTTGGCGTTCGTAAAAGTTTTAATTACTCCTCCAATCAGAAGCGTCCGTAGCGTTGTTTTTCATTTTGAATTTAGAAACTTTCAGACTAGTGGTCGAGAAGAGAAGCAATTATGAATATTTGTATTTAATTCTTCAGATCTTTAAATGTCTTAGGTCGAAATTTTTGGAATGTATACTACTTATATGATAATATTATTTATTTCAATATATTATGTACTTTTATTTATATTTTTTTTAAGAGATTAGTCTAAAAAAAGTAACTTATGACTTTTAAGCATCGGCTCGGAACAGTTTTTCCACTGTTTTCTATCATCGTCGTATTCGGGTATGAAAAAAAAAATAAAAAAAAATAAAGTTAAAGCCGAAAAATTGAATATACCTACAATGGGCAAAATAACATCTCACATAGTTCAGCAATGAGGTTCATCGCGCATCCTGAATGTAGTGCCTTTTTAGGTGAGACGAGACTGGTGTGTGAGGACACCCGCACATCTTTCGCTGGTTATCCCACATTGTGTGATATGACGTGATGGTATGAGTGAATGGATGAATAATTATCAGAGCTAATTATTTTTTTTATAATTGTAAAAGTGGCAGTGAATTTATATATTTTAGTTTTTATTAATAAAAGAGTACCAACTCTTTAAAATAATTGGACAGAGTCAATTATGCGGCTTACTATGATCACGGTTTCAGTTTGAACGGGCCATTAAAGTGGGATAAATTTCCCCTTGAAATACGTGGAACTCAGAGCATTGACACCTTCGGCAGACTTCTAAAGACTGGTCTTTAGACTGAGCCAACAGCGCCATTGGAGTGATCTTGTATCACCAAACAACGCTTTATATATGTATTATTATTATTATTAAAAGTAATGTTTATTATTAATCTTTTTGAACAAAATACACTGGCGGGTTTGTTGCAACTAGACAATTTTACAATCAAGAAAAATATTCGGTTAGAAATATTTTTTAATTCAGTCCGTATCTGTGATATGGGTGAAATTGCATAGTGGGTGTGTGGGTGTTAGGTGATGGTAGGTAAAATGGGGTGTGGTGTGGGGTTCTATATCCTAGACCCTACTGCATTCTTAATTCTACACTTATTACATATTCTTATTGCTACTGTTTTAATTTTTTATAGGTACTAGTGAAGTAGTAAACCAGGGACTTATTTCGCTGTAAGCCTTTTTTGTTTCAACTTCACCAAAACTCTCAGATGATACCCTGATCATGGTGACTGAAGATATCATCAGTTTTTTGGTTTTAATCAGTCTTGTTAATCTTCCTTATCAAATAGTGATAAAATGTAATTAGGATTGATATATTTATATTTTTTTCATATTCATACACTTATTTAAAATAAAAACTGTATAAAACGGTTAAAATACACTATTAACAACATCATCTTAAATAAACAAAATATATAAAAACAGTTTTCTTTTAATTCAGTTTTATTTTTAAGGAAGTAACTTTGTGGCGTCATTATAATTTTTATTTTATAATATATATAATAATAACTTGGTATACACCACTTTTGAGCACAAATAACTGTCGACCGGTTTCGAGTATTATATTTTTTTATTAAGTATTACTTAATAATAAAGACAAGATAAATAAATTAGAAAAATCGGGAGTATACAAATTAAGTTGTAATGACTGTAATCAATTTTATATAGGGAAAACAAATAGAAATTTTCAAATTAGAACACAAGAACACTTACGCTGTCTGAAAAATAATAATTTTTCAGAATTCGCTGAACACCTTATAGAATTTAATCATCATTTTGACATTAATACAGGTTTACAGATATTACATACAGGACATTCAAATTTAAAATTAGCTGATTTGGAAATATTAGAAATTAGGAAAAGCATAAACAATAACCAGGATATAATAAACAATCAAATTAATTTTCCTAATAGTCCGCTACTAAATATATTCCCTATCAAATAAATTAACATAGATTAAATTAATAATAATAATAAAAAAAAAAAAAAAATAATAATAAATATATTAATAAATAATTTATATCTTGCGTTTCCTAAACACCGGGTTGTCGCTTGCCCCACTACTTTTGAATTGACTCCTCCCACATCTTTAGTTTAGGTTAAGTCTATATTTTCATTTTTAATTTAGTACGTAAGTCATCCTGAAGATGAGAACATCGTTCTCGAAACCGGTCGACAGTTATTTGTGCTCAAAAGTGGTGTATACCAAGTTATTATTATATATATTATAAAATAAAAAAAAAAAAAAAAAAAAAAAAGTTTTCTTTTAATTAAATAAAAAAAATGCTTCTTATATGGCAGCTACAACGCATTGAATAACAAACATCATATAGAACCTGATGCAGATACCAAATTGAATTTATTAAATTCAGCTGAGAACAGTGTTGGTTTCAACAATATTCGTAACCGATTAATATTATTTTGATTCATAGTTCTTCTTCTTCTTCTGAAGAAGAAAAAGAAGTTCATTGGGTTGTTTGTGAAGAAATCTGGCCAGACTGCTCAACCATCAGCCTCTGTATAAATTATGAACAATGTGTTAAATATGCTAACACGTCGATCTTAATTAATTTCATTCCAACGATTTATTATTTGTACTTGTCTATATTAATACACTTCTTTTCTTTCCTGCATTTGCAACAATCTCAATCAGGTCTGCCGGAACAATAAGAGCAGCATGTCTTTTCTGCTTCTCAATAACTGCAAAATCCCGATCACAGGATAGAAAAGTATGCCCTTTTGCAGGACTAAAGACAGTGCAAATGACAAGGTACTTAAAACATTATGACTTGCTACTTCAAGTTTCTACCACCAGGAGGCGGAATTACTAAATTATTTTAAAGGTGCATGTAAAGGCCGGCGCATACACCTCTTAACACGAATAAGACGTATTTGAGCCAATGTGGCACTTAAAACGTTATGGTTTGGCACCCCTCATATTATATTGTAGGTATATGTTGCATTATTGATGTATTTGAGAAAACTCAAATAATGTTCACAATGATTCGCTTTTAATATCAATTTTAAAAATTGACTTTATCTTATTGCGTATGGCAATACTATATTTTCATAGATCAAAATATAACCTATAAAATTAATATCGACAATGTTTCAAGCCAGGATACGCGAGAATTGTATGCACGGTCTACTTTTTCAAGGGTTTTCCAACTTTGATGTCAAAAAACACCAACTTAGAGGCTTCGCAGCATATATGTTCGATATATACGGATTTACTCAGAATTCGGAGTAGAACATTTCGTGTGTCTGTGTGTGTGTGTGTCTGTGTGTGTGTTCGTCCCCCCCTTATGAATTTTGATCCGCTCTATTAACAGAGTCCAAAATTTCAGAATATATAAATATTTGTAGGCCTACAAAACTTTTATACTCAGAATTTTGAATTTTCGTTTCAGTCAGGGGTTATCAACTTTTGAATTTTTACTTTATTTTTCCATATATCTCAGAAACCATAAAAGCTAGAACGCTGAAAATTGGTACGAACATAGAAAAATACAAAATGTCAAATTGTTTTTTTCAAAAGAAATTACAGAGTTTCTCAAAAATTTTAAATTTGGAAAAATATTTTTTTATGATTAATTTATGTGTTTAACTGCATATATTTCCAAATGTTTTAAAAATATCGAAAAAAACCCAAACACCCCAACTAGATAATTTAATTTTCTATAAAAAATATTAACATTGTAGTAGTACATCACAATTTTTATTTAACAATTTTTATAAAAATTGAATTTAGTGACGACATTGCTTCATACAATTTGTATGGCAGTTGCCTATACACAAAAACCTTATATACTTTAGTATATAAGGTCTTTGCCTATACACAATAATATGTTATGTAAGGAGACTTAATAGTTTGATACTTAAATCTCCAAGCATACATGAAATATCTAGGAATTATTTTTGATGAAAACTTGAGATGGGACTGCCACATTGACTGCATGACAACTAAAATGAACAGATTAATATACTTCTTTAAATCAATCAGAAATGTTATTGACCTAAAACATTTGAAAAATATATACTATGCTCTTTGTCATTCAATAATGGAATATGGAATTATTGGATGGGGAAGTGCAACGCCAACAATAATAAAGAAAATAGATATAGCCCAAAAAGCTATCATAAAAGTTATACTTAAGGTACCTATTCGAACGAATAATGAAGATATTTTTACTAAATTCAAAGTTCCAACAATTACAAAAATATTTGCAAAAAATCTGCTAATGTACAAGCTAAAAAGAGAAGACCAATATACTAGCTCACAACAATATAAACACACTAGATTAAGTACAACAAATACCTTAAATATACCATATATTAGAAAAAATTTTGGACAACGTAGTGTACGATATTTTTCAACAAAACTTTTCAATAGTTTACCAACAAATATTAAAAACATCAGTAATGCAAAAGAATTTAAAAATCTATCACTAAGATGGGTTTATGAAATAGATGAAAAAATCCTGAAGGAAATAATTCTACCAAATAAAATGTAAATGCACTATTACAAACAACAGAATTAGACAATTGAATAAAAAGTGAAACAAATAATTTATTTCTACAATTTTCGTTGTGTGTGCATGACTCAAAATGAAATATTGTATTTAGAAGGAAAGATGCATACGTTTGAATGCGTAGCGTATGTATGTACATGTACTTATATTATATGTAAATGTATCTATAAATAAACAACGTAATGGACAATAACATAAAACTAGCTCACCTTAGCACAGGCTATGCCTAGTGAGGGGGCTAGTAACAAAGATACAAACAAAAGATATGGCTTAAACTATGTAAGCACCAGTGAAGTGGTAAATTGATATTTACTGAAGTGAAATAACTTATATTTACTTTGTATGTTAACTATGTATGAATAAGCTTATATTATCTTAAGATATTTTGTATCTCATATATTGTATGTTTTTGGATATAAATAAATAAAAGTAAAGAAAGTAAACATACATACCATCATGCTGTTTTCATATTATGGGTAGGAGAAAAGGACTGACCTCCATTATATCCTATCTTGACATACATACCTAAATGTGTTGTATAGAAAACAAAATATCTTAAAATATTCAATAATTTGGATTTAAGTGTTTATAGTTTGGTACTTTTTTTTCAATAATACATACTATCGCTATCGACAGTTGGATCTCATGTGTTACATGCAACTAGTATCATAACTAAATTTCACTCTAAGTGGGCTATAACACAATATAATATACAACGTATTTGTAGAATAATTATTATTTCCTTGCATTATTGGATTTTTCAAAATGTTTGACATAAAAATAAGTATATGACTTGGTTGAATTTAAAATTGCATAACCATCATTTTTTGCTGTACCTGTGTGATATGAAAATTTATATTATAGGTACATACATATTTTCACATCCAAAATAAACGTTTCCGTATATTATAGCAGTCAAATCACATTTTTAATTGAATAGCTTTGTTACATTACAAAATCTACTTCAACAAGTAATAGGCACGTTTTGAAATTATTGAGGAACCAGTTAATTTACAGGTAGCAAATTTATCGCCATGATAAGATATTTATATTTGTCATTTTCTGTGAAATTTGATTTAGCGGTGGATCTTTTCTTCTGAGTCACAATCCGATTCATGAACAATTGACCGTAGCTGAAAGTACACCCTTATTACCGAATGGACACTTGACCTCGAGGACCGTTGGAACAATTCACCCTACGAATGAATGACCGTGGGGACACTTGGGAGATTTTCTTAAGAAATCAGTCTGTCCTCATTTTTTTTTAAATACTAGGCAACCCACCCTTAGAAGAGTGATTTGTTCCAAATGGAAGAACAAATATAAAATAAATTAGTGAATATTACGACTTACAGATTAATACATTTGATTAAGATAAATTTTGATATTGCGGAATAAATATTAAGAGAGTTAAGTGATAAGAGATGCGACATGTTTACTGGTAGAGAGACTTTTAAGTTGGGATAGATGTCATATTCGTAGTACATAAATCGGACATTCAAAGAACACGTTATCGAGTGTTTCCAATTATGCCCCGCATGCAGAAGAAGGGTTTTCTTTTATATTTATTTTATATAGGTGAGAAGCAATTGAGCAATGACCCAATATCATTCTCGAAATATTAGAGATCTCGTATTTGGACATTTTTTTTGTGAAACCAAGGAAAAGATAGAATGTTTAATTGGATATTATAGTACTTAGTATGTTCCTTTGGTTTCAGAAGTGATTTTCCACAGGTCTTACCATTTATTTTTGGCAATGTTACAATGAGAACGAATTGTGTCTTGGATTGAAAGGGAAATGTTAAAATAAGAGGCATCAGAACTGGAGGCTTGTTTTTTCCTAATTTATCTGCGATCTCGTCGTTCCCGTTTATACCTATGTGGGACGGGGTCTGTATTCATTGTTGATTGTTAAAATGATCTCTATTTTGATTATGGTGTTGTTGCTTGTTCCAGGGTACCCCTTTAGAGCCCCCTCCAGAACTGCGAGGCGCCGCCCCAGCAAGGCAGCCACCGCCTCTAGACCTGGACCGTTGTTTGGACAGGTAATATTCACTAAATACCTGTATCAATAAATCTGGAAAATCCACGGATATATTTAAGATCCTAAATACATACATCTCTTAGAGATATGGATTTCTAGTGATATCAATTTATGGTGACAAATAGACACATTTTTTTTCAATGTTTGTTGTAACTGTCACTTTATGATAGAACTCCATAATCAACTAGAATTTTTTCCCCCTTAGCGCTTTTGTCCCGTTTCTATCGGGGTAGGTACGCTTTGACCATGATCCTGGAATTGGCGAGTCTGTTTATTACATTGAAGCGACTGCCATCTGACCTTCGTAACCCTTAGAAAGGGGAACCAGACAAATTGGATCATGGCTACACATAGCTAGTGATATAAATCCTTACATAGATTTTTAAAAATCCAGAGGTTCGTGCCCCGCCCGGATTCGAACCGTCGACCTCACGCATCTGAGGCGACAACCTTTCCGCTGGGCTATCACCGCTGCCATAATCAACTAGAATATTAAAAAAAAATGTCGGCCTTCGTGGCTCAGTTGGTTAGGTCTCTGAGTGCTGATCCAAGGGTCCCGGGTTCGATTCCCGGTGGAGACACAGTTTTTAATTGTGTTTTTAGTCTGGATCTGTGAGACGATTAATATCGCAAATCTCCAGAATGTGGCAACTTGTTTATTTATTTATTTGGTATTTGGCTAATAATTATTTGACATGGTACATATAAGTTGCCCGAGAAGTTACATAAAATAAAAATATATATGTAATATTAAGTTATATTTTTTTTTTTCGCAAACGCGGCTCCCGTTCACCGTTATCGCATGAATGGGAGTCGCCTTTGGTTAGAAATTAAATAGAACTTAAAATTACATATTTTTTCATAATTCTCGTTGAAATAGACTTTCTATTATAATTTTAATTAAGAACTTGGATAAAATCAAGATCGACCAAAATATCCATATAAATCAGATAATTTTTTTTTTTTCAAAATTTATAAAAAAAATCCTTATTTTTTTTATAAATTTTGTGCTGTCTTGATTTGATCTGAGACTCTACTGAATGTGGTCACATCCATGTACTGTCAGTTCAGTTCAGTATTTCCAAGAGATACTGTTTCTTATTTGTGATATTAAAAAAAAATAAGATGGATAATATTAATTTGATATTGTTTGTTGTGTTTGGTTCTATAGGTGGTCCCCGGGGGAGCCCCGAAGTGGGCGGAGAAGGGTCAGAGAGAGACCAGACTCAAGACACTCACCGCCAAGACATCACATATCGGTAAGTTAATATAATTAATCCTACTTCACTAGGTATAAATACCATTACAAGTTATATGTTAAATTATTATTCCTACATCAGTGTGTACAATAAATTGTAATTCCTAATTCAGTGTGTACGGCAAATTGGCAAGACATCACATATCGGTAAGTTAATATAATTAATCCTACTTCACTAGGTATAAATAACATTACAAGTTATATGTTAAATTATTATTCCTACATCAGTGTGTACAATAAATTGTAATTCCTAATTCAGTGTGTACGGCAAATTGTAATTCCTACTTCACTAATTCTTACTTCAGTATGTATGTTCAATTGTTATTAAGTGCTGTGAATGATAAAGTGTTATTCTTAATTCACTGTGTATGTTAAATTGTTATTCCTACTTCATTGTGTTGGTATCTTTAATATTATAATTCCTACATCAGTGTGTATGTTAAATTGTTATTCCTATACGTCTATGTCTGAAGTTATCTTCGATTCAAGAGATTTTTTAGTAAATGTATATATAAATCACATTGTATTTTCAAGCTAAACGAGAATTTATACCTTATTTATCCCTGAACACCTGATCCCGATTTCCTCTCCTTGTCCTTACCCTATCATTGTTTTGCTATGAAGTATTTTAATTTTTTTAATTGTTATCTTAGTGTAATTATTTACTTTGATTTATTTTTATCTTCTTTTGTTATGTACATACACAATTGTATCATACTTTGCAATCTTTTTGGTCGGAAGAAATTGCCTAATGGCAATAACCCAGCTTAGTGTGCATTATATTTGTTTATATTATGTGCAAAAAAAAAATCAAATAAATATATACATTTTATTCTTTTTTTAGGTATCATCGCCTCCGTCTCCTCATGGGTCCGAGGGTGCCACCGTGTCCCCCGGTCTGGCGTCCCCCGGTGTCGGTGGAGGGGCCAACTCTCCCGCTCCTGCCCCAGTCCCCGGGAGTCCCTCGGCGGCGGCTGCCCCCCATGCGGCCCCTCTACCGCCGCCTCCGCCCCCTCCAGCAGACCTGTTCGCCGTGCAGCAGTTGTTGGAACAGCCCCTTCTGGCTCCACAGCAACTGCAGGCCCTCATGAAGCACCGCTTCCTACAGCAACAGCAGCACATGCACAAACAGGTCGTTATTCAATATGAGATTAAGTATTAATTAGCAAGGTATGGTCTTGGTTTTGGTCCTGGTCTTGTTCTTGCGGTGACATTGCACATACCTACAGTTTTAGTTTTGATCATGTTTTCTTGTAAGACCATGACTGGAAGACTAATAAGAGTTTTCCTCGCCATTACTTTGATTCTTGGCAGCGGTGACACAGATCACTCATTTGCTTAATTCAGAACTTTTAAGTTTTCAGGAGAGTCATTTTATATTTTAAATTGTTTTAGGAGAGTCATTTTAAATTTTAAATTTATTCGTTTCGTGATTAATAATTGATTAGTGAGAGGTATTTTAAGTTTTAAATTGTTTCAGAAGAGTCATTTTATATTTCAAAATTTTCAGGATAATAATTTTATATTTCAAATTGTTTCAGAAGAGTCATTTTATATTTCAGATTGTTTCAGAAGAGTCTTTTTATATTTCAAATGTTTCAGGAGAATAATTTTATATTTCAAATTGTTTCAGAAGAGTCATTTTATATTTCGAATTGTTTCAGGAGAGGCATTTTAAGTTTTCAATTGATTCGTGAGAAGCATTTTGAATCTGAAATTGATGAGTTTTGGATTGTTTCAGGGGGAATTTTATAATTATTTTTTTATACTTTGAATCAGAAATTTTGCTGTGAGTTGTGGTCAATGATTTGATTATATAAAACATGTCAAACCTTCAAATTCTTTATTAATTTATATACATATTTGTTAACAGCTTTCGTCGGAGTTGAGCAAGAGACAGATGGAACAAGCCGCCCAAAGACTGCAAGATCAACTACAGTTAAGTCTGCTGCAGGGACATGCTCTGCACGGTGCTCCAGACGGCCCTGGTAAGATTACTTCTCAACAGAATTTGAATAACGTTTTGACGCCACCTTCTCAATGTCACAATTACTTTAGCTGGGCGGGGAATGGATTTAAGAAAGGTCGCGGATATTTTCATTTCTGAAATTGGGGAAGATGGCATTCAGTTTTTCGGCGGATATTTCTTGGTGGATTTCAAAAAGTTTTTGAAAGTTTTATTCCCTCCACTTCTGGACAAAGGCCTCTTCCATCTGCTTTCACTAGTATCTATGTTATGACCTACACATCCAGGTTTTTCAAGTCACCTGGATAGTGCCGTTAGACTGTATTTGAAGGGGTCAATCAACACTCTTCATGTCATGTCTATCGGTGGTTTCCATTTAATTGTTTTAGTTTAGTGAATAACCGTTGTATTTGAACTTGGATAGGGTCACTCCAGCAACTGGGAGCTCAGCAACAGCTGGTTCAGCAACTACAAGCAGCTCAAAGACAGTACCTTCTTCATGGAATTCCGAGACCTCCTGCGCACGCACCAGCTCACGGTAAGTCACAATTTTTTTTATTAAAATTGATCGATTTGACGATACCATTGTGTAGTAATCTATGAAACCCAAGTAGGTAAACAAGCCAAAAATGAAATAATATTTCTGGCGCAGTTCAGGAGTGACATCTGTGCTAGACACTGTCACTTCATTTATAAGGACTTTTGCTTTCATTGATAACAAATAAACCAATTTCTCAATAGATGGCGTTACAAAAAAGGTTTCTTCGTTACTTCATAGATGACAATAGTATAATTTCTTAACTTCAGGTGAATTGTTACACATTATTCAAATATTATGTGTTATTATAATATATTAATTTTGTAGCATTTCCATAAAATATAAAAAATGTCTAAAACAAAAAAAATAATCATTTTGTGCCTTTTCCAGTGTCGGGATTGTTATCTTCGATGGTGTTCGGTCCCGGTTCAGGTCCCGAGCTGGTTGCGCCTGAGGAAGATGCGGCCCACCCGCTGTTCGGTCACGGGGTCTGCAAGTGGCCGGGATGTGAGGCTTTGTGCGACGACTTCCAGGCTTTTCTGAAGTAAGTTGAAACCTAAACAGAAACTGTAAACCGCCCTTATATTTATCAAAAGATAATGAACTAAAAACTCGTTATTAATCGCAAAATCGCAATTGATATTTAGAGAAATCACAAGGATATAATTAAAAGTAAACCACTTTTTGATTCTACTTGGATTCAAAAAATGGTTTACTTTTAATTATAGATTCTGGGTCACTTCTAGACTTGTCGGCGTGTTCTCAAGACAAAGTATTATAATTACTAGTAATTGCGTAGAGGTGAAAAATTCGACCGTGCCAACGCTATACTCCTCACTACCAAGTCACTCCACAATATATTCATATTTTGCATGGAAAATTTTCAGCATTTTGAGTTTCATGGAAATATTTCATAGTGAAAATCAGAAACTTCTTCAATGCCATTTCAAAAAATCAAGTGCCTTTTTAGCAATTTGAAAATAAAAATAACAAATTTTAAGTTTCCTAAGCTTGGGGTCACTTTGAAATATTTGACAGTTATAAAAATTGAGAAGTACTGATCAGATATCCTTCAAAATATAATGGGAGCTAAGCGAGAATTAGATATGTATACAAATTTGCAAAAAATTAAAATAATCGAATTAGTCTATAATTGATAAAGTAGAATAAACACGCCGTACTTAAAATTACATAGCACACATAGATACATTGTGATGAAACTTTCAGAATACGATCTCAGCATGATACTAGTTGATAATCTGTAATTAAAAAATAACCTTATAATTTGCGAATTCATAACATATACATACATACCATCACGCCATGTCCCTTGCGGGGTAGGCAGAGAGAACCGAACGCCACATCTTTCTATCCTGGCACGCATCCCTCGCCTCGTCCACATTCATGCATCGTCTCATACATGTTCGTCTATTGCTCACACTTCTAACATTTCTGTCTTTCAAAATTTCGTTCACATGGTCGTGCCATCCCTTTCTTGGGCGTCCCCGACCTCTCATTCCATTCCTTTCCGCTCTGTATATTTTCTTTGTCAGGCGCTCCTCATTCATTCTCCCCATGTGACCAAACCATCTCAATGTGTTCACTTTCATTGACATCTTTCTTCATCTTACATTCTTTCCTTATATCCTCGTTTCTTACCCGGTCATACATCGTTCTATTACAAATCCTTCTTAACGATCTCATTTCAACTGCATTTATTCTACTTTCGCGAATTCATAACACCCCACTATATCCCCTTGGGGTAGTGAAATTTCTACTTGTGAAATAAAATAGGTATATATATTTTTGAAAACTACATAATATTATGTATTCAGATCTGTTGTGTTAAAAAGGTTACGTTATATTTATGGTAATATTATTATCGTTGTACTGGTCACACCAGAATTTGAGGACATTGTGTATTATCTGTATTGCCAGTACACCACCAAGCAATATATATAATGAAATTAATGTGATATGATATTATAAGCAGAGAACATATTCACAATATAAATATCATTATTGTTTGTTACAACCCCACGGTAATGCGCATTCCTCGGAGATTCTCCGTCAGATATTCGAAACCATCGGTGGCTGTACTTGTATTTAAATATTTTATTTTTTATTTTAACTAAACATACAGCTATACTGCTATACAAAACAATATTCTAATACACAAACAACAAAAAAATAATAGATCAATTATAAAAACTGAAGAATTAAAAAAAAAACGAATGGGTTAATAAAGTTTTGTATGGAAAATATTCAGCATTTTCATTAAATGAGTTTAATTATTTTATGATTTAAATATTTTATTATGAAATTTGATAATTCTTCAATGCCATTTTATGAAAGTGATGTGCCAATTTGAAAATAAAAATTTCAAATTCTATGTTTCCTGAGCTTGGTATCACTTTGAAATATTTGATAGTTAAAAAAATGAGAAGCACTATTCAGATATCCTTCAAAAAAATCTAATGGGGTCTAAGTGAGTATCGGATATACAAATTTGCGAAATTCGATAAGAATCGAATGAGTACTTTAGTCTATACAAAAAAAAGTAAAATAAACACGCCGTACAGAGCATATAGCACACAGCACACACCACATAGCACACACCACATAGCACACACACATAGATACATTGTGATCAGAATACAATCTCAGCATGATACTGTTTTATCTGCAATAAAAAATAGCCTTAAAAATTTAATACTAAATGACAACAAATTTAATATTCAATCAGGTACAAAAGTTCTACACATTAATAAAGTAGGTTTACGCTTAGATAATTTAGAGTCACTTGAAATAAAAAAAAACAATTAATTCAAACAGAAATATAATAAATAATCAAACAAATTTAACTAACAGCCCGCTTTTAAATATGTTTCCCCTTTCCATCAATCGTACCAATCAAAGCCATTCTACACAAGACCCGCCCCTAATGACCTCCCACCAATATCCAAATACATAGCCTTCTTTTAAGCGCACAGTCACATTCTGCGTTTAGTTGAAATTCTGCCTGAGGAGGGAACGGTTATTTCCGAAACCTGTCGCAAATTCAATCGACACGTGGTGTAAACAAATTTAAAAATATAGTTAATCCTTATATATGATGTTTCAACGCTTTTGCAAAGATGACACCCCTGAACCGCCCCAGAATTATTATTTCATTTTTGGCTTGTTTTCCTACTTGTACCAATGTGTATGTAAATCGTACATTTTTATGTACTTTACCTGTTTGTTGTTTATCTGTCTTCTATATTTGGCACTTATTCTGTTTTTTTGTTCGTGAATAGTATTTTTATTAAATATATTTGTAATTTGTATCTGTTTGAGTTTTTATGAAAATAATTATATTTCGTACGACAGAACGACAGTTGGCAACCCGCGCAATTGTCTATGGCCACCGTTCTCCTGCTAATATCTAAAGAGTATATAATACCTACGGATACTAATATCAATGATCAGGTGAACCACAATGATAGCCCGCACCATAAATAATATTATTGTTGTTTATTTTGTTTTGTGATACCGACATATTAATGTTTTGAATTGAATATGTCGCATTGGTTTGAATCTTTGGTATAACAAGCAGGAAATTGGAGGTTTTCTCAATAGATGGCAGCATTGTACATTGATAATTGTTTTGAGAATACCTATATGGGCGTGTTCTTTAAATACATTTATGTTTCGTTTATGTTTTTCATTTTATTTATGTACATATATACATAAATGATTGTTATTTTACTAACAATTCAAAAAAGAAAGTTCTACGCTACTGCCATCTGTTTTAGGCGATCGGAATCAATAAACAAACTGTGCAAGGTTTGGGTCTTGGGTGAATTATAATATGATAAACTTCTTCTTTTTCCTTCAGCCATCTTTCCACTGCTGGTTGTAGGCCTCTTCTAAGTACTCCCATTCGTCTTTTTTTGTTTTTTGGACCCATCTCCTTCCAGCAACGGGAACAATATCATCGGCCCTCCATTTTTGAGACCGGCATATTCCCCTTTTCATACCCCATGGTCTCCATTTCGGAATTCTGGGTGCCCATCTGGCCATTTAAGTTTTGCAACTCGATCCACGATATCGACAACTTTTGTCTGGCGTCTAATTTCCTCATTTCTTATTCTGTCTCTTAGAGCATAGCATTTGCCTTTCCATGGATCATTGAGTCCTTTTTAGCTTATGTATGGTCCGCGCAGTTAGCGGGATAGTTTCCAGTCCATACGTAAGCACAGGCAGGATACATGTTTCGTATTACACATATTGGAATATCTTTGCTGATAAACTTACGTGTCAAAATATTACCTATTTGTAAGATATTTTCACTTGATCCAGAAAAATCGCATCTCAGCGATTAGTTTTTAATTAAGTTATTAAAAAAGTAAACGTAGACCTGCTATTTGCTGTTTATCAGTCCTAACAATTACTTTAATCCTACGCTTACAACCCAAATTTTTTGTACTGGCGAAACTGGCTAAGCGTCAATTTATTTTCACAGGCACTTGAGTGCCGCGCATGCGTTGGATGACAGGTCAGCGGCCCAAGCTCGCGTCCAGCAGCAAGTTGTGGCCCAGCTGGAGCTGCAGCTGCGGCGGGAGCGTGACAGGCTTCGTGCCATGACCCGGCATCTGCACGCGGCACGCCAAGGTCAGCAGCCGCCGCCGGCGCCACCGGCTCCGCAGCCGCCTCAGCCTCAGCAGGAACATCGGACCACACCAGCGCCAACGGATACCACTCAGATCACTGGTAAATTATAACTAACTGTTAATTCTTCTTGTGCCGTTCCTGACGGAACCAAAAAAATTATGTGTGATATCGGTAGAAGAAAAACAGATTTGGAAAAAGATGGAAAAGTTTGAAGGAAGTGGACTTACTGTGCCTGCCGTCTTCTTTCTTCTCTCTTTCGAGTAGAGTTTTTCTTTTCTTCACGTCACTGGTTCAACATGTCTATAATAGGAATGCGCACGGCACTGTTATTAGACTTAGTATACCTATAATATTGTGCACGGCACGAAGTGAGTATTGTGACCAATTGTTGAACCAGTCATCATACCAAAATCATCACGATCTTGCGCATATTGTGACGCCGCATCCGTAATCTTGAACCACTGCTTAAGATTTTTAAGCCACGATGTTTATTTTATGCCACATTCCCGGTCTTCCTTCTAGATATCTCTCCACTATGAGATAGATTGTAGAAGGGCTGATTTATCATCACGGAATGTGTGACCAAAATATGCGGCTTTGTGTCTCTTGACAGTAATTCAGCAACTTTATTTTTCCATCATATTTAGAACTAATTCTTTGCTGACTATCGATCCATGAGATATGCAATCCTCTAATCCTCTGTGCAGTCACATCTATACAACTGACCATTTTGTATAAATTTCAAAACTTCATTTAGAGCAATTCACCCTGTTATGTTACATACATAATCGTACATTTTATCAAAAGATATACCTATTTTACAGGAATTTAATCATTGTGCCCTTACTTATTTTACTTTCCGTGTTCAAGATCATCAACCTATATTGTGTAATTTGCAGCCATAATAGCATTTTCACTCGCTCGCCACAGATACTCCTCAGAACACCCTCCTTCCATAAGCGGTCAGTTCAGCAGGTGTGACATGTTCTGGCCTTAAAAATGATAAACAAATGTTGTATCTTCTAAGTTTTAAAATTTAATGATTTGTTGTCCTGACTGTAGAATCAAACTACACATTACTACATATACCTTGTCGGCAAATTATAAACACCAGTGACACTATTATTGACGTTCGATTCCATTCACAACCTCAATCTACACTTAGAACCTACCTACCTGCCGCTTGACTATTATAAATGTTGGTTTTAAGCGTGGATTTGAAATTGGAATTGGAATTGAGTGTCTAGAGATTAAGAGTAATTCCGTATGTAGAATTGGAGAAACTCTATTTATACTGATCTCTAAAAATTAAAACTTTAATTTTGAATGAATTGTAGGATCATCTGTCGTTTTGGGCAGTGGATCTTCACGTGCCCCCTCACCAGCTGGCCCCATAAGACGCAGAGTCAGCGACAAGACTGGAGTCTCCATTGCCGGAGGTCAGCCACACTCCCTTAGTACGTCTCATAGATTATTTTTATTATTAACAATTAATCTTGTCTCTTATTTTTCAATTGGTACTATTACTTCCTTTCTTATAAGAGTGATTGAAGATTTATGTAAACATTGGAATATACAGTCATTAATAAAACATAAAAAGCTCTCATTTAGTGTATTTTACAAGTAGGTATAATAACAACATCATTTGATTTAAATTTTTGGCTTTAATTTCTGGCAAAAATCGTAGGTACATGACACCCAATGCATGTACAACGACATAATGGCGATAATCATATTATATTCACACTATATTGATACCCTTTGGAATTCAAATGTACCTATTCAATTTGCTAAAAATGACAATTCGCTACTGGTACATTAGAATGGAGGGATACATAGTCAAAATGGTAATTTGTGTCCCATAAAATGTATTCATTTCCAGACAATGGAGTTATTATTATATTATTTCACGTTTAAAAATATTCATTTTTAAACATGGGGATTAATGGATACCCTTGAGATTCACTCCATAGCTTATTCCAATAGCACGAAATATAATCTATCAATTATATTTCGTGTTATGATGTATTTTAATCAAAAAGTATTGTCTAAAATAGGTGAATATTAGAAATTGGTTCCTTTTAAAATTAATAGTTCTTAAACTTGCCTTTATCAAACAGCTACAAACCTTTATCAACTTTGAATTATTCAATCAATTCTTCATATTCTGGCAGAAATGTATTGTGGTTGTTAATTTGTAAGTGTAATTATGGGTTCCGTATCTGAAATATTTTGAAATTCTGACCATATGTGTAGCACTGTTGGGGTGTTGCGTTAGTAAAACAGGTTAATGATGTCCTATTTAGGTCTGCCCTACATGCTAGAGAGAGCTGGTCTGGATGTGCAGCAAGGTAAAGAGTGGAATTTCTACTTCTGCCATTTGGGTTTGCATTACGAATAATAATACCTTTGCTGATTTTCGTTTTTGTTCGCTTATATTAGTTCCACGTACAAATATAATTGTCATATCATCGTATTTCCTTATTTTGCCTTTTATTTTATATTTCTTCATTCGCATTATACTTTTGGTAGATTTATTTTATATATAACTTCGGTAAGTATTTGTTTTTTTTTGAAACATTGGAATCTTTTTTTATTTCTAAATTATATTTTGTATTAAATGTTGTGTTTCTCTAAAATATGATTAATTTTCAAATTGAAATAAAATCTGTCTATTTAGATTGTATATATTTAGCAAAGAAACAAACCCATGTGCTGGGTCTTAGTGGTTCGGATCGTCTTCTACAATATATCAGTAGCGTAGAATAATATTTCGAATTCCGATTTTCACTTAAGCCAGCTGGTAATAGATGGTCTGTTTCCCTGTTATATATATAATCCTCATGTGCATTTTTGGTAGCTCAAAATTCAATTATATTTTGGAAAATAATATTTTGACAAATGGAATGAATCAGTGAAACAATTCTTAGACTTATTTTCCATCAAGTAGCTATTGTTAGAGATTGATATATATTTCGATCAGGATATAGCCAATTTGGGCATTTAAAATAATCATTGATTCTATATTCATCCAGGCGTACCCATTATCCTTATTCAAAATATAACTGTTATCGATATTTCTACATGAATGTGATTATTTACAGAAATCCAGAGAAACAGAGAATTTTACAAGAACGCTGATGTAAGACCACCGTTCACCTATGCTTCCTTAATTAGACAGGTATATCTATCTTTATCTATGCTTTTTTCATTTCACACATTGGCGTATAGTTTTCTGTATTTTTTTATGAAAATCAATTTGCCGTGTTTTTGTATATTTATTGTCTTCCAAACTCCACAGGCAATTATCGAATCTCCAGATAAACAGTTAACCCTGAACGAAATTTACAACTGGTTCCAAAACACCTTCTGTTACTTTAGAAGAAACGCTGCGACGTGGAAGGTAAGATTTCTATTTTTTTAATATAAAAGTACACTTTAAAAGAGATAAATCAATCAATCGAAATTATACAGGAAACTTTAGTGAAAAAAAATTAAGCCGGTGTATTTTTATTGTTAACTGAATTAAAATCTTGTTCGAGTCAAGATTTGAAATGTTCTCTTCCAAATATACTTTAAAATCTAGCAATTTATAAATTTATGTCTTTTGTTGGTATCGTTTTTATAAAAAAAAAGAATATTTTTCTGGACATAGAAGTGATCCCTGAGGAACTCCACATATATCATTAGGTTTTAAGCAGTTTGTTTTTCAATATTTTAAACATTATATTATTATATTTGTTATTGCTTAGATGTACCTTATCTTCACCTTTTCATCTAAATTGTGACTCATTCATTCCTTCGTTACCAGGTAAAGGAAAATAAAACGGAAAAGTTTATTTTAAAATATCATTGTAGTGAAGTTTACTTATCCCAAAACATAAGATGCAACACTTTAATTGATACATAATTTATAGTTGAACTTTTCCAATATGTACAAAAATAAATTAGATAAATCATAGATACACCTTGATATACATTGATCTCCGTGATTCTACTTAACTTGTTGTAACTCATTTTGGATAGCAACTAATCTTAATCTTGATTATAGTGTATAACTTGCAAATATTGGCGTAATTTGTGAAAACGACGTCTTCCTTCGCAAATCTTTTTTTTAGATTAATCATCAATCAATAACGTTAATTTTATTTAATCAATTGTCTCTTTCGTTAATTCAATATGTTTGAGAAGATTATCAGATACGAAGTTGCCTATTTTTGATATTAATTTAATTGTTTCTAAATTATTAGATACACTTAATCAATACTATTTGTTATTTTAAAAAAAAATATGGGTTTTCATTTTGGTAGATTTTTTAGTATAAGCTTATAATTGAGTAGGTATTTTAGATTATCTGATGTCGAAAAATTCTTGGTAAAACTCCATGACAACACTGAAGTTGTACTCGCATTGACCGGTATAGGTCCATCAAAGAACATCCGTCATAAGATTTACTAAATTTGATAGACCTATTATCGGTAAGTGTAAGTGAAACTTTGGTATTATTGGATATAATAATAATAATAATAAGGACAATTTATAAAGCGCCGTTTAGTGACAACCGTGGTCACCTCAAGGGCGCTGTGATTAGTTATTTTATCAAGTGTTAACTTGTTGATTAAAATATTGTGTGAGTTGTTTGATCGATAATGATCTATTTTCTTTACTGCGTCGGATGATTTTGTTTAGTTCAATTGAAAAGCTCATGTTGTATATTATTTATAATATTCTAATATGTTGTCGATAGAAAACAATGAATGTTTTTAAAGATAAGAAAATAGTATCAAGGTTAGTTTGTTGTTATATAGATTAACAATATAACAATAATGATTAAGCAGGTACAACATTAAAATTAAATAATATCGATTTGTTTAATAAATCTTTAATTACTGTAAACAACCAACTGGACGGAGTGTGTTAATATATTTACAGTATATGACAAAACTGGGAGAGTATCTCTACATAATATGGAATTCACGTTAGTTTTTAGTTTAATATGTAAATCAAATATTTTCAACGAAATTTCAATAACAATAATTAAAATAGTGCAAAGTAGTCCGTAAATTACGAGCAATTTTACGCAGTCAATTTCGTGTCATTTCAAGATGAGGAAGAAATAAATATTTTCAAATTTAGTATTTCAAAATAGGCGCAAAATTGATTTTTGAAACGTAGCATATGTAATTAATTATTGTTATTTGACGTGTATATAAAGGAATTAAATTGGGATATTAAGCGCGTCTTGAGGAATTACATTGTTAATTTAGGTGCATCATGAGGAATTAAATAAATATTTGACAAGCATCTTAAGGAATAAAAATTGTAATTTTCGGTTGATCTTAAAGAATTAAATCGTTATTTAAGATGCATCTTGAGGAATTCAATGCTATTTTTGGTGTATTTTCTTATTAACTTCTGAACGAACGATTATCGATGGAACTCCATAGCAAATTATTAAAAAAATGTTTTGCCAAAATAAAACAATTGGATTTAAGTTCTACAATGATTTAATGACACGACTAGTATCGGTCATCCAGTAATCATCTTCAAAGTGTCAATTTTAGATGAGGAAACTTCTTGAGGAATTAACTTGTTATTTTGAATTGGGACGTATTTGATGAAGATGTTGAGGTTTAGTAACCGTATTTATAAAACATTCCCAGTCAAAACCTACAGATTTTTTTGCTAAGCATTGAGCAAATTCTATGTCCGTTTTATAAATTTGGGCCTTAGTGTTGAATTTATTAAGGTATTTGGAGGTGTGTGTATATTGCATGTGCGTGTGTGTATATTCAACGTATGAACTGAATGTATGTGGACGAATAGAACGCCGTGCGCCACAACCTGTCCCTGCACAAGTGCTTCATGAGGGTCGAGAACGTGAAGGGCGCTGTGTGGACGGTGGATGAGGTGGAGTTCTACAAGAGGAGGCCGCAGAGGTGCTCACAGGGTCCAGCAGGGACTCAGGCGCCGCCCAATATGCCGATGCAGCCTCAGGGGTACGGAAGACCCATATATTTATTGACCAATTGTAACTGACATTAACCAACTAACCAACATTATGTCCTTTTAATCCAACAAATACACTTTTTTCATAAAAAAGAGAATTCGTCAATTCAATAAAAAAATGAATAACTAAATTAATATTTTTGTAATTAACTTTATGAATATGTCCTTGTGGAAAGTACATATAGGTACATCCTCATACGTTCTAAAAATTAAGCATAAATGGTTGTGCTTATAGGCTAACGGAATCGATCGAGGCAACTAAGATGGGGTTTGAACTCGTCATAAGCTAAGCCACCGCGATGCCCTTTATTTGTTTTCTTCTTCTTCTTCAAAGCCTACACACGTCCACTCCTGGACGAAGACCTCTTTCATCTCCTTCTAAGCCACTCTTTCTTGTGCTCAAAGCATCCAATTGTCACCAGAATATCGGCTGATGTCAATCCTCCATCTCACTATTCGTTTTAGTCAAAATTAATATAAATTTTAGAAAAATATGGATAGTCGATCGATTTCATTTGAATGTCGAAACATTTTCATACGAATTATAGTACTGACATTCTCAAATTGAGGAATGTTGAATTTTTTTTTTGTAAAAAAAAACAAAATAAATTAAGGGAGGTTAACGTTTAAAAATGAGATTGTTTTAGTTCAAATGAATGATAAAAATTGTGTTTTAGATTAGAAGGACATTTTTTTATTAAAATGTATTAACAACACGTTTGTTTTCCAGACCTTTGCCAGTTTAAATTAACAATTTATATTTTTTGTGATTGTTTAAGTGAACTGAAAAAAATAATGCAATTACAGTATAGATTTAAAATTTCTACAACATTGAGCGCGCATTTGTTGACTTTTTATTTTATCCTACAAATTAAAAGGCTAGTCTAGTGAAGTATAAATTTCATTGAAAGCTACTTTATTTTAAAAATCGCATCTGAATCATGTCATAAGTTTTTTTTTTTACAAAAATGTTACACATCAAGAAAAAAACTTGTCACAGTGGAAAGTTATATAGTAAATTCTGGCCTATTGTACTGGATTCTATGCTAATCGAAAGATAAATTTATTTCTTTTCTACTGTGTCACGTATGAGGACCGTAATCATTTCTTCCCGCTGTTCCGAAATAACTTCTTAAATCATACTGTCAACTTTAATACAATGTCAAACAAAGAAAAAAAGTTAGTAAGTTATAATTTTTCAGTTCATTTACAGTTTTAATCCAAACAAGTTAATGTACAAAAAATAATTGCCTAGCTGCTATATTTGACGAAAAATATATAGTATAATTTTAAGTGCTAATATAACCCAAATCACCATCATACATTTTTTCTGTAAATAACAAAAATCGCTCGAAATATATGTAATATGCACTTCGATTATATTTGTTTTAGTAAAAAAAATATATTTTAATATAGCAATTCAGGCAATTGTTTTTTTTATAACTATTGTTTTGTGATTTAATTTTTTTAATATAAATAAGCGAAACAAATAAAGTTCCAATTACGGACCTGTATAGCAGACGCGTACTTGCATCAACGTTTATTTGATTTTGGTAATTATTTTTTTAACGCTTTCGATGTTTTTATAAAAAAAATGGTGTGAACACTTCAAATATATTTTTCTTTGTTGTTTCGCTTATTTGATTTTTTTTTCAGTTTTGATTTGGTACTCACTGAAAACGAAAAGAAGCCGCTTTTCAAATATGAAATATATTTTTTTACAGTTAAACAAATCAAATATTAAACACACACAAATTATAAAACATAATTTTACACATCACCAAACAAAATTTTACACATCACCAATATATAACTATCTCGATTACAGTATAAATAACAAAAAATTGGGGGGTTATTGTGAATAAATAATTTATTTTCACGTATGATGAAGCAATCCTACTACATTTTAGTCATATTATTCTTGTGTTACATTATGCAATTGAATTTATATGTGTAATAATAATTAAAAAATATATTAGTACTAAAAGTTATCGAACATCTATAAATAATATTAAGTTTATCAAAATATAACATTTATTAACAATTTTTATTAATTGAATTTTTTTTTTACTTTCTGATTTTTTCGGGAAGTTATAAGACATTGGTTTATTACGATCATTAGTTTATTGCGATACAAGACATTGGTTTATTACGATCACTAGTTTATTGCGATACAAGACATTGGTTTATTACGATCATTCAATCACACTAAAATAACATTTTAACACTATCCTACACATAAAACACAAATACACATAAAAATAACCTACACAATTATGCACAAAGGATCAGAAATAATATATGCTCAAACTATTCATAAATATACTAACTACAATGATAGAGATGAACAATACATAATATTTGAAATATCTTATTCATATGCTTACATTGTGGACACTTATTTTTTTAAAAAGAATAACTGATACTCACATTTTATTCATACTTAATCACAAATACAATACAAAATTACAACTTTTTATAATTCAATGGTAGGTATTTTTTCAAAACAAAATATAATTTAATATAAATAAGTATGTTATATAAAATCAAATATCAATACACTAAAATACCTAATACATAATAATATTTTTAATATAACAGAACTTTATCGTTTGCATATATCAAATCACGCACCATTTCAGTATTCGATATCAGACACTTGCTATTATTCTTAAGGATTATTATGAAGAAATCAATCTATTTACAGATTGAATAGCCATGGAGACAGGACGCACCCCTGTCTAACGTCATTATTTACAACCTTCAATATACACATTTAGATTATATATTTTACACAAGGTGACACAAAATACATAAACGATGAAATGATATTACAAAATATACTGACTCAATGGATTGACGTGACCTCAAATATAAACACAAATAACACATTTTACTTTTTAAATAATAAATTTTGGATTGTATTTGAAGAAAAAATTGTATGTAAATGAAAAATACAACATAATATACATAAATAAGTCAGCGAAGATATTAAAAATATCTAGCAAGTAGTTAAAAAAAAGTTAAGGGGGGTTCCTGCTACCAACATAGGTACCTATTTTTTCAAATTGATTACTAAAATTACTAAAAAAAATTTTCATTACTAAAAAGCGAACATTTTGAAAAAAAAAAACACTTGGATAGTTTGAATATTAATAAAGAAAAATATTCCTTAACTTTTTATTTATGTTCTGTATTTATTCTTGTAGAAAAATAATAAGCATACCCCAATTTTTGACATTTATCTTATATTACTAAAAAAACTCTAAGGCATACAACAATATATATATTTTTTAAATTAAAGAAGAAAAAAATATCTGGAAAATATATCGTGACGTTTGCATTAATGCTTCGGGTTTAGTAAAGAAACCAAAAAAACTTTTATTTTGCAATGGCGCTAATTGTTTTTTTTAGGTTTATTTACTAAACCTGAAGCATTAATGCAAATATCGCGACATTTTTTTTTCAGATATTTTTGTCTTCTTTAAGTTAAAAAAAATATATTGGTCTACGCCTTAAAGTTTATTAAAAATATAAGATAAACGTTGAAAATCCGGGTATGCCATTGTTTTTCTACGAGAATTCATACAGAACATTATTAAAAAGATAAGGAATATTTTTCTGTATTAATTAATACCCAAACTATCTAAGTTATTTTTTTTTTTTCAAAACGATTTGATTAGTAATAATGATGTTATATCAAATTGAAAAATATGTACGCTGGTATCAGGCTCCTTCTCAAGAACTCACAAAGATGTCGATACAATCAAAGATTCAACTGAACACTGCTCAAGCAGGTACCTACAAAAACAAATGTGTTTTGGGGATAATTGTTGTGACAGGAGGAAAGTTTTTGATGTCAATGGATTATTCTAGTACTCCGAATTTGATAATTTGTAAATATATTTTATTGATAAACTGATATTCATCCAACACTAAAATATCACACATAATGCATGTTTCACACTGTTTATCATTCTATTCTACTGCAATATTTAATATCGATATAAAATAGCCTTAATACTTACTTGGTGTATAATGTGACTTCTTTCCAGCAATGTTCACAATCTATGTACCTATATTTTTCTGTAAATATTTATAAAAAAAACTATTATTAATAATTATATGAATCTTTTTATTACTTTATAATGTCCTGCACACAATATATTGAATTTTTAACACATTTTTAGGTCTATTATATTTTTATATTTACATAAACTATTACTTAAATACAAAAACAAAAATTATAATTTAATATATGTATCATCTAATTAGTCAAAGTTTATCGTTTTAGTTATTAATATTAATTGTATCTTTATGTATGGGAAATATAATATACATCGGATTTTTCTTTACGGCCATGATTAAAAAATAATTTGCATTAAATCAGGCGCATAAAGGCACTTTATGTTTTCATATTCAATTAATTTACCACTGCGTTTGCGCATTGATGTCTCTGTTGTGCGCATGCGCTTGTTATGTCAAACTAAGCTTTGTTAATTTATTCACTATATTAAATGAAATTGATAAATTTATCTAATCTAATTTTAGAGTAATTGAGGTTAATAAGATGAAAAAACAATCAATCTGGATGGTTGAAAGAAGTTGCCGAATAGCAATAATGCCATCAGTTTACAAATTGACTCTATGTACAAAAATAATTAAATATAATTTCTCCATAGATTTTTCAACGATACGCAGAACTAAACTAAGTATATTTCCTGTAATGTTATTATAAAGCAATAGTACTTGACCGCAAGACTAATGTCACAGTATAAATGCTGTTTTTTTTCTCCGTAAGGATACCACAGCATGCAACAACTATTGGCTACTGTGAACAGCTAGCGAAGGTATAAAAAATTGATATGTTGACACGTCAGTACGAAGCGTGATTTTTAACGTGACTCAGCTCAACCAGTACCGCTTTCTTCGTGGTGAATTTTTTTTAATTCACCGGTAATTTTTTAAAATTCATGTATCGTATATTTCCCAAATGATTATAATATATTTGAATCTGCTGCATTGTAATGGTTGGTTGTGTTTTGGGGTGTGGATTCTTGTCTTGTGTGCGTGTGTGTATGTGCGCGTGTTTTTCTTACGTCTTGGGTTGAATTGTTGCTTTTTGATTCTATTGGTCGGTCTGGTGGTGCACCAGCCTTCGTCCACATTGCTGACCATCGTATACTCCCGACCCGAAGACTCTCTGATCATACCACCTTCATTCGTGACAGGCACCCTTCATAGTTTAAGACATTCCAACGAATTTAATATATTGGCCACAAATGACAGACGTAAAACGTCATCAAAGTAGTGTCGTTTAGTAGTTGGTGTTTTGGTTGGGTGCCGTAACACTACCAAACGTCACTACTTTGACCACGTCACAAGGTACCGCGCCACGGCCTGTATTTCTCGTATGGCCTCGATCATCAACTTAAGTGGCGGTCTATAGTAGATTAATCCTAGAAAAAAGCATATGAGCACAATATCGTCTCGCAGTTTTAGTGCTTATTTATATATATTAATATGTATTCCATTCATTTGTAGTCCTTTTCCTTTAAATTTCTACCATAATTTTATAAAAAGTCAACTGTCACCAATATATTTGATTCGTACCTTTTGTACCTTGATGAAAGCGGCTGTTGATGTCTCAAAACATGAAGAGTGTCAAAGGTGCTTGATTCTGCTGTTTTAAGAGTTCGGTCTGTATTGTGCCTTGCACGAATCTCATTTTCATCGAAGACCATCTGGAATATCAAAAAAATTTCAGATAATTAAATATTTCGAATATTTGTGAAATAATTGACTTACCAACATATTGATCATATGCTGTCTAAAACAATGTATATTTATTTTTTAAAGTAAAGATTTTAACGGTGATTGAGTAACTAAATGTTTTAACAGATCTGAAACATTGGTCACATATCAATATCACATCAAATAAAACAAATTGATCATTCTTGGCATATTTTCTATAAATGCTTTCACGTATAATCTAATTGCTATGCACGTTAAAGCAAAAACAAGACATTCTAGTGGTATCAATATGAACCGTCAAATGGGGTAATAAAACTAATCCGCATGAGCGATTAGATGACAACAGTGTTCTTAATATTACTTGTGGATTAACTTTGTTACCACAATCGTCAGTTCATATTGATACAACTTATATTGAGTTATTGTTGTTTCCGATACATTTCGTATGTTGAAAGTATCTTGAAATAATAAGACCTTTAATGAATTTGAGAATTGTGCATGTTGGGCCGTGTGTGCGATTGTCTATCTTTCTCTCTGTGGTATCCGTTGTCTCTCTCCTGCATGGGCGCTTCTGTCTACTGCGGCAGCGGCGAGCGGCCGTCCCTTTTTTATTTACAAGTTAACATTAATAATTTACTGTATCTAAATCTCGATTACCAATCTTTTTAGGCAAATATAAGTTATGTAAGTGAATACAATAGGAAACAATTTTCATTGTAAAACTTTAGTTTTAAGATCATTTGTATGTAATAAAACACCTAAAGCAGAATTGCTTAACATATTCACTGCTTTATTGTGTTCTTTTGGTTATACCTTTTAAAGCACAAACACGCCATATATCAAAACACTAAAAATAAAGCTACAGGTATCATTGTATTAATATGTTGTAAATGAAACGTAACGATGTGTCAATTTCGACCCCATTCGTACGAAAATGGACTTCTAAAGGTTCTGTGGTAAGATCATGTTTGGTTCGAGTGTCGTCCGGGAGATTTATTGTAACGAAATGAATTTTGGATAAATTTTCAGTTTTCTGCGTAAAGAGTTGAGGGTTGCATCTTGATTTGGGTTTATAACCATTAAAACCATGTATTCAAAGTGTCTATAACGTAACCCGGATTGGCGAATTTCTAAGGTAATTCGTAGGAAAATATATTTGTTTGATCGTCGAATGCGCTTCATATTACGAGGAATCTGTTTCTCTTGCATTCGTCCGACGTTGAATCTTCTCTTGATTCGTGTTGGAAAGATCAGAACAAGAGAGATAGGTTCTTATCAAAATGCTACCATTCCCCATTCCTCGTATTTATTTTATCATTTTATTTTTCATCAGTCTGTCCAACTCCTCGAATCACCCCACCAACATAAACATAAATTCCATCGACAAGCTCTGGGAACAAAGGGAGATTACACTTACCAGAAATGTATTTTTGGAAGAAATATTCTTTACGAACTTGAGAACTTTTTTATTATTCTTTAACTTTGTTTTATAAAAAAAAAAATCTTCAAACATTTGGCATTTTAAAAAATATGATTATCAGGTATTTTAGAGGGAAATCCTAGATTTTTTTTTTGAATTTGAGGAATTTAGATGGTGCGGTTAATAAAAAAAATCATAAAGTTAATTCAGTCAGGTTAATTGGAAAACTTTCATACTTTATACCTATGTTATTATTAACTTCCCTTCAACAAGAGTTTTATTTTATTTCTCCTCGAGCGTTTCTGCCGAGATCTATGCTCCTTTCATTACCGAGAAGGCCAAGATGTTTTTATATATGAAACAAATCATTCTTCAAAGTTTAAAAAAAAACATTGTTTCATTTGAACGATGTTTAACTTTTGAAGTTAATGTATATTTTTATTGTATACAACAATCACAAATATTGTTTATCAAAGATAGTTTTCGTTACAAAAACGTAATACTTCTCTACTATATTTAGAAAGAAATAGTTATTAGTTTTGCTATCGGAATCCATCAAGGTTAACTTTAATTGAAATTTTTAGTGCCAGGGAAGCGATACTAACAACGATTTGTTCCCACACAAAGAGTATTTCTATAACCAAACCATCGATAAACTGGTAGATTTTGAAAAAGAGAAATCATGTTATTTTTTTACAAAGCAAAGTTTTATTAAGTTATGAATGATTAATTATTTTTTTTGGATTTTTAATTGTTTTATAATAAAACTCTATATCTGAATCATTGTGTAAGAAAAAATAATATTTCTCTTTGATTCAAAATGTATCTGTTGGGTTGAGTCCAAATCAATATTTTAATGACTGGGATAATATGAGTGTGAAAAATTTATCAGAACGCCATCCGGACGAACCTTTCGCTGCACAAATGCTTCGTCCGTTACGAGGATGACTTCGGCTCTTTCTGGATGGTTGACGACGCGGAGTTTGTTAAGCGCCGACACCTGAGCCGCGGCAGGCCGAGGAAATACGAACCGGGTCCCGCCGGAGGGCAGCAGTAAGCGCTTCCCCCACTCCAAGGGCGTGCCTAGATTGACACTAACCAATGAAAAAATCTCAACGCATGTGAAATGCGGAAACCGACGGGCGGCGGCTATAAATAGTACTCGCATTTCTCGATAGATCATTATGTTATTGATCGTCGCTTGATCTGGACGTGTGTGTACTAATGATTCGAATTACACGCGCATAATAACAAGCTTTCACATTTTGCAGAAATGGTACGTTTATTGTCTTACAATTCCGGATATTAATTTCGATTATTAAATTATGAGCATACTGGATATCTACGCGACAAGCATAATGCAAATATTTTTTGTTTTGAAAACTGAATAATGTTCCATATTGATTATATCCCGATTCTGGTTGGAAATATTTTTTTAGCAACGTCATTATTGACGTTTTAATTTCATATTACTTAAAGAATGGACATAATTTATTTGATAAAATATTTTAGATTAATAGCTTTTTTCATTATACTCTAGCGAAGTCTCATTGCGTTGGGAGTTTTTCTGGTCAATTTAGGCAAGCCCTAATGGAGTTGAAAACCACGATTTCAATATATTCCTCTCAGATAGAAATGTCTATTCTTATACCATCCATATATAAATAATATCATATGTGGATGTTATATGGACAGATAATTCTACCTGCAGAGGCTGTCATAGCTCCGTGCCGCAACACTGAAGATCGTAGCCCAGTACAATACAACAGCGATTATTATGATGTGATATTGATTTGGTTGGGGTTTGAATTTCATGTTTGTAAATTTAAATAAACCCAATATATGATCCCTGTGGAACTCCACAGGATGAACTCAAATTAAGTACTGAAACTGATTTTGGGACATTTCTTATTAAATATATTTATCTGGTTGATTAAGAAGCGCTTTGTAAAAAAATAGTTTTGTTTGTGGAATTGAAACTCCAATTTCATTATCACATTATTTCAATCGATACAGTTCGACTTGAAACTATATAGTCCCATCCAAAATATTGCGTTTGGAGAAGTTAGAAAGACCTTTGTTAAGTAAGATTTATTATTACTGATGTTGTCATAAAACATAAAGGTATTATTTCGAGAAAACTTCTTTGTTTTTACTTATTTTATTCCCTATATAATGATAATTCTTTCAAACTACTTCAACGTACATTCATATCCTTATCCATTCAGTTTCAAATGACCATCCTATATTATTTTATGTTTAATTTAATATCCATAACAATATTATGCATAGAAAATAGCTGTTCGTCTTTTGGGTTTTTATAGTGTCTTCTTTCATAGAGGATAGCCGGGACAGATGTGGATGATTTACTATTTTTGTCATAAAATACTCTAATCTGTATCCAACTAAATTTTGACGATGCATCAAAATCATTCGTTTAAAAATAAAAGTACTTCTCCCTTCTGTCTCGGTATGATAGACTCTTAGAGTGATCTGATTTTTTAGATGTGGAGGCTGTATGTCTGCTGGTGTTGTAAAGCCTGATACAACGTAAAACGGATCCTCTCCGAATAACCCTCTAAAATATTGTGTACATTTTTTAGTCTTAGTTTTAATATCACGGTGCTATTCGTTCATAATGAATCATAAAACGAAGAAAGCATTGTAATACTACGAAATTAATTTAATTTTTTACCATTAGCATACGTATTACATATTCAACTTTGTATATTTTCAGTTAATTTTTATTTAAAAATATAGTGTTTTATGCCTTTTATCGTACATATGTTGCAAACATTCGTATTATTATTTTACACAGATTCTCAATAAACCATAAGAATTCAGATTGCAAGACAAAAATATCGTCTGCTTTTATTTTTTTCTGCTTTTGTGATGTTAATATTTTTTTATATAAAAAAATCGAGCTTTTGGATCATTTTATTTTGCGTGTTTTCAATAAAAATTATTTTGCAATATTGAAGCATTCTTTGACGAAGGCATGTTTGTTTTTATCGTAGTATATTATTTTGAACGGGTAAAATTATATTAATTTTAATAAAAACGAATAGCACTCATCAAATTACTAAACTTAACCTATTAATTTGTTTAGGAATAAAATTTGTATATTTACTATATAAGTTAATGCAAACCGACTTATTTACTTTTTAGTTGTAACTATACAAAAAAATACTGCCCCACGTTGGGCGCCATTTTTTTTTGCCAAATTTTCGAGATTTATTGAATATATTGTTTTACAGGTAAAGAAGTTGGTTACAAATACGAATAGAACATAGAAAAATATATATTATATTATGATATTCGTCCCATTTTAGTTTGTGTGCATTGAAAGTAAACTTGTTCAACCATTATTTATACACGTCCTGGCGTGCCGTTCGCTGTGCTGCTCTTTGTGTTTCTATCCTTTTCTATTCTTTCTTTTCTTCTCTTTTTGGCACTGTAAATCAAGTCGTCACTCCACTTTATTTCTTTGCAATTTCTCCATATTATTATATTTCATTTCAAGTGTCGATATTTGTTGCTGAGGTAACCCATGATTTGCGGTACAGTACAAATGTCAATCAATGTATAAAATTAGTTTTAATTTAAGTGAATATTTTTAATATGAGATACTGTATTAAAAAAATATGGCTTGGAAGAGTGTATTGAATTTATGTGGAAATGGAAACTTGATTTAAGTGTTTGGTATGGATCCGTGTTATGTTTGGCTGTCACAAATCCGATCTTATAGTAAGCCCATAAGTAGTCAGTTGAAATCCAAGTTGTACATAACGAAGTTATTATATTATATTAATTTCGTTTTTCGATAGTTTTTCAGTCGGTTTTTTAAGAGCTGGAAGGAAATTGAAGTAAGTTTCATTTAAATTACTCATTTCACGAACACAGAACCGTATTCAAAGTTAATTTATATTCAAGAACTGTCTTGCCATGTATTCCATCAATTGCTACAGTAACTTTTTCAGCGCAAATTCACATTTAATCGATCAACAGAGCTACTGATGAAGTTGATTATGATTTTTTTTATGTCACAATCCTAGGATTGGTTTGCACTAAGCACTCCATCTCTCCACATATCTATTTTGTCACCTCAGAAATATCACCTGGTCCATAAAACTGTCTCTAGGGCGACCTATATGGTTTCTGTTCTCTGTCATTCCTTCGGCGATAGCATATCCATTTGGATCGTTGTTGGGCAACTTTCTTTTGGAGTTGTCTCGTTTCTCCGACTCTGCGCTCAGTACCACTAGATAATGTAGATTATATTCAGACTTGAGAAATCTTTTAGATAAAAATAAATTGCGAAATTGTTTTAATTATACAAAAATAAATGGCAATTTCATACTAAATTTTGATCTTAACGAAATTTTATGATTAGGTTATGGTCGAGTTCTGTTTTATACGTTTTTTTTTTAAATATAAAGACAATAAGACAAGATAAGAACGTATTTAGAATGTGTCACGAGTAGCTCTGCTGGTAAATCATTCAAGTGTTTTTTTTCTGTATATTAGCAGTCAATGCAAATTTTTCAATTTAACGATAATATCTTATATTTTTGACAGTTATTCGATTTTTAAAACAGAAAGATGGCGGCCTTCTCATCTTTTTTGTGTCATTATAATAATATGATGATGGTGCTGTTAATTAAGTTTAGACATTGTTTCAGTTTTTAATAATTATGCGTTAAACAACTGTTTCGATTTGAACTTAGATTACGTAACTGAAATAGATGAGGGCTCACTGTGAAATCGGACCCTGTTATAATTATTATTACGTTTTTATTTTGTATAGCTGTTAACTATTGTAATGTAAGCTACATATTTGTAACTGTTGGAAATATTATTATTATTTGTCCATTGTTTATTTTATCGTAATTTTAAAGTCACAGGTACGTGTGAAAATACGTATTTACGTCTCAACAAAACAAAGTTATAAATTTTGTTTTCAGATAAAGTCACGTAAGTATATTTTATAAAAAGGACAAATTACAGACTTTTACGGCAGCATAAATCATTTTCTGAAATACGTGCAATTTGTTTGAATTGAAATCGAATATTTATTTGTCATAAAAAATGATAAAAAAATGATAAAAATGATATTATGAATAAATTGTCATAAAAAATGCACAATTTTTTTTCGAAAAAAATGTTTTTATTTTTTAAATAATAAAAGAGAACATTCTGTACCTACCCAGTTTATGTAGTAATAAGTTTAATTCGGTACTTATAGGTAGATACATAGGTATGTGCAAATACCTACCATTTGTATATTATATTGATTTCATTCATTTCATTTCATTCGAAATTTTATGTAAATATTTAAGTTACAAAACAAAAAGAAATTTTTTATAACCTCAAAAATAAAATTATTTTATGCACAAAAAATCACAATTAACTAACTTATCAATTTCTCAATAGATGGTGTTAGATGAAGTTTCATTGTCATTTGATAAATGGCGATGGTGCTCCCGGAACGGTGTAATTTTACCATTTAGCATTTTTATAGAATTTTCAAAAACTTTGTGTGATATGGGAAGTCAATAATAAATATCGATAATTGGTGAAAACTTGCTCAAGCGCAAATAGTGGATCATGTATGCCAACTGATGACAGGTCGTAAGCTCTGAAATCCCGTTTCTCCTGTAAACATATTATATTTTCGCTTCGTCTCTATTGAGATATTTAATTTGTCAAAAAAAAAAATAAAAAAAAAACGGCGGTGTTTGAAAGAGAAAACAGTGGTTTATTCAGTGGTTCTTGTTTTTTTTTAATTAATGATTGCTTTTATCTATGGATAAAAGGTGCAAAAATAATTTTGCTTAGTACGAGTAAATTATATGATTGTTTAAGGAATTTCAAGGCACAATTAATGAGTCGCGCGACCACATAAAAGGCAGTCAATGCAAAAGTGGACTAACCCAAAATAATAGCCAATATTCAGTTGACTATTGGAGTTGGGAGTGTGTGTAAAATGTGCGTTTTTTACGAGCCAAAATTGGACATAAATTATATTGTAGGAATCAACTTATGTCTATTTTTAAGTTTTTACGCACACCTTCGTAGTTTATTTAATGTTAGTAAGTCCACTTTTGCTTTGAGTGCTTCAAAATGATCATGATTTAAAAAATCTACTTTTATATTGAGAGACAATAAAACTTTAGAATATTTAGTTAATTCTTTTTGGTTTTGTTAGTTACAGCATTTTTATTATGGTATTTAATAAAATTCTATCGGTAATGTATGAAATAAAAACGAATGGGATTTAGCCAACACAAGGCTCTTATCATATTTTTTTCAATCATTACTAGCCATCTCTCATCATAACATCAAATTATAAGCCATTTCCAATAGTGTTAACATTTTATATACACTCTTGCTTCTGATGACAATATAACAAAACTAATGGGCTGTGGCCAATACTGGACTCATTCAATGCTTTTGTTCAATCGAATTTTAGACTCGATCCCATACTCCAATCGTGCAGAAATTTTATATTATTTATGCACACTTGATGGCAGTATATAAAAACGAATTGGTTTTAGCCAACACTTAACTCTTTACAACGCTTAAATTCAATCAAATTTCAAACCAGATCCCATCTTAGTTAATTTTATGTGACAATTTTATAAGAAACGATTGCTAATTTCTTCACTTATTTATATCCTTGGTCAACGGCGGGGCATAGAAGCTAGTGTATGAAATAAAATGACGATTGAAATGGATTTCACTTAATAATTACATTTACTTTCAATGTAATAAAACTTTTTTGACATTTGTTTTTATACTATGTTACCAGAGACAATTTAAAATTATAATACGAATTGACTGATGACTTTTATTTTAAATTATAATAAATAAGATGTGTTGAAAACATTTATATTATAAGATACATTTGAATATACATAAAAAAATCATAATGAAGGTAAGATTATATTTATCCATTTTTGTCTTTTTATCTTTAATATTTTTATAACCTCTTTCAATTCTGCACGTTTTAATAATCTTTTTTACTAATCTGCATGATTTTTTAAAACTTTTTCTTCTATTTTGCATGCATCGTAGATTTTTTACTAATTTTTATATACCTTTTTTATATCTTTTTACTTTTTTTATATTTATTCTCTATCTTTTTTGATATTCTTACTTCCATTTTACCAATATCCATTTCACATAAAAAACACGAAACAAAAAACACACATTTTATCGAACCATTCCATTAAACACAAAAAATACTGATTTGATTGGGGTTACATCTGAAGAATTGTGTATATTTCTTAATGATATTTTTTATATTTTCTTAGCTTTAAGAAAATCAATTTTTTTCAATAAAATCAAATGAAAACTATGAAATACGTTATATATTCTAATTAGACAATAGAAAAATATTATTTGAAATTCGATTTATACGTTAATATTTTTGTAGTATTCAATTGATTTATTTGATGTTATTTGTCTTATTGTTTATTATGAATTAACATAAAAGAGTTATCTTAAATTTAATTTTAAATATAAATACTATGCAAAATAATTGGAATATTTTTGAAAGTAACAAATTATAGATTTTGTTCAATATTTATATATTTTATAATTTTTCTTCAAGAATATTTTAATTTTATCCATATTTGATAAAAAAAAAACAAATTTGAATCGAGACAGTTTCCAAATACCTACTACTATATTTTCTCGTAATTTATTCATCAAAAATGAACAAAAAATAAATATAGAATAAAAATATAAACGAAAATAATATTTGAATTTTTAATTTAGATATTTTTTATAATTTATTTGCTTTTTTCGTTTTTTTTATTTATCTAATGAAAATACAAATTTTTCCGAGACTCATAAAAAAATTATTACCTTATGTTGCGGAATAACCTCAATTTGCGATACCAAATTTAAAATTGTTTTAATAAAAAAACAAGCATAATTAAAAAAATGATTTCATGTTATTTAGAAAAAAAAATATTGAATTAACAATATTAAGCACAATTTAAGTGCATAGTTTATTAATTGTATGTATTATTGGAACGATTTATTAAAATTCAAACAGTTATGGTTTTATAATTGGAACAATATATTTAAATCCAAACAGTTATTCATACAATAATGATTTGTAATTGGAACAATATATTTAAATTCAAACAGTTGTTCATCCAATTATGATTTATAAATGGAACAAAATATTAAAATTCAAACAGTTATTCGTGTTTATAATTGGAACAATATATTTAAATTCAAACAGTTGTTCATACAATTATGATTTATAAATGGAACAAAATATTAAAATTCAAACAGTTATTCGTGTTTGTAATTGGAACAATATATTTGAATTCAAACAGTTATTTATACAAAAATGATTTATAATTGGAACAATATATTTAAATTCAAACAGTTATTTATACAAAAATGATTTATAATTGGAACAATAAATTTAAATTCAATGAGTGAATAACAAAATAATAATATACATATTGTTATGGTTAGATGTATGATGAGTCAAAGTCCCCCGATGCTTCACAGTCCACAAGGATATAGCGAGGCTATGAAGAGAAACCTTCAGGTAAGAGACATATTATTATTTTTTATAAGACTTTTTTGTAATAACTCTCAAATCTCAATAAACAATTTTATATATATATATTACAAGATGTGTCGAGTGAAATTCATTAGATTACAAAAATCAGAATAAATAGTTGTTCTAAAGTTATATTGAAAATAGATTCATGAAAATATGAAACATGTAACAACTGAATATACAATGTGTAAAATAAACATACCTTCAACCATGGTGTCAATAAAAAAACAGAAAAATTAAATCAATTAATAAACCAAGAATAAAATGATTCTATTTTTTGTGTCAATAGAGTGGAAATCCATTTTAAATTTAATGAACAAATAAATACATCAGATTGGACAGTCTATCAAACAGCGTATATTCGGAAATGGCTGACCACTGCATTGAACATAATCATTCATTTGGTTTGGGAAATGTAGAGGTTCTGCATTCATAATGTACAGGATGGAATATTATCGCTCTAGAAATTTTCTTCTCTCTTCTTCTGGATTGGTCTAGGATTGGTCTACAATCCTAGGATTGGTCTGCACCAGACACTCGGTCTTTCCACTTATCTCTATCGTCCGCCAGTCTCTTCATCTATTTGTAACTGATACAGCGCACGTCACCGATTATCTGGTCTATATAGTTGTTTCTGGGGCGGCCTCTACAGTTGCCTCCATCAATAATTCCTTCGACGATGGTAGAAAGCAGGCCTGGATGCCGGATGATGAGGCCTATCCAAATTGTTCTCTGTTGGGCAATTATTTTAATTAGAAATTTTAGAAATTAATAAAATAAAATAAAATAAAAGGCACCCTTGTAAACACCCAGGTACCAACTACATCCCTGCTTCTTCAAAACTTAGACTAACCCACATATTTGGCAACTTTGTAAAATCACTGTAGCAGCACCCACACAAGGGGCATCGCTGTAAATGCTGTCGTGTATTAGGATGATATTTGTTTAAATTGGTCAGTTTCATTTTAGACCTTGATAATGCCGAACGACCTCGGCGAAAAATTCGGTCATTAATATCGAGTTTTTATTGAAAAATACTACGATATTGATTTGAAATCTATATTTTAATTATCGTATAGGTAATTGTAATTCGTTATGAAACGATTTATCCACAATGAAAATACATACCTAAAAAAAACAGTTATTTGAGTGTATTTTGATAATGTGCATATTTCCAGGGCATGATCGAGGAATGCAGTTTGCCATACATGGGCGTTGATGATCATATGACCGCCCCTGATGATTATCATTCGATACACGACGAATACAGGTAATAAAATTAATTGAAACATACTCCTTGTAAACTCAACACATGTAATAGAATTATCAAAACAAACCATTTAAAAACCCAACACATGTCAATAAATTAGTGAAACAAACTATTTGTAAACCTAACACTTGTAAATACATTATTGAAACAAACTATTTGTAAACCCAACATGTGTACATAAATTATTGAAACAAACTATTTGTTAACCCAACAAGTGTGAATAAATTATGGAAATAAACTATTTGAAAACCTAACAAATGTAAATAAATAATGGTAACAAAGTATTTGAAAACCAAATACGTGTAAATAAATTATTGAAGCAAACTATTTGTGATCCCAACAAGTATGAATAAATTATAGAAATAAATTATTTGAAAACCTAACAAGTATGAATAAATTATGGAAATAAACTATTTGAAAACCTAACAAATGTAAATAAATAATGGCAACAAAGAATTTGAAAACCAAACACGTGTAAATAAAATATTGAAACAAACTATTTGCAAACCCAACACGTGTAAATAAATTATTGAAGCAAATTATTTGTGATCCCAACAAGTATGAATAAATTATAGAAATAAATTATTTGAAAACCTAACAAATGTAAATAAATTATTGAAGCAAACTATTTGTGTTCCCAACAATTTTAAATAAACAATGGAAATAAACTATTTGAAAACCTTACATGTGTGAATAAATTATTAGAAGAAAATTATTTGAAAACCCAACACGTGTAAATAAATTATTGAAGCAAACTATTTGTGATCCCAACAAGTATGAATAAATTAAAGAATTAAATTATTTGATAACCTAACAAATGTAAATAAATTATTGAAGCAAACTATTTGTGTTCCCAACAATTTTAAATAAACAATGGAAATAAACTATTTGAAAACCTTACATGTGTAAATAAATTATTAGAAGAAAATTATTTGAAAACCCAACACGTGTAAATAAATTATTGAAGCAAACTATTTGTGATCCCAACAAGTATGAATAAATTATAGAATTAAATTATTTGATAACCTAACAAATGTAAATAAATTATTGAAGCAAACTATTTGTGTTCCCAACAATTTTAAATAAACAATGGAAATAAACTATTTGAAAACCTTACATGTGTAAATAAATTATTAGAAGAAAATTATTTGAAAACCCAACACGTGTAAATAAATTATTGAAGCAAACTATTTGTGATCCCAACAAGTATGAATAAATTATAGAATTAAATTATTTGATAACCTAACAAATGTAAATAAATTATTGAAGCAAACTATTTGTGTTCCTAACAATTTTAAATAAACAATGGAAATAAACTTTTTGAAAACCTTACATGTGTAAATAAATTAGAAGAAAATTATTTGAAAACCCAACACGTGTAAATAAATTATTGAAACAAGCTATTTGAAAACCCAACACGTGTGAATAAATTATTTAAACAAACTATTAGTGATCCCAACAAGTGTAAATAGATAATGGAAAGAAACTATTTGTGATCCCAACACGTTTACTTAAATAAATTATTGAAACAAACTATTTGCAAACCCAACACGTGTAATAAAATTATCGACACATAGGTACTATTTGCAAGCAACACATCATGTAAAATATATAAAACATTTATTATTTACATGAACAATATAAAATCTCTGACTATGGCTGGAGAATTATGAACGAAAAACAGCATCTAATTCCGACTGAACCAGCAAAAGTTTTCAATTGTTTCTGACTTCATGTAGGACTACAAACAATGTTGCCAGATCAAACATCATGGCTAGAAATGAGTATGATGTACACAGGGTTGAACTTTTGCATATAACGCCCCATACACTAAATTTTAAACTCCCCAAATCAATTTAAATCGGCACTCGTTTTAAAAAAAAGCTCCTTGTTCTAGTAGAATATATGAGTCGTAAGGTGTGTAAACCATTGCCGCTGCCGGTGTCTGCGGCGTGCAAGCCGCTTATAAAAATATGGACCTGCGTTCAAATACGGGGGGGGGGTAAGTCCGGTTAAACGGTGGAATCAAAACCCTCATGATAACCCATATCGTGAGGGTTTTGATTCCACCGCTTGACCGGACTTGCCTCCACTGTCTCAACCGATTTCGTTCACCTATAACGCAAGCATTTGCTTATTCAAGGGGACGTGTGAAGGTACCTACTTGTTTGGAAGGCATATTAATGATTTAAATAAAACACGAAATGCGAAGACTTACAAATTTTAACTTAAAAGAATTAAAATTTTGTCAAAATATTTTTTTTTGTCATTATTATTTTACGTAGGGTATATTTTTTTTTCTTTTCGGCGCTCCTATTTTAATGGTACCTAGTGCATCAACACATTTCGAATATATGGTAGATTCGACTCTGTTATAATACTATTTTGCATCTACTTAACGTTTTATGCACTGAAGGATACTTGATACGGCCCATGAAATAGAATGTTCCTAATATACGAACACAAGTGTATCTAGGGATGTAAGTGCCCAATATTTTTTATAATCCAATTAAGATTACAATTAATATATTTACCATACATTGAAGTCGCCCGCCAGTGTAGGTACTAATTGTGTGTACAAGAAGATTAAATAAATAAATAAGTCGAATAGATGGGTCGATGTCAGAGCGGTTAGCGCGCTGGGCTAGCAATCCAGTGGTCGCGAGTTCGAATCCTGCCTCGACCGATTTCGTTCACCTATAGCACAAGCATTTATGCTTATTTAAAGGAACGTAGGAAGATGTATATGTAGGTACTTGTTTTACAAAGACATTCATTTAAAAAAAAAGTCATATTTTTTTTTTAATTTTTATAATAATAAGCACCCTGAGCAAGTGGCAGCGCAAGAGTTCATTGCCATAATATGTCAATTTCTTTAAACTAACCAGTGTTTCCAGCCCAGAGAAGCAATATTAGCGTGAGAAATTAATTTAAATATATTTCTGCTCTTCTGGGTATCGAAAACATGACGCCTGCACAGAAACCAAACGGCTTACCAAATTTCAAATATATATTAAAAATTTTCACGGTTAAAGAGTTGCTTTTAAAACATTTTTTTTTGTTTTCCGTTAATAATCTGTAAAGTATTGATATATACCATAATCTGCTCTTTAAGAATATCAACACTCAATTTTCGAAATGTCGGGTATAGGAAAATAAACTATATTTTTTTAACTATTCCAAGTTTTTTTTCATGTAGAGAAGAGTTGGCCACATCCCATGCTTTTTTTAAATAAGGTTTTTTTCTGGGTGCATGTTGAATTAATATTTTTTGCCAACGTTCATAGATACCTGTCAGTTGCTCGAGAAATCAATCAAATATAAAATAAATGTATTTATTTCATTCAAAATGTTTGTAGAAATATGCCAAATATCTTAACCAGGCTACCGGGTGCGCAAAGCGCAAATTCGTGTCTTTTTGTTTCGTTGGTATAACTGTAAATCGCTCCCCTATTAGACGGAATGGCCCAAGATATTTGGCGACAACTTTAACTATTTTTTGTGTAGCAGAACCAAATGTATGGATTATACTCCCATATACCCTCAGACAAACCGAAAATATTACTTCTTTAAAACACATCTTTTTAGCGAATCAAACTAGGGGGGCAAGTCCGGTAAACGGCGGAGTGAAAACCCTCGGTATAAATATTCAATTTTTAAAATTTTCCATATAGAATACTCTTGTTGCATAACGTGGGTTTCCATCACGACATGAGTAACCATGGAACGGGACTTGCCCTGCATAGCTAAAATAATACTTCTTCTTCTCCTTCGTTGAGTAGACCTGTTGGTCTGTAATTCAAAAATCATGCCTCTTGACGAAGACGAATTCCAACTATTCATCTATCTCTTGCGTGGTCTTCCGGGTAGACGGCGACCAGAGGGGATTTCATTCGCTGCTATATGTATATGCAAGTCTATCACTGTGCATTCTGGCTACGTGGTCCCTCCAATGTCTTCTTCTGGATCTACTCCACCGAACGATGTCCTCTATTCCACATGTTCATTTACTGCTATATACGCAAGTCTATCACTGTCCATTCTGGCTACGTGGTCCCTCCAATGTCTTCTTCTGGATCTACTCCACCGAACGATGTCCTCTATTCCACATGTTCATTTACTGCTATATACGCAAGTCTATCACTGTCCATTCTGGCTACGTGGTCCCTCCAATGTCTTCTTCTGGATCTACTCCACCGAACGATGTCCTCTATTCCACATGTTCATTTACTGCTATATACGCAAGTCTATCACTGTCCATTCTGGCTACGTGGTCCCTCCAATGTCTTCTTCTGGATCTACTCCACCGAACGATGTCCTCTATTCCACATGTTCATTTACTGCTATATACGCAAGTCTATCACTGTCCATTCTGGCTACGTGGTCCCTCCAATGTCTTCTTCTGGATCTACTCCACCGAACGATGTCCTCTATTCCACATGTTCATTTACTGCTATATACGCAAGTCTATCACTGTCCATTCTGGCTACGTGGTCCCTCCAATGTCTTCTTCTGGATCTACTCCACCGAACGATGTCCTCTATTCCACATGTTCATTTACTGCTATATACGCAAGTCTATCACTGTCCATTCTGGCTACGTGGTCCCTCCAATGTCTTCTTCTGGATCTACTCCACCGAACGATGTCCTCTATTCCACATGTTCATTTACTGCTATATACGCAAGTCTATCACTGTCCATTCTGGCTACGTGGTCCCTCCAATGTCTTCTTCTGGATCTACTCCACCGAACGATGTCCTCTATTCCACATGTTCATTTACTGCTATATACGCAAGTCTATCACTGTCCATTCTGGCTACGTGGTCCCTCCAATGTCTTCTTCTGGATCTACTCCACCGAACGATGTCCTCTATTCCACATGTTCATTTACTGCTATATACGCAAGTCTATCACTGTCCATTCTGGCTACGTGGTCCCTCCAATGTCTTCTTCTGGATCTACTCCACAGAAGGATGTCCTCTATTCCACATGTTCATTTACTGCTATATACGCAAGTCTATCACTGTCCATTCTGGCTACGTGGTCCCTCCAATGTCTTCTTCTGGATCTACTCCACCGAACGATGTCCTCTATTCCACATGTTCATTTACTGCTATATACGCAAGTCTATCACTGTCCATTCTGGCTACGTGGTCCCTCCAATGTCTTCTTCTGGATCTACTCCACCGAACGATGTCCTCTATTCCACATGTTCATTTACTGCTATATACGCAAGTCTATCACTGTCCATTCTGGCTACGTGGTCCCTCCAATGTCTTCTTCTGGATCTACTCCACCGAACGATGTCCTCTATTCCACATGTTCATTTACTGCTATATACGCAAGTCTATCACTGTCCATTCTGGCTACGTGGTCCCTCCAATGTCTTCTTCTGGATCTACTCCACCGAACGATGTCCTCTATTCCACATGTTCATTTACTGCTATATCCTTAAGTCTATCACTGTCCATTCTGGCTACGTGGTCCCTCCAATGTCTTCTTCTGGATCTACTCCACCGAACGATGTCCTCTATTCCACATGTTCATTTACTGCTATATACGCAAGTCTATCACTGTCCATTCTGGCTACGTGGTCCCTCCAATGTCTTCTTCTGGATCTACTCCACCGAACGATGTCCTCTATTCCACATGTTCATTTACTGCTATATACGCAAGTCTATCACTGTCCATTCTGGCTACGTGGTCCCTCCAATGTCTTCTTCTGGATCTACTCCACCGAACGATGTCCTCTATTCCACATGTTCATTTACTGCTATATACGCAAGTCTATCACTGTCCATTCTGGCTACGTGGTCCCTCCAATGTCTTCTTCTGGATCTACTCCACAGAAGGATGTCCTCTATTCCACATGTTTTTCCTCGGAGAGTTTTTCCAGTGATTGACCATTGAACCTTCATTTTCGTTAGGAGTACCTTGGTTCGCACAGTGTCTGCTCGCGTTTCCACGAGCAGACACTGTGCGAACTGATTTTCATTCTATTAACAGTTGCTAATAAAAAAGTTGCACGCATATATTTTTATGATTTTGACGCCCACCAAACGTTGCGCATCTGAAGTAACTGTGCATAAATAATCTCAACCTTGAACCGGACCATGCAATTGATGCTAGATTCCAGTGCATAAGTGATTTAAAATCCATTCTGTAAATATGTCCATTGCACAATCTATGTATTCTCAAACTTAACTGCAAGGGTCAATAATTAGTTCTAAGCTTCCGTTTGAAAATTGTGGGAGTACATATAGTAGGTAGAGTGCGTTTCATTTGAAAGTGCACTTCGTGGTATAATCGCATTTGGTTTTGTTAGATAAAATTATGAAATACTTGCAAAGTCAGATGATTTTGTTCATTATATTTTTTTATTATTTATCTTTGTGCAATTTTTTGAAGCAAAATGGACGTTGTATACCTACGCCCTTCCCCACGTGCAATTATGACATATTGCATTATCGAATGAACGAAAGCGTAATATATATTTTTAAGCAATTTTAAGTTAGGAATGTGTCTAAGGTTAATACATTTATAAATAGACTTTCTTAATCTATTTACAGTGTTGTTTATTTAAGTTTCCATTTTAAGTTCCTGTCAATTATTAGGTACTCCTAAATATTTAATTTAATTTTTGTCATTATTTTTACAATGTCAATACTTTTGTAAAACATTTCAGTGAATTTTCCAACTGTCGATTTCTTCAAGATAATTCATTTCTATTAACATATCGACAAGGTATCAAATCAAGATACGCGAGATTTATATGCCAGGTCTATATTTTCATGTTTTTTTTTTCAAAATTGGACTCAAAAAACACCAACTTAGAGGCTTCGAAGCAAATATGTTCCATATATGGATTTACTCAGAATTCGGAGTAGAACATTAAGTGAGTCTGTGTATGTGTGTACCCTTATAACTTTTGATCCGCTCTATGCACAGAGCCTAAAATTTCAGAATATATAGATAGTTATTGGCCCACAAAACATTATTATACTCAGAATATCGAAATTTCGTTTCAATCAAGGGTTCTCAATTTATGAATTTTTGATTTATTTTTCCATATATTTCAAAAACAAAATTTCCAATTTTGTTTTTTTTTATTCAAGAGTGTTTCAAACATTTTTTTAAAGAAAAACATTTTATAATATAAATTTATGTGTATAACTGCCTATATTTCCATTTTTTTTTAAATATCGTAAAACACCGAAACACCCCAACTAGATAATTTAATTTCCTATAAAAAATACTTACATTATAGTAGTACTACTCAAACTTTTTTTAACAATTTTAATTAAAATTGAATCAAGCGACGACATCGTTTCATACAATGTATGGCAGTAAACACTACACAATATCTATGGGGACTCTCAATATTTTGATACTTAATCTCCAAATATACATACATACCATCGTGTTGTTTTCATATTCTGGGTAAGAAAAAAGCACAGACCTCCATACTATCCTATCCTTTCATACATACCTAGGTACATGTGTTGTATAGAAAACAAAATATCTTAAAATATACAAAAATTTGTATTTATGGGTTTATAGTTTGGTACTTATTCCTCAACTATACATACTATCACTATCGACAGTTGGATCTCATGTGTTACATGCAACTAGTAAATTAATATAATGTTTAGCGTTTTCTTCAACTTTTACATTATTTAAAATTCATTTGAGTACCTACCTAATATATTTTTTCACTCTACCAATCTAGATCTGATTTTAAAACAATTTATTAAGTACTAGCTTTTATGTCCCGCCGTTGGCCAAGAATGTAAAATTGTGAAGGAAAAAGCAATCGTTTTTATAATATTGTCACCCAATTATTTTGCAAAATCGGACTATGAAAAGTTGTTTGAAATATGATTGAATTTGATTGTAAAATGTTCAAGTGATGGCCACAACCCATTATTTTTTATATATTGCTATAAAGTGTGAATGAAGTATAATATACAATTTCTGCATGCATGGACTATGCGAAATGGTTTTAAATATGACTGTTTATCAACGTTGTAAAGAGATTGGTTTGGCCACAACCCCCATTTTTAAATATTATCATCGAAAACAAATTGTAATATGTACTTACCTATTGAATATTTAGTAATTTTGGATGTTGGGATGTGGTTAAAATTTGATTAAACAAATGTACTGAAAAGATCCAGTGTTGGTCACATCCCATTCGTTTTATATTTTTTCATCAAGTGTGCATTATATTTTTGCACAATTAGACTGATGAACTTAAAATTGACACAAAAGTCTACACTAACGAAGAAGAAGAAGACTTAAACTATGGTAAATAATTTGAATATAAACGTTGTGAAGAATTCAGTAATGGCCACAACCCCCTTTCTTTAAATATTGTCAACGAAATCAAATATATTATGTAGGTGTTGAAAATAATTCAAAATAGGATGATATAAATGGTTTAAATTTGATTAAACAAAAGTATTGAAAAGATTCTAGTGCAGGTTACATCGTCACATCCCACATCCCATTCATTTCATATGTATTTTCATCAAGTGTGCATATCGTTAATAATATTTCTGCACAATAGACTATTAGACTTAAAACTAACCCAAAAGACTAAATAAAAAAGAGAAAAATAAGTATAAGACTATAAGAAATAGTTTGTATAAAAAACTATTCCAATGGTCTACATAAAATAAGAAAAAATACATAAAATAGAAGAATTAGACTATTGGAAATAGATTGTATAAAAACTGAGCAAAAGGTCTTCATAAAAGAAGAAGAAGATTAATCTATAGGAAATAGTTTGTATTAAAACTGTCCTTAAAGGTCTACATAAAATTAAGAAGAAAAATAATTAGACTCCAGGAGCCGTCGCTTCAGACCCTTCAGTACCTCCCGTCCCATCAGGCCCTTCAGTACATCCCGTCCCTTCAATCCCTCATCACGTCCCTTCCCATCAGGCCCTTCAGTACCTCCCGTCCCTTCAGGCCCTTTTATACCTCCCGTCCCTTCAGGCCCTTTAGTGCCTCCCTTCCCTTCAATTACATCCCGTCCCTTCATTCGGGTAAGAAAAGTTTAAATCCAGAAACCATCCTGGAAGAACCGCGAAGAGATGTAAGCACGGTCTTCTTTTCCCAGGATACTCCACCTTTATAGGTAAAATGACCAAATACACGATGAAGAAGAAGAAAAAAGTTTAAATCCAGAAACCGTCCTGGAAGACCTGCGAAGAGATGGAGGGACAGTCGGACCTTCTTTTCCCAGGATATTCCGCTTTCATTGGTTAAATGACCAAATACACGAAGAAGAAGAAGAATAAAAAAAAAGTTTAAATCCAGAAACCACCTCGGGCACACGCTCGACAATTCGCCAAAGTTTCATTGTAATCGGACATACGGTTTAGGAGCACATCGCTTGCATACATTCATACATTCATAAATAAATAAATAAAGTAATTTTCCGATAGGAAATCAGTATATTGTTGATATGTAAGTAAATAATAATAGTTAGGTACCTACCTACAACAATGTTCTAAATAAATTCGATTCATAACAAATTTTATTTGAATATCAGAATCTTTCCGTTACCATAGTAACCATTCCAATACGTAAAAAATATCAAATGGTTTGAGACATTTTTTGAATATGTAGGTACCTACATACATTGGTTTGTTCGATGCCATAAAAATGAAGATTGTCAGAAAAATCAAATATTATTTACAAATTATTCAATTTTATTATGCCTATATCTTTACTAATAATAAACACATTTTTACAATATATGTCTTAAAACTTGCTGTAATGTCTTGTGTTTCATTTTATTATTTCATAATTACATTTAATTCAAAGGTTTATTATTTTCAAGAACATATTCATTCGGTAGGAAAATGAAATATTGTATGAAAAGATATTAAAATGGCGGCGTTCATGTACAAAACGCTTACTTTAAAAATAAGTTAAACATTATAATTATACAAAATATTCACCATGTTTTTCACTCAAACGCTAAGTTATACTTGAAAATATATTTTTTTCGTGTAAATACGTACTTCTAACTTTTAAACTAACAGATATTTGCGTGCAAAATGTATACTTTTTTGACAGATACGACTTGGAAAATTTTGTATGAAAAAAATAATTATTGAAATATTTTTAAAATTCAGCATTTTTATCGCATTATTTTTAGCGTGACACTGCATCAGGTATACAGGTACACGTTCGCACATAAATTAGATTTTTAGATGCTCTTGGTTTTTCAGAAGGCGTGAGACAAACACACACACACACACATACACACACACAAACACTAACATTTTGATTGCTTTATTACTTTAGATTATTGAAATTTGCAGATCGACCTTAATGAACGGCTACGGTCACTCCCTCAGTCTGACGGGGGCCGACACCAAACCCGAGAACCTCAGTTCCGGGGAGTCCCAGGGCCCGGGCCGCCAGGAGCCGCAGGACGTCAAACCACCGTCCCTGTTCGGAATCAAGACCGAGTATGGCGGGCAGCCGCCCCTGCACCACAAGCAGGACTACCACCCTAAGCAGGACTACCACCCGAAGCAGGAGTACCACTCGAAGCAGGACTACCACTCGAAACAGGAGTACCATTCCAAGCAGGAGTACCATCAGCACTCCATGGATATGATGGACCACCACGACGATGAAGAGGAAGCTGAGAATCTCTCACTCAATAACAATGATCAGACGCACATAGAGAACGTCAACTGATCCCAATACCAGTATTACTATTCATAGTTTTAGTCGTATACTAATTATTTGTTTCATTTGTAAATATTACCTATTTTTTTGTAATATTATCCCAACACCAATAGACATAGAGGGCATATAAAGCTTATCACCCCGTTATAAATAAATATATAAATAAATTATGTCTTATTCTGATTCGTCTGAATGTAAAAGCTTACTAAACGCGCAACTAAATCACAACCTAAATAGTTAGGATGGTATTAAAAAATCCTACTTATAAACTTATACATACTAAGATATGACTAACTAGTTCGCCGAAATGTTTACGAACACCCTTATTTATTTTTTTCATATGGCCGCATTGGCTTCACACATGTCAAAAAATAGATATATTCATGTTATCTTTGGATAACTGACATCGAAAAATGAAAACAAACACCGCGTTGTGCGATGTTAAGTCAATTTAAACACGATTACGATGAAGAATAACAAGGAAAAACGTTATAAGGGTTAAAATTTTCTGTCAATCTTAAGTATGCGTTGGATCATATGTGAAAGATCCGCCATTTTGAAATACTAGTCAAGCGTTAAACAACCTCTCGACCTAACTTGACGTCTTTGAAATAAATGTGTAATAAAGATAGTCACGGTTTATAAGTAAAAATTTTCGTCAATCACGCTCTATTACCAGGTACTATAGATAGTTTAAGTTTATAAGTAAGAAGGTTACAATATTAGAATGTCAAAAACTTGACTGAATATCGAGACCCATTACGTCACAACCGCGCGGATATAATCGCGCGGTGTAACGCGCGGTCGCCCGTTGATTAAGACGTTTTCTTATTCTGAAACGAATCGGAATAGGACATATTTTAAAATCAAATTGCTCAAATCTGTTAAAGAGTATGTTCATAAAAAAATATACCATAAGTATTTTCAACATTTCTCCAATGAATGTTCGTCACACAATTTAAAAATTCAGCATAAATTCCCTTAAATATATTAAAAACATTAATGGTTCTAAAGTGTTTGTTTATTTATTTATTTATTTATTTATTCATTTAGGAATACAAACAGTTACAGAAAATATGCATATAACTAATAGTAACATAGAATTCAAAGTTTATCTGCAACCTTACAGTATTCACAATATAAACATATGAAAGTGAAAATTTGCAAAGTAATACAATACTAATAAAAGACAAAACAAGTAAAGAAGAAAGAAAAAAAAAATCAATTTAAATTAACATAAACGAAATGAAATAGATAAGAAATTAATTATACAGAAATAAGTATTGAGGCGAGAAATAAATATTGAGGCGAGAAATAGAGAAACAAGAGTTATACATTAACATAATGATAATAAAGAGAAAAAAAAAAACAAAAATACATAAAATAAAATTAAAATTAAGGAGCCATAATTCAATAAAAGAGATGGTGTAGTATGTTATGACAGATGATTAATATCTCAATGGAGTATGTGTATTATTATGTCATCGCGTGTTGTGGTGATGATTTTTGAATGTGTTTTATTTCGTGTTTGAATGCTGTGTATGATTTGGAGAAGATGTGTGTGTCTGGAAAGGTTTTGTTGTATTCATTGCACATTCTGTTGGTTGGTTTCCTAAATCCTGCATTTGTGTTTGAAGTTGACGGGAGGAAGAGCAAGTTGTTTCTTAGGCATCTGAGTGGTGCATGTATGTTAATTGAGCTAACGAGTGCTGGACAGTCAAACGTGCTATTGATTATTTTGTGTAGTGTTGTCATGTCAAATAGGGTACGTCTCTCTTTTAGTGTGCATAGATTGTAATTATTAAGTAGGTCAGTGTATGGTAGTCGGGGATTCTGTGTTCTGTATTGCATAGTCTTGAGGTATTTTTTCTGAATTGTTTCAATTTTTTCGGCGTATATGTTGTAATGTGGATTCCATATTTGAGAGCAGTATTCGAGTTGTGAGCGGATTAACGTATTATATAATATTAAATATGAGCTGGTTTTTTTGAATTCTTTAGTCAATCTCATCACAAAACCCATCATTTTATATGCTTTGTTGATTATGTTTTCCACATGGATGTCAAAATGAAGTTTGCTATCAAACACAACTCCTAGATCCCGAATATTGTTGACTTTGTCAAGTGGATGAGTGTCGATGTAGTAATTATGTTGGATAATATTTTTATTTTTTGTAAATGTGATAGTCTTGCATTTAGCTAAATTAAGATATAGTTTATTTCGCTGACAGTAATCGTTTAATCTATTTAGGTCGTCCTGGAGAGCTGTGCAATCGTGTACATGTTTAATTTTAAGGAAAATTTTTAAATCGTCAGCAAATATTAAAAAATTACTATTTATGAAACATGAGTTGATATCGTTAATTAATATCGTGAAGAGTAGTGGGCCAAGGATTGAACCTTGAGGTACTCCAGATGTTATTTTTACTTTATTGGAGGAATGGCCGTTGAGAACAACTACCTGATGCCTATTTGTAATGTATGATTTTGTCCACCTGAGTAGGCTGCCTTTAATTCCATTATCTGATAATTTTTCCATTAATATACTATGGTCCACTTTGTCGAAGGCCTTCTTGAAGTCTGTATAAATTGAGTCAATTTGAATTTTGTCGTCGAGTGATTGGAAGAGATATTCTGAGTATACTAGCAAGTTAGTTGTCGTTGATTTGTTAGGCATGAAACCATGTTGCTCATCTACTATATTTCTTTTCACGGTTGCTAATATTTGTCCATGAACGATTTTTTCAAGAACCTTAGGTATTGCTGACAGTATTGATATAGGTCTATAATTTTCGATGTCATTTGTGTTGCCGCCTTTGTGAATAGGGGTAATGAAAGCTTTTTTCCATTTATCGGGGAATACCCCTTCTGATAAACACTGATTGAATATCAGCGCTAAAGGGTGACTTATTGAGTATGCAGTTTTTTGAAGAAAGAATGGGGGAATTTTGTCCGGGCCTGGACCTTTACTGATATCTAAGGAAATAAGAATTTCCCTAAGTTCACCTAGATTTATCCTGATAGATGACAGATTGACAGAATTATTACTATCTGGAATGAATTGTGTTAACAAAGTGGAAATCCATTTTAAAATGAATGTTTTTTTACAGAATTTTTTTTTTAATTTTTCCTTAAATATACATATATCTTAGATAAATAAATATTTTATGTGCTTATAGAGTGCATAAAAAATCAAATTGAATGACCGCTTAGACTTTTTTAATTTCAAATATGGCTAAAAATGCAATTAAACAAAAAATCATGTGTTTCCTATAATTATTTAAATCACGTATAAACCCTTTTTAACGCACGCGATAGTTACCTTTGATAACACATAACTTCATAGTGCATTAGGCGGTTTTAATATATCATGTTTTCAGTCACTAGATTTAGCGTTATATGCCCTCTTAATTATTGAGTTCAAATTTTTTTTTTCTCTAGATAATAAAGATGCAGTTTTTGCTCTTAAACATTAAACAATTTTGGGTTGAAAAAAGTGCTCTCCTGTGATAGATTATATTATCTTGGTTGGAAGAGATTGCCAGAGACAAAGGGACTACCTCGAAGGATAAGTTATCCAGTGGACGAGGGTTCAAATCCTGCCTGGATTGATTTTTTTCAATTACCTATAGCACAGTCATTTGCTTAGTTTAAAGAATCTATGAGGATGTATGTACTCGTTTTAAGGACATATTATATATTATACATACAAGTATTCAATCTTAAAAAAAAAATCACTTCATACCATCACGGCATATCCCACAATGTAGGGTAACCAGCGACAGGTTAGTGGGTATGCATTAATTTATGAAAGGAAGCACCACGCGTGCGTATTTCCCCACAACATTAATAAGGGTCGTATTACGATAATGTTTTTAAGAAAAATATGATAAAACGTTTAAGGGGGCATATCAACCTAAACACCTTATATATATATATATATATATATATATATATATATATATATATATATATATATATATATATATATATATATATATATATATATATATATATATATATATATATATATATATATATATATATATATATATAATATATATATATATATATATATATATATATATATATATATATATATATATATATATATATATATATATATATATATATATATATATATATATATATATATATAATATATATATATATATATATATATATATATATATATATATATATATATATATATATATATATATATATATATATATATATATATATATATATATATATATATATATATATATAATATATATATATATATATATATATATATATATATATATATATATATATATATATATATATATATATATATATATATATATATATATATATATATATATATATATATATATATATATATATATATATATATATATATATATATATATATATATATATATATATATATATATATATATATATATATATATATATATATATATATATATATATATATATATATATATATATATATATATATATATATATATATATATATATATATATATATATATATATATATATATATATATATATATACTTACCTACGTCCGGCAAAATTACTGCCTGCCAACAATTTCTTCCAATCATTTTAAATATCTTATATCAATGTTATGTTTATGATTGGTACCTATGTTGTTTGTTTAATTTTAATTGTAATAAATTTGTAGTAGGAAAAATACCTCGTTATCAATATTATTTAAAGACGCGACAATGTACGTGTCTATAATAATTATTTATTTATAATAAATATAAATAATTGTGTACTTATTAATTATTAGAACGTTGTGTGAATGTTTATACTTTTATGTATGTAATTATTACAAATCTTCGTCCACATTGCATTACCTTAACATAGGTAACTACAACTTAGATGACTTTGGGTAACAAATTCAAATTTGACATGCCTACTTTACGTTATGCAATGAATTTCACAGTGTTCCACTTTTAAATCAGAGTGTTATTAAAGCGCCATAAAATTAACCAATTACCTATAAATGATTGAGGTGGTTTGGACATATTGAAAGAATGAACGATGAACGACTGACCAAAAAAATATACACGGGTGCAAGAGATGGAGTGAATAGCAGAGGTCGCCCCAGAAAGGGATGGCATGACCATGTGAATGATATTTTGAAAGAAGGAAACAAAAAGTTTGAACAATCGACGATTCATGGATGTAAAGGAAGCCAGAAATGTCTGCAAAAATAGTATGGCGTTCGGTTCTCTCTGCTTACCCCGTAAGAGACATGGCGTGATGGTATATATGAATGTATAAATGATTGATTTAAAATAGTATTTTTTATTGTAATCGTATTGCATATTAAGAGGACATATACCCTAACCTAAATACCCCATTTAAAGCATTTTTTTTCAAATATAATAAACAGTGTGTTTCTTAATAAATTCGTTGCACAAATTTAAAATTCTGATTTCATAAAAAAATTTAAAATTTTCCCTCGTTTATCATAGCTGCTACAGGACTACTCGTGAAGTTGCTTAAAATAAGATTAAAATCAGCTTTAGACATGTTTGAGGTTAAAATTAATTGAATAATCATAATTATTTACATACAAAATAATGACAATGTCTTACTAAACATTGAGCTCACAAACGTTTTTTTAAGATTTGATTACGTTTGAGTGCAGATTTATACATTTTTTAAGATTGAGTCAAGATTATAACGAATTAAGAATGTGTCATGCCCTCTGGTCCAATAACTTTGCTCTTAAAATTAATGAATTTTGGTCGAAATTTGAAAATCTGAACGATGACTAGTTCCTTTAAATTTGCAATACTTGATGCTGCATTGTGGATGATAGATTACTGTATAATATGGATCAGTTATATACCTTAAATACTAATATTATGTGTAGAATATGTACGTAATGTGTGTCATGGATATAAAATATCTTTTGGTGTTCATTGTTATATGAATATTGATGTAAATACTTAGCGCAATCTTACGGACATTGTAATGTATCTTATGTACGTAGTATACATAAAAAAAACATGTGTATTGATATAATTTCTACTTAAAACTATTGACTATATTACGATTTGTAATATTATGTATTGTTAAAAAATATTTTAAGTATATTTGTAAGAATCCATCGCATCTTCATACTCTGTGTTTAAAAAATATTCTACATTTATAATAATAAAATATACGTTGTTGTTTTGACACTTTTGTATATAATATTTAAAGTTGTTAGTTACTTTTTAGGCACGCTGTTTATTTTACTTTTTTTTACTGTAAAATACGTTTTAAAAAAATCGCTCGCATACGTACGTAAATTATCAGCAGAAAAAATGTTTGTTTGGAGTACCTACAGTATATTCGTAATTTAAAAAGGCGTTGTGAATCAATCAGACTGTTGTGAATAATTAAATGTTCTTAATTTGAACTTCACGCACCGCAATGGTTCGTAATACAATGCACGAATTTTTCCTTATTACACGCATTGTCAATAACTCAAATTATTTTTTCGAATTTCGAACAATTATTTTCAAAAATCGTAATATAATTTAAATTAAAAGGCGTTTAATCACTCGAACAAATCAAATGATTTGAATAAATTATTCACAATTCAGATTATTAAATTTTTGTGCGTTGATATATTCATTAATCACACCAACAATATGTATTTTAAAATTATTCTTAAATTAAAATATATATTTTGTCAATTCCTTACGTAGTACATGAGATGGTTGTGAATAATTAGAGTATTTTCATTACGACATTGTAGTGCGTGCATATTCAATAATTGAAATTACGAATATCGATTGCATCTCCTAAGTTGACGAGTATTTAAAACAAATAAATAATGCTCTAAATAATCATATCGTAAAACGAAAAAAGCATCATAAAAAACTTTGAAATAAGTATGGGTGGTTAAAATAGGTAATTAAAATCAACAAGCATTTTAAACGCTGATATTTTGCGACGTAGCACCCGCCATTTTCTTTACGAGGGTGCCTTACAATTTTTAACTGAATTATTTGTTAATGGTAGCCACGGCCGATTTCACCAAGGTAAATCAAATCGATGATCAACTAAACGACGTTAAATTTGAGTTTGTATTTTTCTCGATTAAAAGGAATTAAACAATTTGTTTAAATCTGCATTTTTTTCGCCTTACGAAGACAATATCAACCATTGTATTTTTGAGACTATGTAAGATAAGCTCTTTTGTTAATTTATACTGTACCTACCTAGTTGAAAGACGATTTTACTCACTATATTAATAAAAATAAGTGAGAATTAAAAAAAAAAAGTATTTGAATGAAAATGATAATTTCAGATTATATTTTGCGACGGTGAGAACAATATTTAAATTATAGTGATCCATAAGCCAGATAGCGGAAATTCGAGATAGTACATTTTAATTTTGAAGATCTTTAAGCAGTCAGCGGGAATTTTTGATAAAAAATTAAAAGTTGATGATCCTCAAGCCAGTCGGCGGAAACTTTAAATCAAACATTTTAATTTTGAAGATCCTTAAACCAGCTAGAGGGAAATTTGTAATAAAATAAATTAATGATGATCATCGAGCCTTTAGACAGTTAGCGGAAAGTCGAGATCAAACATTTTGATTTTGATAATCTTTACACCAATATCTAAGCGGGAATCAATTTGTTCAATGAACGCTTAAAATAACGCTGAAAATTGTTTAAAGAAACCTTGGTGAAATTCGTCTCTAGTATTATTTTGTAAGAAATTAACTTGTAAATATATTATTATACTTTAATCCATGATATTGTCGAAATGACATCGAAATAATAATATTTAAGATAAAGTATCATCAAATGGCATATCTGGGGAGAAGATGCGATACTGAAATTAGATATTTAATTCTTTTTATACCTAATTAAGTGTTAATCTAAGTGTTAGAAGTAATAATATTACTTAGTCATTTTTTTTTACAAATTATATTTAGTGTTAAAATAATATTACTAACTACTTATGTACATACATTGCCGCTGATTCAAATTGAAAACGTTGTTCGCTATCGGTAAGCGTTAATTTTTTTGTATGGGATTTGACGTTTGTTGTAGAAAAAATTCTCCTACAAACATCAAAACCTATACAAAAAAAACAGCAATGACGATAATGAATGACGAATTCAATTTGACTCAGGGGCACTGTAATATTTTTTGTTGTTAAATAGGTATATTTTTTATCGTAGGTACATTTATTTTACACAGGGCTGAATTAAAGGAATTCAACTGGTGCCCAAGGTGGGGCAATAATAGACAAAAAAACGTCGTACATGATATAAAACTTAAATTCTAATCGTTGTGTAATAAATGTAGGCTCATTATTTAAGATTAAAATTATTTACAATTAGCGATTTTTTCACAGTTTTATTATTTGTAGAAAATTTTGGGCCGGGCGCTATATCCGCAGATTCGGCACTGATTTTGTCGCCATAGAGTGGTCTTTAAAGGAAACTTCAAGGGAAAAAAACAACAACACGATTCAATATCTTTATAATTTTTTCATAAAAATATACAATTTCTCAAGGTATTTCTGAATCTTTTTTGTGCCAAGTGCAATAGGAACAATTCAAAAAAGAAGAAGAAGAATCATATGATACGTAAAACAAAATGTCCAATTTAATTGGTGATTTAATTTTTATATAAAGATTATTTTTCTTAGTATACATTGACCCTCAAAAGAGTTAATATTTTCAAATTCAACCATTTTTTATTAATTTCTAAAATTAGAGTTCTATTTTCATATGTGCCAAATAAATTTTAAAAATCCACTTCTTAAGCGAATTTTTTTTTAATTTTTCTAATAAATTCTATTTTTGTTTTTCAACTCTTCATTTGGAACTACAGACCAATAATCTATAGGCATGACATAAACAAAATTTCTTGGTGCACACCACGTGACTGTGCCACCAAAATTTGGAGGCAATCAACATAACGTATTTGGATATTTTCAGAATAGTTCGGAATGAAAATTGAAACAGTACTCAACACTGATATCAAAAAATGCATTTTGTTTACAAACTGATTTAAAATTTTAAAATCAAATATTCCTATTATTATTCTGCGCTTTTAATAGATTTTTTTTAAATACGTTGTTTACTTATTAGTAATTATTAGTAATTGTGAGGAAATGAGGGTAAATTTTTCCATATCATTCTAACACAATAAAAACAATATTATTTATATTAAAATTAATGATATAAAAAATATACGGTAGGTGTTATTATGCCCTATATAAAAATGCTTTTATTTAACGACTGTACATATTAAACTTACCTTTAATAACGCATAATACTTAATAGGTGTTCTACCATGTTTTATAATATTAGGTACGAAATACGAGAAAATATTAATAAGTAATTCGATAGTAATGTTATTTGGTACCCCTTCATTAGACCGGTATTTCGTTAAGAAACCAATTGTTTAGTACCTGCGACGTGCGATACCATGGATGTAACTGGATGGAAGCATAGGTAAAATTGTTGTAACCGCGGGGGGGGGGGATCGCCGCCATCTTGCTCGAACCAAGTTTCATAGTGACCATGGCTGTAACTAAAGTAATGGATGGATGCATTGATCAAATTTTTGAAGCTGCAGGGCGAATTCTCATAAAGTGCTGATTATCTTCATATATATAATTTATTTTATTTTTAGTAAATGAAGCACAAGATTGGTTTAAACTGGAGTAAATAAAACCATTATTTCACTATAGAAAACTGTATATTTTCAAGACTTTACTGTACAGCTTCAAAAATATTACGAATGCCTCTATCCATCCAGTTAGTGTACATCCATGTGCTACATTTGGTTCGAGCAAGATGCCCGCCAGGGGGTTTCTCCACACCCCCTATTGGACTCAAATGTCTTAATACATATTGGTTCGAAAGTTACATCCGTTATCCATACATCCATGTGCGATACCGCAGATTACTGCGGGAAGATGCGACAAACCATCGGTAGTCGGATACTTGTGAATTATTAATCAAAGATTTAGTTCTATATTTATACTACCACTGGCGCCTCTAGCGGCCAAACGAAGCATGAAAAAATATGCTTGACCAAACAGATGTGCGCATCGCATTGAGAATACAGAATTAAAAATGTTTTTTAATGCACCTAGTTCACGCGAGTCACAATAATTATAACCAAACCCAACCTAGCCGAAAAATATGTATGGAAGACTTCTCTGTTTCGTAGGGGGATAAATTAAGCGACAGCGTCTTGAAATGATAATACTGTTTCATAAAACGGCGCTATATATTTTTTAGTTTTATTTTGTATTGTTTCTCAGTCGACTAACTGTTGATACGTATATGCCAAATATTAATTTAATTTGTACCCAATAACAAGTTGTCACATTTTGAAGACTTGACAAGTTGATCGCCTGAAATTTCCAGACTGAAAACACACTGAATAAATGTGCCTCTACTGGGAATTGACCTCGGGAGCTAAGGCTCAGAAGTCAGACATACAACATCACTAACTGAGCCAACACGATCGATAAAATATTAAATATCATACATCGCACATTTAATTCATTTTAAATTACACGTGCACAGTGTCATTCTTAATACATTTTGAAATTATACACTAGAGGGGTATAAAACAATACACGAGAAGTAGCAACAATTGTTTTTTTTACGCGTACCGCCGGTCTAATTGAGGTGTGTCCAATTTTTTAAATAGTAATAGTTACAATTTTGTTTTCTTTGATTTCAATATAATCGTTGTTTTGTTTATATTATTAGATCAAAATGACGAAATTAATTTTGGCTCCAATCATGGCCCTCTGGATTCGTTCGTTTTCCTCGATAAGCCGAAAGGTTGAAAACAAAATGGCCGACGTATCAGTCGTATGGAGTTTGACAGCTATCATTTTTGGCGATCAATCGCTTTTCACGGATTTAAATACACTTTGTATACAACAAAACTATATTAAAAAACATAAATCCACTACAATATTTCAATAAATGGTGAAAATAACATAATTATGATTGTATGTGAAAAATATAACGACAAATTTTAGATACTACGGTGACCGTATTTCGTTTTAAACAAAATAAAAGAATCATTAAGATATCAAAATAATTTAATATAGTGTACCTAATGTATAAATTAAAATAACGATGATGTGACAATATATGCATCTCGATGTATTTACATTAATATCATATACCTTAACAAAATAATATCACAATTATTGTTTTATATGGTTTAATATTAGTGAATAAATGGCGAAAAATGATAATATTCCTACTTACTGCGATTTTAAAAACTACTCAACGAGACATCACTAACCGAATACTTATTTATATACAAAAATTACAGTATAGATGCGAAATCGTTCGACAAACGTCGGCCATATTGAAAGTTATACCTCTATATATTACGGCATTTATTTAATAGAAAAACAGTAAATCCTGAGGGCGCTGCTCCAAAGGTATCAAATCTAGACATGACTAAATTCCAGTTTGTCGGTGTCTATGTAGATCATGACTTTGGAAAAGTTCATTCAAAATCGTACCAGAATAATATATGATTTAAAATAATAGTTTTTATAATGTTTGGTTTTATATTATGTAACGGTGAAATCATTTTACTACCTTGAAACATATTTTTTTGCAATTTGCTGGCTTGACACTAGGTATTTCATATCATTATGGGGGTACAAGGAAGCCCATATAGGGATATACACCAAGAGCCCACCACAGTTCTCTCTAGGGCCAGTCGTGCATAAAACATGTCTCACATTATCTTACAATGGTGACCCCGACGTGTTGTTGCATCACGTAAACCGCTTTTTATTAACCTCCCGTGTATATGTAAATCTAGAACGGTCACCACTTTACAAGCTTTAAATTCAACTCTAACCTAAAATCGACAGTGGTGACCCCGACATGATATCCTCATGTTCACATAATATTTAAAATATGATTAATATGACACGATTCTAAAACCTACGATGAAGTTTTACAATAATATCCAGAAATAAAATAAAAAACATTAGAATGTAGAGTGTTTAAATTTCTGTTTAGTGTATTTATATCGATTTTAAATGTTACCAGAACTGAGCGTGAATATTATTCATTTATGATTTTAAGAATAAGTTTGACCAATATCCATGTATACTGTATACTTCAAATATACGAATAAATACGCATAATAGGTCACCGTATAACGCATACATATGAATATTCCTAAAACTCTGTTAGTATACAAGTCAAAATTGAAGGAACAACGCATTTGAAATAAATGTATTTGAAGAAAAAATTTCTTAATCCAACTATGATTTTAATCTTAGATTTCTATTTATTCGTATTTTTTCGCTACTTTCACCACCACCAGCTCAGTATGTGGAGGATTTAATCGTCCCTGTAACAGAAAGCCATGTTAACGTCACAAAATGCATAGCATCAAGGACATCTCATGAAGGTTAGAGATCTCAGCACCGAAGTGCAAAAAAGAATGGCAATTCCAATTCTTGGAATGTCATTGACTATAGACCTGTTTCTCGGGCAACTAACAGGTATTATTTCAAACACGTACCCAACAACAAGTTGCGACATTTTGGAAACTCGCGATGTTTATAGTATTACAGATACAGACTGAAAACGACGAAGGCCAATCTCTTGATATGAAGAGCATCAGAGCCAATATCTCTGTAAATAATTGCAGAATTAATGGGAACCTACTGATAACAAATAATCACCGTATCTATGACAGAATTTCTTGAAAGCTTGGATTGATTACAATATTAACTAATTCTAGGGACTTAAGTCTATTACATACTTGATTTATCAATCTTCTATTCACATTATTTGCTGCTTGTTCAACGAAAAATACATAAGAATTGAATGTGAAGAGAAACTTTGTACCTCTTTATGAAAACATCATTTTTTTTATCATGGATAAAACTTTAATGAACTACGGTAGAATTTTGACCTCTGAAGGATCACTAGTAGGTATATACAAATATACTCCTTTGGCGCTATTTTGTGGTTCATTCTTGCGTTTACAATCCCTATTTACGAAGCGTGTGGTGGTGATAGTAAAAAAATCGAATATGCAACCAACGTGCAAAAAATAATGTGACGCAAAAAATTATACATCCCACAGGCCTTAAAGTGCACCATACACGGACACTACTTTCAATGCGGCCCGGTTTCCAACGCTTAAAAGAGATTCCAAAATACAGGTAACTCCAAACATCGCTTTACACGCAACGCTTAAAACAGCATTCAAAACAGAGATTACTCCAAGCATCGCTTTACAGTACTTTACATAGTTTACACGATTATACAGTACTGGAAAAATTATTATGGATTTTTCGTATTTGATGGAATTTTGGAGTTCGGGATCCAATTAAACACAAATCGAATACTCACAATCATTAAATTTATTTTTGGTGGTAAAGGTGATGCAATATAATTCATATAACACCTGTCAATACTTTGTTTGACCTCCTTTGGCTGAAATTAGAGACTTTACACGATGTGGCATACTCTCAACCAAAATTTTACATAATATTTTTATTTTTGGAGAGTGAAACCACACGTGGATTAGCCTCTCAATCAGCTGTGTTTTAGTCGTGATTGGCACTTCATGAATTTCATTTTTAAGTACATCTCACAAATTCTCAATGGGATTCATGTCTGGAGAGTTTCCTGCCCATGGAAGGACCTGAATGTTGTTCTGAGTGAACCAGGTTTTTACTTTTTTTGATGTATGGCATGGGGCCGAGTCCTGCTGGAAAATCCAAGGGCTTAATCCATACCAATCCCTTGTTTGAGGTAGTAACCGATTTTCTAGAACTTGGAGATACTTTTCTTGGTTCGTGGTACCTTGCACAATATGAAGGCGACTGGAACCATGAAGGGAAAAAGCACCCCATACCATAATTTTTTGTGGAAATTTTATTGTTTTCTTGAGGTATACAGGCAAAAACTCTTCCCCAGGTCGACGACGTACAGTCGTACAGTCTTCCCTGTCATCTAAAACGGCTATTGTAGATTCATCAGAAAATACAACCTGAATGGAAAATATTCATCATACAGAATGTGAGTCCTAACTTCAGTCGCAAACAGACTATAACTTTTCTCTAGGTAAATGATTATTTTACAAATATTGCACAGTGAACTTTATTTCATCGTAATTGATAATGATTACAGCATTTTCTTTTATCGGTACACATTCTTTAAACACCTATTGATTATAAAAATCTTCTTTTACCTTCTCCCATTCACGAATAGTCCAGGTTTCATGCTGCTGGACCCATGAGTATCTAGACTCCTTCATTTTCTCTGTGAGCCGTGGCTTCTTCCTTAGGCGGTAGGCTCGCAAACCACAATCTAAGAGTCAATTGTTGACTCTTCTCGTACTTATTAATAACCCTTCTTCTGCAAGAATGGAAGATATTTTTTGCAGGATGCTCTTCTGTCTTCAAGGGCAATTTTCCTAATCTTCCTGTCCAACCTGGGAGTAGTTTGCTTCTATCTCCCGCAGTTTCCTGGCCTTTTCAAGTCAACATCTTGGTTGTTTTTAATTTTATTCTTAATTAAACTTACAACTTGTGTAGATATAAACAGTTTTTTGGTCATTTCTTTTTGTTTTAGAGTAGAATTCTTCAATAACACCTTAATTTGACCCACTTTGCGAGGACTTAAATCACTATTCTTCCCCATTTTACTCTCATCCAGAAAAAACGATAATTTAATATATTTTAACAAACTTGTGTGATAAAATAATAAAATATAATTGTCACAGACACATAAGAAAAAACACAAAAGGGAAAATTGTGACAAAATTGTGTTATTAATATCACTCGTATATCGGGTGCAGAACCATTAAGTGAAGTAGTGGAAGAACACAATCAAGTCGCGACAGGTAAAAATCAGTGTTTCCAATGCAAATGTATTTTAAAATGTTGCTATTTATGACAAATATGAGACACAATACATGCTAAATTAAAAATATCAACAATTGAGTTGCATGTTAATCGTTTTAGTACTATAAAACATCAATAGTCTAACGAAATACCTCTGTTTTAAAAAAATCCATAATAATTTTTCCAGTACTGTATGTGCAAATGTATAATATAAATAAATGTATATCGAAAAATTATATAATAAATGTTTAATATAATATAAATGTATATCGAAAGTTTCGACACTTAAACAGAATACATCGCGAGCGAATGTCACACAAAAAAGTCAACGCAAACGGCAGCCATGTTGACTCGTCGGTAACGACGACAGCGAATAATTTTACAGATTTCTGTTTTACCAAAAAGGATGAAAATCGCGTTGAAAATAGAACACGTACTATTTTTTTGCCCATCGCGTTGAAAATCCCGTCGAAAACCTGAAACCCGTTGAAAACAGCTTCCGTGTAATGTAGACTTAAGTATAGGCAGTTTATGCCATGCAAAAAATGGATGTTGGATTTATTTATTCATTTATAAATAAATAAATAATTAAACTCAAATAATAAGTAATTGAGGGCCAGGCTTACGTCATAATATAAAGGCTATTTATTTAAAGGATACTACAGCAGTTAACAACGATTGGATAATCTGAACCCTGAGTACTAGAGGCGTTCTGAGATAACAGCCTTTCATGTGTCGAAAATTGCTATCTTTTCACATCAGTTATAGTATGAATCGTGTTTTTTTTATATCCGCTACGGAGGAATATTACAAATCACGTCTTACATTTATAGACACTTTGGTCTGTGGAAACCCCTCGATAGTCACCTTTATAGTTCAATCGTACAAAGTTGACCGAGTCCGGCCGACGGTAATTTTCACTACGCCTGCTTGCTTGTGAATTGGCAATGTGTATAGCACAAACGAAATAAAGAATAATTTATTAATTTTTATTGACAAACTTTTTTTTAATATCTCAATAGAGACGAAGTTGGGATATTGTAGAAGAACCAGGAACTCGAGGCACCTACAGGGCTTACGACCTGTCTTCGGCTGGTTTGCGTGATCACTTTATGCGCTTGCGCAACGTTCACCAATTATGTCTTCTTATTGAGTTCCCTTATCAATGTAATTTTTGAAAGTTCTATATATTTGAATAATGTGTAACAATTCACTCGAAAATAAGGAACTATACTATTGCCATCTATGAAATAACGGAGAAACCTTTTTTGTAAAGCCATCTATTGAGAAAATAGTTTATTTGTAAACAATGAAAGCAACAGTCCTTATAGATGAGATGACGGTGTCTCGCACAGATGTCACCCCTGAACTGTGCCAGAAATAATATTCTATTTTTGGCTTGTTTACCTACTTGTAACAATGTGTATGTAAATCGAATATTTTAATAAATTTATTATGCTTCATACTATAACTGACGCGTTAAAAATGCCACCAGTACTCAGTGTTCATGTCATATCCAGGATGCTGTTACCTGTTGCAGTATCCTTTTACTATGACGCAAGCCTGGCAGTCACTTGTTCTTACCCTGTAAAGTCCTTGCAAATAAAATAGTTGTTTCAAGTAACCAAGAATCAAAAATTATTGTTAGCGATCATACAAAATTTATAGGCAATTTATTAATGTATACGAACAAAATCGAACGAATATTATAGATATAATATTTGTCTTTTATTTGCATAATGATTTCTTGTGTTTATTAATCAATTATATTATTTTTTCGTTAATTAAAAAAATATTTGTATCATAGTGTGACTTCGTATAACGATTAGGCACTCAATTCATTACAGAAAACGCAGTTCGTACAATCAAGAGATCTTTAATGTATTCATGAAAATATTAATATTAATATGGAAATGTTGTGCATTCATTACATACTTTGTGCATTTGTGAAATATTTTAAATTGTAATCTCGACTAAACTATGTAGTTAGGATCGGTATTAAAACTCTTAAGTACTTATAAACATATACTAAGATGTGACTAATTAGTTCACGGAATCGTTTACGAACACCCCATAGATTTTTATTATAACATACTAGGTGTAGTACTCCGTGCAAAAAGTGAGTCATGGAATATCGCGCGTTTGACGTTTTCAGTTTTCCTTACATTTCAACCCATCCTAGATAACTGTTGGTTCTAAATCTTAATAAACAAAGTGTTTTTTTTTTCGGCAAATAAATCCGAAAACAATTCACATTAGCCGTTATTCTCTACAGAAAAAACGATGTGGTCTGTCAACAAAAACGTCAAAATATCCCCGGAAAAATGCTACACTTCGATTCATACAAAATTTGCTAACTATGACGTCTAGTATATTATAATAAAAATCTATGGAAAACACTCATAATATGACCGCATTGGGCTCACAGATGTCAAAAAATAGATATATGAATCTAATTTTCAGATAACTGACGTCGAATAAAGAAAACAAAAAAACAAACACGATTGCGATGAAGAATAACAAGGAAAAACGTTATATGGATTACATCTTTCCGTCAATCTCAAATATGCGTCGTATCATATGTGAAAGATCCGCCATTTTGAAATATTTGGTGTGACGCGTTAGTCAACCGTTAAAACAACCTCTCGACCCGTCCTAACTTGACGTCTATGAAATAAATGTGTAATAACGATATAGTCGCGGTTTATAAGTAAGACGGTAAGTTATTATAAACTGCATTACGAGTCTCATCAGAATTGATTTTTGTCATGTCATATAAAATCATCTCAAACTGAAATGTTTTCCATTTTGAAAATAATATTTGTTTATCTTGTATATACCTACTTATTTATATTTTAAAGTGATTACGTCATTTTTGTATATCAAAACTAATTTATTTCTGTGTTTTTCTTAATTCATAAATAACCAATCAAATTTATTTTGATATGTTATATCCATAATTAAAAGTAAACCACTTTTTGATTCTACATGGATTTTATTATGAGCAATATGCCTATTTCGTCTTGTTAGGGCATTTAGTAGCTTATGCTAGTAAATGCCCTAACTTATAAGCTAGTAGGTAAATGCCCTAACTTATAAGCTAGTAAATGCCCTAACAAGGCGAATTAGGCCTATCGCTCATAATAAAATCCATGTAGAATCAAAAAGTGGTTTACTTTTAAATATAGATAGGTATAACTTATAATGGAATTCTACAAAATAAAAACTTAGTCGATCATTATTTTGATAACTTCATTGTTTCTTAAGTAAATCATAATTGTACTTGTATGTTACCAATATCCTTATATATTTTTTGACTAGTTCTTTACTCCTCATTACCCCTAAGCCCTAAGGGATGATATTCGAATTTAATAAAGGTAATTGGAATATATTTGTGTTTATATTTATCATACTTAAATGAGGAATCATTTGTATGAGAATGAATATGTACTTGTCACAAGGACATATTAATTCTTTCAAAAAAATCAAATTAACGTTAATTTGTTTTTTATAAATTTATTTATTTATATTTATTTTATTTCAAACGTCGTAACCATTTTTTTAAATATAAATATATTGTTAAATTGACAGATCGACCGACCGACGCCCGATTGAATCAACAATTGAAAAAAAATATAAAAAAATATAATGTCGGGAACTACTAAACAAAAACACATTATTTCATTAATCGCTTGACTGTTTAAAATCTTGTTCACTTGTACTGTGTTATGTATGTTTTTTTCATAGTCTTTTACTAATTTATTATTCGACAGTGTTGAGATTTGATTTTATACAATGTTCATAATATGTCATTTTTATCTTACGTATTATAAACATGTCTTATTGCCCACACGGTGGAAATTTATACTTACTTTCAACAAGTATTCAACAAATTGAGTAACGTGTTTAGATGCACAATTATTACAATTATAATTTTTTTTAAGTTGGATATCTAAACACGCCATATCCCTTTTAGCCGGAGTGTTTCAACAAAGATTGAAGTAAATGTGTAGTTAAAATTTTTTTAATTTTTTTTTTTATATATATTTTTTTGATTTTATAAAGTTATGTCGTTTGACGGAATAAGATCGACGAAAAAAACAAGTATTGCACAATTTTATGTAATCAAATTATTTTAACTACAAACGGCCTTTGTTGGTCAGTTGGTTAGACATCTGACACCTGAGCCAAAGGTCGGTTCGATTCCCGATGAAGACATTGCTTTCAAATGTTTTTAGTCTGGTTCTGTGTTAAATCTCCAGAATTCGGCCTCTTTTTATTGGGTGTGTGTTAAATAAACATTTGAATAAACTTACTTTAATCTTTGTTCAAAAAAACTCAGCATTCCTGTTAGAATTATATCATTTTTCTCTTGAGTTTTAAAATAATGATGAAAAATAGTGAATTAATAATATGAAAGTCATATTCCAGTGTAAAGTGTGTAGAGAATAATTAGTATTATATCAGAATTGTATTGCATACTTAATAACTATTTATTTAATAATAAAAACCACTTATTAATTACTGCTTAGTAAAATACGTGTAAAGTTTTTAATTTTTTTGTAAATAATATTGATTAAGTAGATATCACTGGAAGTTGTTTAGAGAGAGGAGGACGAATTAGCCATAAAATGAAAGTCATAGATGAAAAATAAAGAGTATTCAATAAACAGTGTTAAAAATTATACATTATTTTGTTTTATTTATCAATTTTAAATAAATAATATGTCCTTGTAACAAGAACATAATAAATATCCTCATGCATTCCCTAAACTTAGCATAATTATATTTTTTCTACAGGTACAAGCATTTATGCTTACAGAACAAGCATTTATGCATACCTACAGTGGCGGATTAAGCACTACGAAGGCCCCAGACGCACAAGCATTTGGGAGACCCTCAGAAGCACTATACATAAAACAAAACAATTGCCGCGCAGCGAGATTTCATCACATTTTTATTAATTTCATTCTTTATAAATCAAATTATAAAAATAACTCATTGACTATAAGAAAACATCCCGCTCTAATGGAGGACACAATGAATGATATATAGTCTGCACAATATGTAATTTATAGAAAATTTTGATTAAAGTGTCTATAGTAGGCACTTGCAAAAGTAAATTTTGAATATCTTTTCCCCAGGACTGTCAAAATATACGTCTTTGGAATAAAAACAGTTTTATTTGAGAACTGCATTGTATGGAATAAATTTTTCAAAATTTGAATTTGTTAAACACTTTCTATTTAAAATTAGATTAGATAAAACGCCTTTTAATTTTTTACTGTAAATAACTAGAAAAATATAAAGCCTTTTACTTTAAAAGAAAGAGAATATAAAAACCTATTGAGTATTTTTTTTTACTTTTTATACTCCTTACTTTAAAAGAAAGAGAATATAAAAACCTATTGAGTATTTTTTTTTACTTTTTTTACTCCTTACTTTAAAAGAAAGAGAATATAAAAACCTATTGAGTATTTTTTTTACTTTTTTTACTCCTTACTTTAAAAGAAAGAGAATATAAAAACCTATTGAGTATTTTTTTTACTTTTTTTACTCCTTACTTTAAAAGAAAGAGAATATAAAAACCTATTGAGTATTTTTTTACTTTTTTTACTCCTTACTTTAAAAGAAAGAGAATATAAAAACCTATTGAGTATTTTTTTTACTTTTTTTACTCCTTACTTTAAAAGAAAGAGAATATAAAAACCTATTGAGTATTTTTTTACTTTTTTTACTCCTTACTTTAAAAGAAAGAGAATATAAAAACCTATTGAGTATTTTTTTTACTTTTTTTACTCCTTACTTTAAAAGAAAGAGAATATGAAAACCTATTGAGTATTTTTTTTACTTTTTTTACTCCTTACATTAAAAGAAAGAGAATATAAAAACCTATTGAGTATTTTTTTTACTTTTTTTACTCCTTACTTTAAAAGAAAGAGATTATAAAAACCTATTGAGGAGATTATCAACTAGTATCATGCCGATATTGTATTCTGAAAGTTTCATCACAATGTATCTGTGTATATGTGTTTTTTCTACTTATCGATTGGACATTTAACTATTTTCAAATTTGGCAATTTGTATATCTAATTCTTGCTTAGACCCCATTAGATTTTGAAGGATATCTGATCATTGCTTCTCAATTTTTTTAACTGTCAAATATTTCAAAGTGATACCAAGCTCCAGGAAACCAAAAAATATATATTTTTATTTTCAAATTGCTAAAAAGGCATATCACTTACATAAAATAGCATTAATGAATTATCAAAAATTCAAAATAAAATATATAAATAAAAAATAATTGAACAAACAAATGTCATAAAAAATCTGAAAAATTTTCATACAAAATTTGAATACTTTGTGAAGTGACTTGATAGTGAGGAGTTTAGCGTTGGCCACAACCCTCTCACTTTATTTTGGAATTACACTACTTGGTATTAAAAAAAATATTTTTTGTTTTTTCCACAAAAAATATTGTATATCACAGATTTGGTTACACTATTCCTAGAGGCATTTAGCGACCAAAGATGATGATAGTAATTGAGTGCTCATTAAGGGAATCCTGGGAGTACATTGGAGTCATAGAATTATAAGGTATATAATCTAAGATTGGAGTATTTTCTACTAGACCTTAAAAAAACACGAGCCTGTCCCGACAGTAAGCTAAAATCATCCGCGCGTAATATGAATGCTAGACAAACGCGGTGCGCATGTGCAACGAAATGTCACTTATATCTTGAAATGTCACTTGTATCTACAATTTTTTGTATTTTGTCACTTATTTTCAATGAGATAAAAAGTGAAATAACGGACATACAGTTGATGAATAATTTGAAATACAAGAAAACAATAGAAACATGGATTAGAAACAAGGGCATTATATACTGCGGAAACATGATCAAGCTACAATAGTTTATATTTTTATTTTATAATAGGTATATTTTATAACAAGTTTTAGTTAAATACAAGTTTAATATTTTTTCTGTCAGATTTAACGAAAAAAAAAATTCTGCCACCTCGGTACAGGCTCAGCCTAGTGAGGTGGTGTATACCAAATAATACTATAAAAAAATGTTTCATATAACTTATTTAAATTGTACTTTTTTTTAATATTTTTATTGTTTGTATATTGTTATATTTTGTTTGGTTTCAATAATAAAAAAAAAATCTTGGCTTTCCGAAGGCCGATGTTATTCATATTTGTGTGGATAAAAGCATAGAAAAGAGATACTTTGATAAAAATGACATTTCATTGCACATGCGCACCGCATTTATATTACGCGCGGATGATTTTAGCTTACTGTCGGGACAGGCTCGTTAAAAAACACGCCAGGTCATTTTGAACGAGCTGTCAAAATTGACATTAAACACGAAAATTTCAACATCATACTATGTAAAAAATATGTTTAGATATATAATTAATATGAAAAATGTGATCAAAAGCGAATACATAATCAACTTATTCCTAACCTCAAATGACAAAAATGTTGATAAAATTTCAAATCAACGCTTTTGTCTGTCTGTTGTTTTTGTTAAACTCTTGCACACCTGTCGCTGGTCACCCCACACCACACTGCAATATTCCGTGATTTTTTAATGAATGAATGAATAAATAAAATAACAGAACTCGGTCAGTATATTTGCATTTTTTTATTTACATTTCTTGCATAATATATAGTCTAAATGTTTACCAAATAAAAAAAAATGGATTAGTTTTAAGTATATAAATTTCCGAGATTATTTGAAATTCAACCGTGTTAAGGGACAGGCATTTCAATCTCGGTCAATCGGAGTTGGTTGGCAGCCCTAGAAGTAGTGTCACATCTGTGGGTGCCATCCTTGTTTTTAAGAATTAAGATATAATTTCCATCGGTTGATGTTTGTCACCTATCTCGCTCTGTTCCATAGCGTACCCAGGAATGGTGAAAGAGATGTCAAGTGTTTTGTGATGTTCGATTTGAATCGAATATGCCACGCTGACAGGTTTAAAGTTTTTGTTTTGACATAACTTGTAACATTACTATCGTATTTATACTATGTAAAAATATAAACATACATCTTGATTGTCAGATTTATTAAAAATAACCTAATAAAGATCTAAAGTAAACAGTTTTCATAAACTTCACACACAAAACAGTTAACTAAATCATTTATACCTTTTTTGGCAAATAACACCCGATCGGGGTGAATAGCCAGATTTATAAAAAAAAAAAAATAAAATAAATATACAATATTTCTGTTAATTTTTTTTTTTGACGAGGTAAATCATGATTTTTTTTAAATTTTTATATTGTTATTAAAAAAATATCAATCCATACAACATCAACTTAGTAAAACTAAGATTTAAAAATGTATAATCGTTACAATTAATAAGAAAAAAATAAAACTTTTGTCATACACACAATAAAAATATATTTAAATGTCTAAAATAAAAAAAGGTAGATAAATATAATACAAAAAATAGTGCTTACCTTGACTTTGCCTTGACCCATGAGATCAGACCATAGATTTTTATTATAATATACTAGAATGATGTAGTACTCCGTGCAAAAATTGAGTCGTGGAATATCGCGCGTCTGACGTTTTGGTTGGCAAAATATTTCAGTTTTCCTTACATTTCGACACATCTTAGATAACTGTTTGCTCTAAATCTTAATAAACAAAGTGTATTTTCGACAGATTAATCCGAAAACAATTCACCTTAGTCATTATTCTCTATAAAAAAACGATGTGGTCTGCCAACCAAAACGTCAAGAATGCCTCACTTCGATTAATACAAAATTTGCTAACTACGTCATCTAGTATATTATAATAAAAATCTATGGACTGGACCACAGTGACCACAAGCTCACTTTTTGTTTACCACTTTTACCAAGGTCGTATGAGCTGTCAAGGTTGACATTGACAAGGTTGAATTTTCAACATTATAGTGTTAAAAATCAAACATACGACTAGGTAAATAAATAATATGTTGAAAAATATAATTTATTTGAAAAATGTGATCAAATGCAAATTCATAAAAGCTAGTTAGTGTGTTCTATGATAAAAGCGTATTCCTAACCTCAAATGACAAAGGTGTTTACAATAACATTTTTCTGTAACCAATTTCAATTTATAAAGCAACCAATTTACATGAAATTTATAAAGCAATTCGCTCTCGCAAGTCGCTATAATCATTAAAGACTAACTAAACCTAACTGAAAATTACAAGAGCTAAATAATAGTATGAAGTGTACGTAATTCTCCATTTTCCTTAATTTATGGTTAGGTTCAGTTAGTATTGAATAATAATAGGGGCTCACTCTTGTGAGCGAGTTGCTTTATGAATTGAATGTAAATTGATTGCAGGAAAAATTTTATCATCACCTTTGTCATTTGAGGTTAGGAATAAGTTTATTATGTATTCGCATTTGATCTCATTTTTCAATAAAATTATATTTACACCATATTTACGTAGTTTTATGAAACCTGTCTATGATACCTACTATTTTTAGTACTACCTATTATACTATTTTCACGTTTAATGCCAACTTTGACAGCTCATCTGATCTTAGTAAAAATAGGCTGTGGTGTATTCTAAGGTCTAGTACTCGCGATCTTTTTCGGCCCTAGTGACGAGTTTTTTACTCTTAATTTATGCTTTTCCTACCTAAATATTTTTCTATATTAAAGATGCCTTCATTTTTCATTGTTTTTCCTAAAATTTAAATAAAACCATTAATTAACTTAAAAAAATATTTACCTTGCCACTACGGTGCCAAGATTGCTAATCTAGAAGGTACCTTGGAAGGTCATGTATTTTTTTTTGTTCACAACGAAGAATATGCAGAGCGGGTGGTGGTTTAAAAACAAACTCTAATTTGAGATGTAACAGTTTAATACAATTTGGCACTCTACAGCCAAGTGTGAATATTTTGTACAATTTAAAACAGAAGTATAAATTGTTTTCAGATATGAAGTAACACAAATTATAAAGACAGTTATCTTTAAACAGTCGGTAAGTGTATCAGCTGGGATGGCGGTTCAATTGTCAGCTGAGGACCCCATGGAAGGTAGTTACGAGAGAAGTGGAACATCTGGCTATGAGGGAAACCTCAATGAAATGAATTTGCTTACGTTGCTTCTGTATCGTGCTATACACTGTGACTACAGATTCCAGATAGCTTCTCAAATGGACGTGGCGGGAAAATTTGATGATATTGTGATGAAATATCGCAGACCTGATGGTTCTCTGGAGACTCTCCTTCTGCAAGCCAAGCATCGCATGGGAAAAAGCAAATCTCTCCAAGTGCAACAAGGGCTGCTGGTCAACACAGGAGACTTTAGTCTCGTCCAATACCTCATCTCGTATGGAAATGATATTATCAACAATCAAGAGTTGGGAGATAAAAAGACATTGGTCATTTTTACAAATGTTGGCATCGACGCCCAGAATCGTCATTATTTCAAACCTGTAAACGAAAATGACATAGACGTCATTTGGAAATTAGATCACTTTACAAACTGCCATTATTGGCTCAACGAAAAGATCATAGATCCATTGAAAAAAGCTTTGCACGATTATGAACTTAAAGAAATGGCCGATGAGTTCCTTAACAGAACTGTTCACAGCAAACCATTCAAAAAATGGGATTACATTTTTAAAAAATACATAAAACTCTTAAGAGAAGTTGTAGATTCTCATGGAGAAATAATATTTTGTGAAGCATTCATCAAAAATGATGTTTGTTTTAGTGATAAAGCTAAAATATTTAGAGAAAACATAATTCAAAATTTATTGAAAAATTCTCAATTCATTGTTGAAAAACTTCGTATGAATAAAGAATTATGTATGTTGGATGACAGCTTTTATAATAACTTCCTGTCAAGTGTACAGAGCAGAGATAGTAACATGCTTACATTGTTAAATATCATTTTAAAGCATCTCAAAGTTGAAAGAAGGATTATGTCATTGGACGGACCACCTGAAAAAGATTCTATGTGGCCAGATGATTTAGAGAAGGAATTTTTAAAATTTTTGGTATTCATCGTGAACCAACCGACAGAAGAAGGTTTGAACGAACAATTTTTTAATCATATGAAAAAGGAATTTCCAACACGTCATGAACGCACAATCGAATCAATAGTTGTCATAATTAAAAATCAAATATCTAACTGGTTCAAAAGAAAGCCCAACAAGAGAGATAATAAACATGAATTTTTAACTTATTTAAAAGGAAAAGACTTTTTGTCCAAGGCTGTATCTATTGTGGATACTCTTCATTCATTAGGTTCTAGTCTGGAGTTTTGTCAGCGAAGAAATATCAACAGACAGGACATGCATTTTGAAACTAGCTGTTTAAAACAGCTCAACGATATTGTCTTTAAAAGAGGTGTCAAACTTTACATCAAATCTACTGATGTTCTTTTGGGTATGATCAAAATGTATCAATTACTGGGAGACGACAGGAAAAATTATCAGTTTATGGATATGCACACTTTCCAAACTAACATGAGTGAATACTTGGAATTGTTAGAAGCTCAATTCAATGGATTTATTGTTGAATGTCAAACTGATATTTCACAATTGGAGAACAGAAATGACCTATTAGAGGCTTTAAACAAATGTAACAAATCTGTCATTTTAGTTAGTGAGTATCCAAATTTATTTTTGAAAAATTCATTCATAGACTTATACGACACAACAAGTTTTGAAGATTTGAAAATAGATTCCCAAAAAAGATTGAGCGAAAAAACTGTGCTCTTTCAAGGATGTGAAAAGCGTTTGAATGAAGTATTTTCCAATAATATGGAATACTTAATCAAAGATGAAATGCTTGCAACACTTGTGAAGTATAAAATCATTATCATAGGAACACCTTCTCCCAGACTCAGCGATCTGGAAGCTGCTTTCTGTAAAGTCTATCAAGAGTTTCCTACCACAAATTTGTCTGCTGTACTAGCTCAGCCACCCACTGTGCCATATAAAGTGTTTGTCATGAGCAGTATCAACTGTAAGAGTGTTAACGAAGCCAAAAAGTTGTTAGCAGAAGATTTTTGTTTAGATATTGACAATCTCAAATGCAATATTAACTTTTTTGATGAGAGGACAGTTCTACCTAAAGATGTTAAAGAGAATCATACCATTCTAATTTGTAAACAAATTCGACACGGTGACAAACGAGATGAACATTTTTATTTTAAAAAATTGTACCAAAATAACCCAGATTACATTATATATTGGATTAAAAAAGAAAAAGGAAGAAAAAATTATGTTTTGTATGGAGTTTATGATCCAGAGTTCTACTGCGTAAGAAAATTGAGTAAAACTACACAAATGAAAAGTAGTCTTCAAGAATTTGTCCTCCAAGATCACCAAACATGTTTTGTATTTCAAGGAACATTACTGAGTGAGGATTATTTAATACAAGTACTGGATATTACTTACAGTGTAGATATAGGTATTTTTAAGGATAAATTACATTCAGGAAGTATTTACATTGTGGAGGAAGATGGAGCCAATGTTTTATTTGATCACATTTGTTGTAGCAGCGAACAAGATGTGCATTGTTTCAGTTTAAAAGAAAACAAGATATTTTGGAATCGTTCACGAGGATCTCTAGACGAGTTAAGAAAACATTTACAAAGTTCGAGTGCTATTACCATGACGGAGGAGCAGTTTATGAAAGAAGTTCGACATTGTGTGATTGCAGACGAGCCAGGCATGGGTAAGACAACTGTCACAATAAACATGGCTCAACAGATGTCGACAAATCACTGGGTGATCCCTGTGTATTGCAGAAAGTGCGTCACTTTTCCTGAAGAACCTATCACATCAGATGACGTCTTGTTATTTTTATCACTTTACCACGAGAGTTTCGGAGATTTGTCAAAGTCAGGTTCTACCATGAAGCTATTAAAATATTCCTTGGAAACAAAATGCCCCCCTCCGTATCCTGTACTATTTATATTTGATGGTTATGATGAGATGGACGAAGAGCGTCAAAAGTTACATTTACCGTTGCTTAAGTTTCTAGTTAACTGTCCTACTGTGAAGATATGGGTGACTTCGAGACCTTACACTTCACTTCCTTTAGAAAATACAATGAATGTCCTATCGTTACAGTTACATGGTTTAGACAGTGATCAACAACGTCATTACTTAAAAAACATTTGGTATAAAAATCTTGCATTATGTTTTTCTCCAAAAGTTTATAGGTCATTGAATAAATTGGATGATCTTACAAAAATGTTTATCAACAGATGTCAAGATCACTTCAGTAAAAGTATTTCTGTATTTATGGGAATTCCGCTTCAGTTACGTTTACTGTCGGTCGGATTCCATGACAAAGTATTAAAATTTTTGCACAATCAATACGATCCTAGTTAATTCACAGATTTCACTATATTGAATATGTATAATAATTTCAAAGAAGCAAGATATAGTATATTTATCAAAGAAAAAGGTGCTTCCAATATTGAAGATGAATTTTTCATCACCTATTTGAAAAGTAATTTTGACAATGATCATGAAGATTTAAGTATTAAATATTTGTTCCCTAAAAAAATGTTTCAGTGTAACTGTAAATTATATCTTAACAACAAACAGGATTTACTCAAAAGAATTGGTATCATTCAACCTTCAGACGAAGGAGACGATAACTTTAATTTCCTACATAGAACTGTTGCTGAGTATTTTGCTGCTTCTAGATTTTATAAATACGCCAAACAAAACAGAGATCAAATAAACACAATCATTGGAATACGAAATTTTTTAGTGAAAGAGATTTTTGATCAGTCAAACTTCATTATTCATAAGTTTCTAATTCTTATGATATCAGATACTTTTCCTATTATACACGAGTCTGTGCTGAACAATGACGAAATAACAGTACACAGGCATATTCATCAACATCAAAACCCTTTTGCGGTAGACGGTTTTGGCAGAACAGCTTTGCACTTAACCGCTCAAATGATACAAAGAAATTCTGTTAAGACCCTTTTAGCGATGTACAAAACTTGCAATAATAAAATAGAACCAGATATATTTGGAAGATATCCATTGCATTATGCTGTCCAACCGCACGATGAATTGATAATCGTGAAGTGTCTACTTGATGACTGTATTGACATAGATATATATGACAATATATTTTCACGTCCGTTGCATGTTGGTGCCAAGATTGGCATCAGTATATTTGATGAGAAGTATGCAGCGAGTGATCTAGTGACCATGATTAATATGAAAGATGGTGTCGGAGATACTCCTCTTATAATCTCTGTTCGTTTTAATCACTTGGAAAATGCTCGACTCTTATTAGAATATGGAGCAGATTGCAGTGTTCTCAGTGACGTAGAAAAAAATGAAATCCTGTCTTTGTTCTTTCCAGAAGACAAAAAGTCAATGTCAACAAGTGAAAACATCAAATTTAAACACAATTTGTGGAGAGATGCGTTGAGAGTTATAGGATTATTGATTATGAATATTTCAAATGATGCGTTTATCGCAAAGTGTATCAATATGCTTCCCAGTTTTTGTATGTGTGGCCATACCTTAATACTAGAACGTTTGCTGAAATCCTGCAAAGATCAAACTAACATTTTCAATAAAGTGTATGATGGTAAATATCCTTTGGACTGGGTGAATGAAAGTGATGTTTTGAATGATGAGGACCATTTGAAAACTGTTAAATATTTGATGGATAATGGGGCAAATATGACAGTAAAAAACAATAGCATCGAAGCCACTTTGGAATCAGCTACATCTCATGGTCATTTGCAGACTTTTCAGTTATTATTTGATAGTTATTCGCAGAAGGATTATCTTCTTACCTTGATTCCCATTGCAATTTCCAATAACCATTTATGCATAGTCAAATATTTATGTGAAAATTATGGAACATCATGTCAAGATAATATGGGAGATACACCTTTGCACATCTCAGCCAGATATGGGAATATACTTATTTGCAAATATCTGTGTGAAAATGGGGTCGAAGTAAACATTGTGAATACTGAAGGGCAAACTCCTTTACACTGTGCCGCTGCTTATGGACACGTAGATATTGTCAAGTATCTTGTTTCTCAAGACACTGTAATATTTTCTATGGATAAAATGGGACAGACACCATTAGATTGCGCTGTTAGAATTAAACAAGAATCCTTTATCAATAAAAGAGAAGAATTCTTTCGTATCATTAAATATCTTTGTGATAAGTATACGGATTATATAAATAATACCTCTAAATTAATAAAAGATATATTTGAAGTTCAGTCTGAAAATGTCGGGTTAAGAGATTCAGTAGGACAAACTCTTTTACACCTTGCAGTAAAAGAAAACTATCACATGTGTATGCTGTATTTAATGAAAAAAGGTGCTGATGTCAATTGTGAGGATAGCTACGGTCACACTCCCATCTACTACGCTGACAATCACCATATGTTTAAATTGCTCTTATGGAATGGTGCTATGTACACTTCTTTAAATCTCAACAATGAAGAATTTTCCAAAATTTATCATGACTTAGTAACATTTTTTCAAAATTATAAATTTGAGTCTTTCCAAACTGAATTTTTATTCGCAGTAAATGAAAAACGTGAAACAATCTACCATATAATTGCTACGGCCAGCTTAGACAATTATTCAAAGTATTATCCAACATCAGTTCTTTATTTTGATCCTCTCTCCGCACAGAATCAAAATGGTGACACTCCGTTGCACGTTGCGGCTAAATCAGGAAAGTATAAATTCATCAAGGAAACATTACTATGGGGAGCATCATACAACATCCAAAACAGAGACAATTGTACTCCACTACAGGTGGCGCAACAAACAGATAAGAATTTTAATAAAATAAGAAATATTTTGCAAACTGTTGAATTGCCAAAATGTGAGATTGATTACAATTTAGTGAGAGACGCAACAGGGAAAACTTCTTTACATTGGGCATCTGCGTCTGGTTTCATTCAACCGTTGAATATTCTTTTACAGAAACCTTTGTGCATCAACAATACTGACAATAATCACGAAACACCATTACACTGTGCTGCCAAAGGAAAAAACTCATGCAATACTATTAAGAAACTATTGGAACATGGCGCTCTGTTTGATGCTCATAATAAAGATGATAAAACTCCTTTGGAAGTAATGAATTCAGGTTTGGAAGATAGTACATTGAAACATATAACCGAATTGTTTGAAGATGCATTAAAAAGTACCTATTGGGATAAAGTATTGCAAAAGTTACAAGAACTGGATTCAGAAGATGTGGCCGCTATGGTTGGTGCTTGTGATTACCACGGAAATACTTTACTACATTATGCAGTTAGAGATGGTGTCATGTCCTCTGTAGAATTTTTACTAACTCACGGCGCTATTTACAACAAACCCAATTTGTCTGGTTTGATTCCATCAGATTTAGCCAGCGATGGCAACATCAAAGATCTTTTTAAATTCATTGATAGAGTATTCAAACAACCATTCTCTGATTTTTTCGCGATACGTAATTATGATTTTTATCAATATCACAATATGAGATTTACGAATATTGTATCAAAAATGAAAGATTCTGAACAAAACACAGTTCTTCATAAGGTAATCAATCCGTTTTGGTTCGACTATTTCCTAAGCAATGTTGAATCGGACATTTATACAGCAATAAATAAACAAGGAATGACACCGATGGTGCATTGGGCAAACAGAAATAACCTACAGTTGGTGGTGAAACTTTGTAAAATGGAAACTCAGTCTAAAATTGATAAAGCAATCAGTGTCGCTGCTAAAAATGGCCATATTCCAGTGGTTAGATATCTCTTGACGTATAATGCAACTTCTAATATGGTCGATTCGCGTTGGAAAATAGCAAAAACTTCGGCCAATTCCGAAGTTAGCAACTTTTTAATATCGTTGAATGATTCTATTAGATTCTTTATAACTCGTTTTTGTCAAGGAAAATTTTAACCAGCATTTTGTATGAAACCTCGAATGTTTATTGCATTTTCTTTTTATATTGCTAAATAAAAAAAATAAATCAAAATCAAAATTAAAAAAAATATAGTTGCACTCGTTGAGGGTGAAAGTTGTTTACCTACTCCAACTTGGCAAAATTGCTGACAATTAATTTAGTAAGAAAATGCTTTTCAAATTATTTATTTTGATAAAATGTTTTTAACAACTGTGTTTAAATAAACTAATTTCTTTTATATGCTGTTTTGTTTAACATTAATAAATCATTTACTATTTGACTAAAAAACTTTAATTTTTGACTGATCATCTACGAATATTTTTATTATTGCATATGCGCAAACATTGGATTTTTTTCCCTGTCCGGAGTCAAAGATATTTTTTAACAGATTTTTAATTATCTCAATAGAGACGAAGTTGGAATATTTACTGTAGGAGAACCGGGAAATCAAGGCACCTACAGGGTTTACGACCTGTCATTGGCTGGTTTACGTGATCACTTTATGCGCTTGCGCAACGTTCACCAATTATCCCTTTTTAATGAGATCCCTATCAATTCAATTTTTGAAAGTTCTATATATTGCAATACTGAAATTCTTTTCGCTTGAAAATAAGGATTTTAACTACAGCCATCTATGTGTGAAATTATGAACAACATTCTTATTATTTTTATTTATTTTTGTTGTAACGCCATCTATTGAGAGAATTGGTTTTTTTGTAAATAATGAGAGCAACAATTCTTATACCTGAGATGGCAATGCATTTTTCGCATAGAAGTCACCCCTGAATTGCGCCAGACTTATAAAAAGGCATAATTGGCGCATAAAGTGATCACGTAAACCAGCCGATGACAGGTCGTAAGCCCTGTAGGTGCCTTGATTTCCCGGTTCTCCTACAGTAAATATTCCAACTTCGTCTCTATTGAGATAATTAAAAATCTGTTAAAAAAACTGATCATCTACATTTACAAACACGGCAATTGTCTCTTACATACTTGTGGATTATTCAGATTATTTTAATTATAATTTAAAATAAATTAATAAACTTTGTTTGTTTTCACTAGTTATATTTTTTAAAACACAACATGTTTCGATAACCTCCGTTATCTTCCTCAGGTGAGAGGTGAGTTAATACTAACTGAAAACTAATTTTGCGTGGTATGTGGCAGTGTCAAGGGTGTAGTAGAAAGCGGGGGCAAGGGAGGGGGTGAGCGTTGACCTAACGGGAACATGGACAGTAGTGGTGAAGTGTAGGGTTGCGTCTGATTATTTATTATTTTTTTGTGATTATTAATTGCTTTGTGTATTTCTAATGTCTCTAGATTGTTTTGTTTCAGTCCGTATGTGTGTTTATGTAATAATTGGGTGTTTGTATTGTCAAATGTATGATTTTCTTGTATTAGGTGGTTTGCATATTCTGAAAAACCGAGTCCATTTAACAGCGTTTATGTTCTTTAAGTCTGGTTTCAATTGTCCGTCCCATTCTTCCTATGTAAATGCTGTCACAGTCTCCACATTGTAGTTCGTATATTCCACTATGTTTCAAATAACTTTTTTTTTCTGTGTTGTTTTTCAGTATTAGTCCTATATTATTGTCTGTATATAAAGCTGGTTTTATGTTTGAAGGAAGTTGTCTTGTTATGTCGTGTGTAATTTTATCCAGATATATAATTTTTCTCCAATTTTTACCTGTTTCTCGTGGTTTTGGTTTGTAAATGTATTTATGTATGATGTTCGTATGTATTTTTCTGTTTAATATTTTATGAACTATGTCTTTTTTGTAACCGTTGTTAAGGGCTATTGTTTCTATTGTTTGTAATTCTTTGTTATAGTCTGTGTTATTCAATGGTACGTTGAGTAATCTAGTGATCATTGAATGAAATGCTGCCATTTTGTGTGTGATTGGGTGCTGTGAAGTATTATGTATGATATTATCCGTGTATGTTGGTTTTCTGAATATGTCAAAGGTAAGGGTATTATTAGCTATTTTTATGGTAAGATCTAGGAAGTTTCACATTCTGTCTTTTTCTGTTTCTATTGTAAATTTGATTTTACTGTGTAGAGTATTTAGATGTGTTAGGAATTTTTGTAATTGTCTGTCAGTACCTGTCCATATACAGAAAATATCATCTACATATCTATACCAAACTAACACATTTTTAAGAAAATCCTTATTTTTTTGATTATTACCATTATTATATCATTATATTACATATATCATTATATATAGATTATTTTGATTATTACCATTATTATATCATTATATTACATATATCATTCATATATTCTGATCATGCCAGCCTCTAATCTGGCAACTTTTCTCTTTCATTCCACATTTTCCCCTCTGCTCAATCTTCAATCATTTCTATTATACTCTTGATCTGTTGTTTTTTATTACATCAACTCATAGAATTATAATGTACAGAAGCCGCGTGTAGAACAAATTTCGAATTCAAATGTATGCCAAGTTTTTTTTACATGTGTGTGTGAGGCGGTAGATCGGTTGGTCTACGTTTTATGTAGGTGTGCGTATCGGTAGGTGTACATATACTAGAAATTCTTCTGTTTCAGAGTAGTTTTAGTTGGCATACATTCATTGCGCTGACTAGGTATCTGTATCATATATAATCTAAGCATCAACTATTCATTTAATTTCTTCTTGTTGGTCTTCGTGGCTCAGTTGGTTAGGTTGACTGCTGATCCAAAGGTCCCGGGTTCGATTCCCGGTGGAGATACAGTTTTTAATTGTATTTTCAGTCTGGATCTGTGAGATGATTAATATCGTAAGTCTCCAGAATGTGGCAACTTGTTATTGGGTGCGTGTGAAATAATTATTTGACATAGTACCTGTTAGTTGCCCGAGGAGCTACATAAAATAAAAATTTCTGCTGCTTGTTTTATAGGTAGTATAAAAAATAAGTTTTATTGCAAATCATTTACATGTTGTACAGACAAGAAAAACAATATAGGTACTTAACTTATATTCAGTTACTCTTGTCGACATTTCTTTCTTGAGCCTTTTGTATCCAGAAATAATTTACCAAGGTTTATTTATATTTGAGAAAAAATAATATTATTTTACAATCGGTAAAATCAGATAAAATATACTTATTACAAAAATATAGGATGGAAGGAGGGAATTGGAGGACGCATCACTTGTCTTTGAGTAGGTACATTATATATATTTTTATTTTTTTCAAATATGACAACATTTAAAAAATATATTATGACAATACTGGAGTACATCTAAAATCAACATGGCGTCACGAGAGTCGATTCCGATTGGAAAGAAAAATAATAATGTTTTCGGAAGTTCACCTGTGAAAGACGACGTCAAATCTACGACATGTGTGAACAATCACACCGCCGTGTCGTTGCATCGTGTTTATACAAAAGATTCGACTAAGAAACGCGATGTGTGTCACGAACCGACGCAAACAATGGCGTCCAATCCACATAACTCCACCGAAGTGAAACGGGATGATTGTCAGCATATAAACAACGACAACGGGAGTATTCACAATAAAAATGATATAAGTGATAGTGGGAAGCGTCGCAGAATCAACCACGATTATAGGAAACTATCCAATATGGGATATTCAGTGTCCGGTACTTCGGGAACTAAATCACAACCTGCCTCGCCTAATAATGAATTAAAAGGTATTTAAAATGATATTATTCCTTAAAAGAACACTTTGAAAAGATTCTATGTCGTATCAAGATTGATAATAACAACATAACATTGTTTATAATATCGAATATTACGTATAATCACGGTTGTCAGATGCGGCTTTGATGCTGTCAGTTTGTGCAACATGTAACTTGTGCGTCATTATCAACAAAACCTTTTTACTTAAAAAAAAACTTGAAAACGTTGTTAATAACAAATTTGAAATGTTTATGAATTAATTATATATGATTTTAATACTTTGTTTTTTAATTTTTGGTAAGTACTTTTAGATTACAGGTGTATTAATGATTATTTTTATATAAGGTTGGATTAAAATATGATTCGCGTGAGCGAGTTGCATTATAAATTTTGTGAAAAATGGGCTTTGCAGGGAAATTGGTACTTATTAATTATAGAGGTTTCAAACTTACTTAAACAATGTACATATATTTAAGAGGAATATGTTAGTTTTTTGTAGTATTAATCTGTTATATTTAACATCAGTTAGAAAGTCTAATGAATCACTAAAACATGTATTATAGATGGGTTATTTGCAGTGTTGTTAGTGCGATGGACCGCGCTTACTAGTGAAGGCTATTTTGTGTCTCGCCTCGACCAATCTCATTTGCCTAGAGTACAAGCATTTTTGATAATTTTATACCTCGAGTCACGGCCCCTTAATGGCTCGAGTCACGCTCACCACTCACCGACCAACCTCCGAGTGACACTCCACTCCCCTGTGCAACCAAATCCAATAAGACGCGGACAATGCTGCTTTCACCACCTATCTATAAGTTCTTTTATTTTGCCCCTAGGGAGACCTAAGTCCTTAAAGTAGGAATATAAAGACCTTGCAGGCAGGCCCCCACCTCTACAGTGCTAAAGCTATTTTGAACTGTTTTATCTACCAGTTCCTTGTACTTGTTTATTTTGTATTGGTGGTCTTTTGGAATATTTGTGTCCCATGGAACAGTCGGTTCTACATAAATAACACTTTTCAATAAAAGAGAGTATATATTGTCAAGTCAGGCCTAAGATTCGAGATGCAGATCTCCTTTGGAAGAGTATATCTCTCTGTTCTCGTATCCATCAGGATATTCTCCAGTCATCTCACAACTTCTTAATTATTGATACTAATTTCTTTGTTGCATTGTATTATTTGCACTGTTACAAATTCTACTCAGCGATCTCATTTTAAGTGTATTTATTCTGCTTTCATCCGACTTCTACCTTGACCTTTCTAGAATAAAGTATAAAAGTAAATATTATTAATAAACATATGATGATGTTATTCCAGGACGTAAACGCAGACGCGATTGCGATGAAACAACATCAGAGGACGGTAGATGTGTGACCTTTTCACCGTCGGTACCCTGCAAGGTCCAGAAGAGGGCGACTGTGTGGCCAGTCTTTGACTCGGGAGGGTTCGGATATACTCCTCAGCATTGCTATCTTGGCACACACGCCACCGCCATAAGTCAGCTGCATCCTGTAAGTTATTTCATTTAAATTCATTTAAACATGTTTTTTTTTACAGGAAGAGGTTTATCTACATATAATACACTGTTTTATTATTGTTTTACAGGAAGAGGTTTATCTACATATTATACACTGTTTTATTATTGTTTTACAGGAAGAGGTTTATCTACATATTATACACTGTTTTATTATTGTTTTACAGGAAGAGGTTTATCTACATATTATACACTGTTTTATTATTGTTTTACAGGAAGAGGTTTATCTACATATTATACACTGTTTTATTATTGTTTTACAGGAAGAGGTTTATCTACATATTATACACTGTTTTATTATTGTTTTACAGGAAGAGGTTTATCTACATATTATACACTGTTTTATTATTGTTTTACATGAAGAGGTTTATCTACATATTATACACTGTTTTATTATTGTTTTACAGGAAGAGGTTTATCTACATATTATACACTGTTTTATTATTGTTTTACAGGAAGAGGTTTATCTACATATTATACACTGTTTTATTATTATTTTCCCTTTCTCAAAAAGCATAAAACTATAACATAATACTATAACTTTTGAATTTCAAGATTGAGATAGAAAATAGGTTTTTATGACAAATTTTAATATCTCAATAAAGACGGAATATATATTTTTATGGAAGAACTGTAAAATTTGGCACCTACGATCTGTCATCGGCTGTTTACATGATCACTTCAAGCGCTTGCGCAACGTTCACCAATTAAGTATTTTTATTGATTTCCCTTAACAATCCAAATTTGATTAAATTCAATAGATTATTGGTCTGTGTACATCCCTAGCGCTTGCGCATCGTTCACCAATTAAGTATTTTTATTGATTTCCCTTAACAATCCAAATTTGATTAAATTCAATAGATTATTGGTCTGTGTACATCCCTAGCGCTTGCGCATCGTTCACCAATTAAGTATTTTTATTGATTTCCCTTAACAATCCAAAATTTGATTAAATTCAATAGATTATTGGTCTGTGTACATCCCTAGCGCTTGCGCATCGTTCACCAATTAAGTATTTTTATTGATTTCCCTTAACAATCCAAATTTGATTAAATTCAATAGATTATTGGTCTGTGTACATCCCTAGCGCTTGCGCATCGTTCACCAATTAAGTATTTTTATTGATTTCCCTTAACAATCCAAATTTGATTAAATTCAATAGATTATTGGTCTGTCATCATCATCATCAGCCATTATTCGTCCAGTGCTGGACATAGGCCTCCCCTTTCAACCTCCATGCTTCCCTATCCCTCGCCACCCTGTGCCATTGACCTCCTGCCACTCGTTTGATGTCGTCAGACCATCTCGTTTACGGTCTGCCCGGGTTTCTGCGTCCAGTTCTCGGTCGCCACTCCAGGGTGCGTTTGGTCCATCGATCATCTGCTGTCCTTACTACATGGCCAGCCCAATTACATTTTAAGGAAGCTACCTTGTATGCAACATCGGTAACTTTTGTCCTTTCTCTGATCCATTCGTTGCGTTTTCGATCACGAAGACTAATGTTTAGCATCCTCCTCTCCATTGCTCTTTGCGTTACTCGGAGTTTCTGTACTGTACGTTTTGTAAAAATAACAGTTTCAAAACCATATGTCAGTACTGGGAGGATGCACATATCAAATACTTTTTTCTTCAAGTGGTTTGCAAATCGTTTGGATCTGAGAATATACGACAGTTTACCGAATGCAGCCCATGCAAGGCCCCGCCTGCGTTCGATCTCTGCTTCCTGATTGTCTCCACCTAGCTTTACCTTATGTCCGAGGTAAATGTATGAATCTACTCTTTCGATGTTCCTTCCCTCTATCATCACTGGTCGAGGTTGTTCTGCAGTGCACATAATTTTTGTTTTAGAGTAATTCATTTTTAGGCCCACATGACGCGAAAGATTATTGACATCGTTGAGCATCAATTCAAGTTCTTCTTCATTGTTTGCAAAGAGAACGATATCATCTGCAAATCTCAAGTTGGTCAAGGATTCGCCGTCTATATTTATTCCTCGGTTCTCCCATTTAAGCTTCTTAAAGACATCTTCAAGTGCGGCAGTGAATAGTTTGGGGGAAATTGTGTCTCCTTGTCTGACTCCCCTTTTAATGGCTATCTTTCGGGTTGTTTCATGCAGATTTATTGTAGAGGTCGCGTTGGAATATATATTTTTAAGAAGCTGTGAATATCGGTGGTCTATCCTGCAGTTATTTAGACATTCTATAACCGCCCATATCTCTACTGAATCAAAAGCCTTTTCGAAATCAATAAAGGCTAGGGCCAATGGCAAGTTGTATTCACTGTGCTTCTGTATAATATTTTTCAGCGTTTGCAGATGATCGTTGGTTCCATATCCTGTACGGAATCCTGCCTGTTCTCTAGGTTGGTATCTATCTAATTTAGTGGTTAAGCGGTTACAGATAATTCTTGTGAGTAGTTTATATAGATGTGAGAGGAGGCTTATTGGTCTGTAGTTTTCTAATTTTTTATCATCTCCCTTTTTATGCAATAATACAATGTTTGCATTGTTCCACTCTGGTGGAATGTTTTCATCTTCTAAACATTTATTAAGCAAGATGACAATTCTATGTAACAGGTTGTCGCCTCCTAGTTTTAGAGCTTCTATTATTATTCCGTCTTCACCTGGTGCTTTACCATTCTTCATGTTGTCCATTGCATGTAAAACTTCGTCTTTGGTAACATCTGGGATTTCCTCTGATCCTACGTTGACAATTTTAGTTTTTGGGATGTTCGTTTCAACTTGTGGCTGTTGTGATGCATATAGCTTTTGGTAGAAATCTGCCGTTATTTGTAGTAGTTCTGATCTATCTTGTGAGGTGAGACACTACCATCTTCTCTACACAGAGCAGTAATTTGTTTGTTTCTTGCCACTGTTGAGTCGTTTCTGCAAGATCTTTGTCCCTTTGTTTTCTGATATGACCTGTTCAATAATATTTTCATTATGTACAGCAATGTCTTTTCTTATTTCTCGTCTAATAGTTTTGTTCAAATTTTTGTACTCATCTGTATCATCCAATCCACCTTTATGGTTTCGTCGTTTTTCGATCAGTACCTGTGTTTTTTGTGAGATTTTATTTTGTTTCGGCACTTTTTGTATTGCAAGTTGTTTTAGTGTCCTGTTGATTACGGTATTTATATTTGTATTCATGTCATTCAATGAGCCATTCATTGGAAAAGGTTCTTTCAATAGTTCTTCCTCTATAATCGTTTTATAAACACTAGGATTAGAGGCTATCGTTTGGTTCATATTAGTTTTGTTACTTTTCAGTAGTTTTCGTCTTTCCAGTTTAGTGTTGATGAATACTTTGGCTCTTACAAATCTGTGGTCACTTCCTGTATTGAATGAGTTTAATACAGAGACATCTTGTACAATATTTTTATGACTTGAGAATATAAAATCTATTTCATTCTTTGTGGATCCTTGGTCTGTGTACATCCCTAATTTTGCTTTTTGTAACTCTTCATTCTCACACCAGTACTGGCAATATTCAATAAACTTCATTACAACATTTAAATTCATAATAGACTTTTGATTTCCAGATTACATATGCAATTTCGTAAAAAAGAAAGAAAACAAAGATTTTTATCTTTGTCTATGCTTGGGAACACCATAAAAATATTTAGTAGTCTTTAGGTGTATATACCAAAATAATATATAATAATTTAAATATGTGAAACTTTATAATTGGCTATTTCTTTTGTATTCTTATTTACAATTAAGCATTATAAATGTATAGCTGTTAAGTGTCTAAACAAATAAAAAAATAATAAATAAATAAAATCTTCAGGCCCGTCTATGAAAATAGAACATGGAGGATAAGATATAACGTATGTACAATGAGCCCAACATATTAAAGTACATAAAAACTTATCCCCTTATCTCCAGCGCATGGAGGAGAACAGAGTCACGAAGAAGATTCTCAACACACGACCAGATGGGAAGACTCAAAGGTGGATGGATGGTGTAGAAAAGGAATGTAACTTGAATGTAATCATTATACTAACTAATGGACCGGGTGAGATGGTGGAATGTTCTTGAGGATGCCAAGGCTCATGATGAACTGTAGCGCCATTGGTGATGATGATGAGGTGTATAGCCAAGAAATATTGTTAGTAATAATAATATAAATATTGTCAATATAATATTATTGATATTGTCATGTCTATAAATTATTGGTATGTGATTATAATCTAATACAACAAGCTACAGAGGTTACTAAGTACTAATCACGGTAAATAATTATTGAAATATGTTTGTTGCAGGATATGTTGTGTATCAGGCGTACTTCTGTTTGGGACATGTGCTCATCGATAGATTTAGACGTGAGCGTGGGAAGCTCGGTGCGACAGGGAGGTATGCAGAGATACTTCCTCGCAGCTTCAGTCACTTTCCGCACCCTCAGCTCAGTCACCAAACAGCTGAGGCTGCTCAACACGTTCATACAGAGGAAATTTGGAAAGTATGATATCTATTACTCTTATTATACTCCTTTATATTGTTCCCTTTCACTTCTCAGCCAATCACATCTGGCTCACAAGCCATTTCCGTTTTTTCATTGTGATCTGAGCAAGGTTCGCTAATATATATTATATCAGGGTACTTGGTTGGTAGTTGTGCAAGTCACCCCTTATTTCTACCGAAAATTATCAAGATATTTACCAATACCTACAGTATGCATTTATACAATTCAGTATGTATGTAAATAATTTCTAGCTCATTATGTAAAATGACTAACTTCTATGTAGCCTTATGGCCAGTTTCACCCATTTCTAAGTATTCCATAAATAACTTAAGTAGTCTCTTATCAGAAAATTTATTTTCACCACCACTTCAAGAAATCCCTTAATACAAAAGTGTTACCTATCTTTAGGGGGGCGTTTTTTGATTTCCCAAACCATTACATACATAAGAATTGACAAAAAGTGACAGTTCTCTTATAATGCAACACAGTAAAACGTCAAATGTTTTTATTTTAAAAAGAAAGATACGAGAATTTGTGTGCATGCATCGTGTGCGTAAGACCAGACTACTTTTCTAAATATGATGTAGATTTCTTTGTGCATTTTCGGTTGAAAAAACATACTATTTTATATATTTTAGAAAAGATTGAACATTTTCTCAAGTTTCCAGATACGCAATTTATTAAAAAATATTTCTTAAATAAATAATTATCTGGCTCAGTTGGTTAGATATCTGACTGCTGATCCAATGGTCCTTGGTTCGATTCCCGGTGGCGACATAGTTTTTAATTTTGTTTTCAATCCGGATCTGTGAGACAATAAATATCACAAGTTAAATTAATATTTGAGATAGTACCCGTTATTTTCCCGAGAAGTTATACAAAAATAAAATTATTAATCCAAAATATTGTCAGATCTGTCGTTTTTTTTAATAACATTGTAGACTTTTTTAACCCAATTTAATTCACCAGTTTCATGATATATTAAAATAAAACACATTTGTAATTTTCTTCCACTTGGTTTAATTTGACTTACTAGTTTCGCTCTAGACTACTCTGAAGATGCTCTTCTAGAGCGAAACTAGTAAGTCAAATTAAACCAAGTGGAAGAAAATTATTAATATGTTTTATTTTAATATATTATAATGGAATTCCATCAAGTATTGTTGATCGAAAAAGTAAACAAAATTAAATCACCAGTTTCATTTTGAAATTGTATCGTCTTTGTTTTTTCCCATCTATTTTACATTTTTAGCTAGTTAAAATAACGAAATATCAAACACGCACAGTGTAATTTGTGGCGATAAACAGAAAAATGTCGAAGAATTAAATCAATGTGCACCTAACTTCAATCTCGTTGCAATGTTATTTCTCCCCTGTTGGGAATCTAATCCGGGAAGCCAGCACTGAAATCAAATGATTTACCATTATGCATCGGTGGTCGGCAGCATTATTTTTTTCCCATATTTCTTATACTAGTATTTGTGTGTGTAATTTTATTCCATAATTTGTAATAAAATCGAAGTGCTATAGTAAAGTGCCAGATCAGCTAGATTGCACTGTATCTGATTATTTTTATATTTAAAAAATATGGGCAATGTACAAAAATTAAATTTAGTAATATAATAAATAAGAATAACATAAGTAATTGTACCTTATTCAGCCCACCTTTGATTCCATGTTACATGTATTCACTGCTGGTAACAAAAGAATGAATTATTTCCTGTCTAATGTGGCTCTTGAACATACAGAATATCTCCACAGACATGTAGCCTTACTCTAGAAACTCTAATCCGATCCCGATTTCAAATTTTCATTTAGAACTTACCTATCTGTCACCTGCGTACATTCAAATGAACGACTATTACTATTAAAACATACCTACCTACCGCATTCATTCTTCGTTACAAAGTTAGGTTCTTAGCGAGTCGGATCGTATTGGGATCAAATTTGCAGTGAAGAGTAAGGCCGCTGATCCTTTCCAAGGCATTATCTAAAAAGAATGTTGAGGTGTGCCTTGTTCCACCTGTTAGATATGTTGAAGTTAATAACTTTCAGGAGTCTAATAATTTAATAACATTCAAAACTATATAAAAATCTATGCAGTGTCACTGTACAATTACCCCAATAAAAACAATTATGATATATAATTCCAGATACAAGTATCCTCGCGTAGGACGTCCCAACGTGTCAAGCGGTCCAGCCACTCTGGGGGAGTATGTGTTTGTGCGAGGGTGCTGCGTGAGTCCCGTGCGCTTCGTGGCCCTACCCCGCGTCAGGCAGCTGCCCTGCTACGGTAACCTGGAGATGGCACCGCGCAAGAGACAGCACCACACCAAGACCTCGTCCAGCAGCAAGCAGACAGAGGCCAAGGTGTTTGACGTGAAACAGCAGCAGACAGAGACCAAGGTGTTTGACGTGAAACAGCAGCAGACAGAGACCAAGGTGTTTGAAGTGAAACAGCAGCATGCGGACGTCAAGCTGCCGGCCGACGTGAGGATTAAGGCCGAACCGGAATTCGTGAAGAAGGACGCCGCTATATCCACTGCTGACGTCTTTATCAAAAGAGGTATTTTAATTTTCAAATCGAGGTTGCTTATGTGGCTAAACCCCTTCCTAATTAGGCACTTCTTCATTGATGGCGCTACAGCCCCAAATCGAGCTTTGCCCTCCTACTTCCTACAACTATTTCTTTCCTCAACTGCCGCTCTCCAATTTTCCAGGAACTGTGCTATATTTCCATTTTACTCCTCATTACCCTAAGGGGATATAGTAATTTTTAAGGTTATTTTTTTATTACAGATTATCAACTAGTATAATGCTGAGATTGTATTCTAAAAGTGTGTGCTGTGTACTATGTACGGTGTATTTTTTTTTTCAAAAAGAATGAATATCGGGCATCCTGGGTTCGATTCCCAGCAGAGGAGAAATTTATTAAAATTCATTTCTCATGCAAATATTGCTTTTCTGGGCTGGAAACACTGGTTAGTTGGAAGGAATTGACATCCGGCAATAAACTCGCCACTTGCGCAGGGTGCAAGGAAGTGTTCATTATTATTACTAATGTCATTGAAAAAAGTTCATATACATCCTCATACATTCCCTAAACTAAGCATAAATGCTTGTACTATAGGTGAACAAAATCGGTCGTGGATGGTCATTATCGAGGTTCTACTGCACTTATTATGTACAATTACAATTTTGAAATAACCTAAATAATAGATAGGTACTTCATATTGAAAATCAATGTACATTTATTTTATTTATTTATGATTTGGTACATGGTTAATATACACAATACACATTTACATAATATCAAAACAAATTAATTGTGCACACAAAAATGTCACAAGGCACAGCCTGTCTGGGCATACTAATTAAAATATAGACAAATTTACTAAAATTATTTTGTTAATAACATTATATAACAATATAAAAAAAATAAAGCAAAGTGGAAGACATGTAAGTACAAAAAATATAAAGGATATCAAGAAAATAACTTACAGATATAAAACATACATACATACACATAGATCAATAAAACAGCTAACTGACAGCGATATGCATATTTTATATAAGTTTAAAAAGTTTCAATTAACATAAAATAATAAGTACAAAAACATCATCAAACTTTTACACACGAACAGCAGTTTAAGAAGATAAAGAAAAATAATAATTCCAGAAAACAAGTACCTATACATACCTATACATTTGAACATCCAATCTAAAGTAATAAATACAAGATAGATTAATTAATTAATTTATTTAGAATAAATATTCAATTGTATGTTGTGGTAAAAATACTATATTCTTGTGGCAACAAACATGGCGTGTCTATTTGTCTTTCTCCTTTTATAATTAGGGACTTGGTACATATTATTTAATCTGTTCTGCGCGCTTAGTTTAAATAGACGAGACCTCTTATGAATAAACTTGTACAATACATTGTAGTATGTAGAGTTTTCTCAAATCTAGAAACTTCCTTTGGTGGTGGCAGAGAAGTTAGCGCGCTGGGCTAGTAATTGAATCCTGCCATCAAGCATCACCTGTAGTACAAGCATTTATGCTTAATTTAGAGAATGTGTGAGGATGTACTTGTTACTATAAGGACATATTCATTCTCTTAAAATCTGTCCTTGTGAATTTAACCTTTTATAAGGAGCTGTTTAAGCCGATTAACCTCTCGTGTGCTCACGGTACGGATCCGTACCAAGGAAATTATACCCCGTCGTGTGCTTACGGTACGGATCCGTACCAAGAGGTATTGTGTTTATTTTTTTCAATTTTAAATATTATGCAAGCAGTAAATAAGTTTTAGATTCGCTTGAATCTAATCCTAATGAATTATTTTACCATAAACAAAAAACATCCGGTCAAAATATGCGACTAATTCGTCATTCAATACCGTTGAAGTTCGACCAAGTTTGAATGTTTTGTACTGCGAGTCGAAGTTTTGTTTTTGTGGAAAAGAAAGACGTAAATAACTAGAAAATATAAGTTATTGTTATATTTCGTTACTATTTACTAAAATAAAGTGAGTGCGTAAATAAAAATTGTAATTTTGTGTCATAATTATCGAAAAAATCTTGTTAAAAATTTGAAACGGTAAAAACGAAGTGCGTAGTACAAATTTGTTCGAGTGTTTTCTACGTATAGAAGAGTACTTTGAGTGAACCACTTATTTCATTTTGAAGATAATTTTGTTGTGAACAAATATCCAACAGATTCCAATAAGTTTTTTACAATAAATTCAAATGGTGTGATAAAAATATTTTGCAATCGAGAAATTCATCATCAAACAACACACACACAAATGCAAACAAAGATGGCGGCTCCTTATCTGTATACAAAGACGGCCAGGCAGGGATATCACAATATTTGTTATATTTATTGTTTTTGATTTTGTATACATTTATTTAGCTTGTATACAAAATTTTAGTTACATGACAAATAAATATTCTTTGTTCTATTTTCACTTTTTACATAACAATTTTTATTATTTTTTTTGGCACCGTTTTTATTATTAATTAATTTATTTATTTATTTCAACTATTTGTACAAATAGTTGTACACTGGCGGGTTTATTGCCAAGCGGCAATTTCTTCCAACCAACCAGCCAGAGTTATTGGCACCGTTTTTATTATTAATTTATTTATTTATTTCAACTTTTTATACAAATAGTTTTACACTGACGGGTTTATTGCCAAGCGGCAATTTCTTCCAACCAACCAGCCAAATTTTTTGGCACCGTTTTTATTATTAATATATTTATTTATTTCAACTTTTTATACAAATAGTTTTACACTGACGGGTTTATTGCCAAGCGGCAATTTCTTCCAACCAACCAGTCAGAGTTTTTTTGACATATAGTTGTCATCTACACATTTGACTATCCCGTAAACTCGGGTTATAAAAAAATATGTAAATTGTATTTTGTTGCTTTTGTATTTTATTTTGACAGTTCTAAAGTAATTCTGTCAAAATAAATATTTGCAAAAAAAAAATAGCAACCATTTGTATTATACAATAAACTAAGTATAACTTTATGAGTTATAAAAATTATTTTTTTTGTCAGTTTTTGACAGATAGTTGTCATCTACACATTATACTATCCCGTTAACTCGGGTTATATAAAAAATATCTAAATTGTATTTTGTAGCTTTTGTATTTTATTTTGACAGTTCTAAAGTAATTCTGTCAAAATAAATATTTGCAAAAAAAAATTCAACCATTTGTATTTTACAATAAACTAAGTATAACTTTATGGGTTATAATTTTTTTTTTGTTTTGACAGATAGTTGTCATCTACACATTTTACTATCCCGTAAACTCGGGTTATAAAAAAAATATGTAAATTGTATTTTGGGTTGTAAATTTTTTTTGACAATTTTTGTCTATCCCGTAAATTTTATTTATAATTTTTTTTAATGCCAACTGTATTTTGTTCTTTTTGTGCTATTGAATTTTATTTTTGACAAATTTTACATATTGACAAAATAAAAGTATTTTTTCTAGTTGTTTGTTTCATTTCAATTATTTATCAAAATAAATATGTTGTGAATCCCTGCCGCTATTGTTTGTGAGTCCCTTCTGTAAGGCCCGTCCAATAGCGAACGAGCATTGTGCCAGCGCCATCTTGAAATATTGCTGACCAATACCAAACGTGCGCCAATTTCAAATTTTACCAATACATACGCAAGTAGTAGACCAAAGACAACCGAAACAAATGTTTTTTTGTTCACTTTTTTATTATTGACTGGTTAGAAATTTATTACGTCATATGATAGATATTTTTTTCTTCTTTCCAATGATATACAATATGTTGGGAATTTACATCAAGGTCATTTACAAGAGGCAATATCAAATTGTACTACTAAAATGGGGTTATGTTCAGTTTATTTGCCCTAAAATCAATTTTTCAATTTAGATTGTGAATTTTTATGTGGTATTTACGAAATACGATAACTAACTTGTGTAAAAAAGTGATTTCTAACATCCAAGACCAAATAATTACGTCTTGCGAGTATCTGAAAGTCAAGTTTGACGAAGTATAAAATGGCGTAAATGCGTATTTTTTTTGCAGTTTTCAAATCGGAAATAATAACTCATTTTCCTCTAAAGTATTTATTTTCTTTGTATCATATGATTGCTTTATTATCGCTCCAAGTAGAAAACATGAAAAATCGCGAATTGAAATAAAACATATATTGAAAATTCCTCGTTTATTGAGATGGGAACTGTTACAAGTTGAATTCTATATTCAATGGCCTATATAAAATAAATAAAACATGTGTTCACAATAAAAAATATTGTAAAAGGTTGGTTAGTTATCTAGCTTTAGATAATAACCGCAAATTTATTTCGTCCCGAAGCATAATTAATTAATTTTCATATAAATGTAAACACCTCCATACGGGCTGTCGAGATAACGATATACCCAAGCAGACGACCATTAAGCAATTTGCGCACAAGGTCAAACACACCAAGGGTTAATAGTTGTAGAGCATGTGTTTGTTTGTTTGTGATGTAAATGTTAATGTTTATGTAGAGGAAATGCGCGTGGAGGAGGGCAGCAGCGGGGGATGTAGAAGATGCAGGAGAAGGGCGCGTGTGCGACGTTGCTCCATCGGTGTCCAGTGCAGGCGGCAGCACGACGCGCCCGACAGTTGGGCACCGCTGTCACCCACGCAACACGTCATGCCTCACAACCTCAAGTATCACAGGTATAACGCAACTGCACTGTTCTGTATAAATATTTATTTATGACATTTACAAATTGTTAAAGGGTTATTTTATGTTTAAAACGAGTGGGTTGTGGCCAACGCTAAACTCTCCACTATGTAGATAACAAATACCTAATAATTACCCATAAATACATACATACCATCACACCATGTCCCTCACGGGGTAGGCAGAGAGAACCGAATGCCACATTTTCCTATCTTGACACACATTGCCTAGTCAATATTCATGCATCGTCTCATAAATGTTCATCTGTTATTCATGCTTCTAATATTTCCGTCATTCAGTATATTGTTCACATGGTCGTGCCATCCCTTTCTTGGGCGTCCCTGACCTCTTAATCCATTCCTTTCCGCAATGTATATTTTCTTCCTCAGGTGTTCCTCATTCATTCTCCCCATGTGGCTCATTCCTTCATGTAATTACCTAATTACCTATATTAATTAAAAACATTACAGGATTTTGATTTTTTAAAATTTGATTATTATCATGCATTATTGGCAAAAAAAAATATTTTTAACTATTTTTGTATGACTAGTTTCATGTAACACATGAGACCCAACTGTCGCAAATTGTTATAATATGTAGGTACCTATAGTGTTGAAGCATATCAACCTATAAGAGAAGGTACTCATACATACAATTTGTATCAAATGCGGTTGCAACTAAATTCAATTTTTACAAAAATGAATAATAAAACTGGATTTAATATAAAAAATCGTTTGACCATTTTAAAAGTATATACACGTGAAATCATATGAAGAAATCTATGGAAATACGTTAGGTATCTATGGAAAACTTCTATCTTATAAAGCTCTTTACACTGTAATATCAATATGAAATAAAATTACTCAACATTGCCAAACATAAAAAATATATCTCTCGTTATATTTTCCAAAAAAATCAATTATTAGGAACACAATTGAAGGGGTCAAGCGAATAACCCAAAAATCAATTATTAGGAACACAATTGAAGGGGTCAAGCGAATAACCCAAAAATCAATTATTAGGAACACAATTGTAGGGGTCAAGCGAATAACGTTACAAACGACAAAAATTTAAAAAGTGTTTTTTTATGGAATAATGTTGGTATTACTAATACTTATCCATCCCCTTTTGTTTAAAGCAAAAAAAATGTTTATCTCTGTCAAATTAATGTTGGCAACTGCGAGCGTTGACGAAAACAGAGGAACAACTTCGCTTGTGACGACATGTCGTATTTTTTGTCATCAGTGCGCGTGAGTTCTAGTGGATGAAATGAAATAAATAGAAGTAAAAGAAGAAAAATAGACATCATGAACAGAAAGGACTATAAATGGAAGATGTTAAAAGGTGCAGGAAAACCATATATAAGCCGAAATGGGAAGGCAGTAAGCGGTAAACTGGAATCAAGTCAGGTTACTGGAATAACGTGGCTTGCGCATGTTTTTAACATATCAATTTTTTGTCTAATCCTTTTTGGGCCTTTTATACATCCGAAAAATGTATGAAACAGTGGGGAAAAACGTTTCAAGCGCCAGGAAAAGCAACGTTGTTCCGTATTTTTTTGGTTTGATTCCTGTATATTTTTGTTAATATACGTCATTTCATTTATTTTTTCCTACTGACATGTTACAAATAAGTAATGCCACTTGATTAATGACTTTTGATATAAATAAACATTTTTAAAAACAAAAATTAAGTTTTCTCAATTTTTACATTTTGTCCTTTGCAACGTTGCTCGCTTGACCCCTTCAATTATTCAAAAGATATTATTTATTTCTTTTAAGGTTGGCAAACTCTAAATACAGTTATGTGAAGATTGCTTATATTGTATAAAGTTTTAAAAAAAAATTAAAATATCTCAAGCCAAACCAAAAATTCTCCTATATATTTTTCATACAAAATATTGATTAATAGAAACATAATTATTGAAAGGATATTATATTTTTCTTTTAAGGTTGGCAAACTCTGAATGCAGTTTTGTGAAAATTCTTTTTTTTTTGCATAAATAATTCAAACAAAATGAAAATATCTCAAATTTCCAGGTCGTGAGAGCATTTTTAAAGTTTTAACAGATGAAATCATAGAGAAATAATTAACCGTTGTCTATGGAAAACTAATCAGCTCTAAGTTTATGTACTTCACACATATGGTATCAATATGAAGTTCATCAGTCTTTTGGTTTGGGCTGTACAGAGGACACAAATTTTCAAATTTGTGTACGGCATACGGCATACACACAAAAACATCACGATGAAACTCAAAGTATACACTCTCTACATGATACCCATTTAGAAATTGATGTAAAGAAATATGCTTAAAAATTGTGAAATCATGACTCTCCACTATTCCATAGTTGGTAGTGGAGAGTAAAATTACTTGAGTCATGTTGATGGATGAATGATTCTTGAAGAAGTGGTAGTGGAGCAGTTAATGCTAGCTGTTCTATTTAATTTTTCCCTATATACATATATTCTGGTAGAAGTCAAATGATATTAACCTTATGCCTATAGCTAAGAATACAAAAAATACATATATTTTATATAATTAGTTTCTACGATATTCATTTTTTTTATAAATAAACTAATTGAGATATCTGTGACATGTTTCTTCTTCCAATATTTGAAGAAATCTGTACAAAAATAATTTGGACTGATTCTGACATATTTTTGTTTTCACTTAACAGGACAGTATAACGCGACGTCCTACGTAGGCGGTTCAAAGCGAATGCGAAGCGACGCGGCACGGCGCGAAAATAACAAACAGTTGGTAACTATGGAAGTGTCCTACGTTACCGACCGCGCGTAGGTTTCGATGCGGCGCGGCGCGATGCGAAGCGAACGCGATCAGTTGGTTTGATATTTTCGCGCGAATTGAAAGCGGTGCCATTGTTTTTTGACATGTCAGAAACAGAAATTTTAATTTCTGTCCATGAACAAAATATGGGACAATATATTATGGGACAAAATAATTATTATTATCGAACCGCGAATTTTAGGATTTGGCTAAAATAAATGGGACTACAAGTAAACACATTTATTTATTGTTGCTATTTTACAATTGGATGTTGTTCAAAACACACAAAGTTTTCTCTCGCTTGCACGAATGTCAAATTTTGATTGATTCAAGATCATGTAATTCTTCATACAAATTGTGATATCCCCCATAAATATGCCTCTCTAAGTACACAATATTAGTTTCACTTCTCTGCCGAACATACTTCTTGTGTATTTTATATACTTACGTATCCATGACAGTAGCTGGCGGCAGAGGGAACGATTCGCGCACACGTAGGACAGAGCCGCCGCGTCGCACCGCATCGCATTGAATTCGCTTGCATCCGCACCGCATCGCTTCGCAATCGCGTTCGCTTTGAATCGCCTACGTAGGACGTAGCGTTATAGATAGTACCTTTTTATTCATTGTCTTAAATCACTTAAATATTAATAAACAGTAATATTTTCAGGTTAATATACTGCGAGACACATCCAAATGGTGGCGCTTCAGTTTTATTCCTTCAACAGAAGGATGTGGATATGTTATCTCCTCATCAGCAATTAGCACTTGCAGATGAATTCTTCAAGGTATTCAATATTCTTTTATGTCATAATGTATCCTGCATAATGAATATTCGTATCAGGGTGTTGCGTGCAACCACATCTGTACGAGCGGCAGATATGGAACGAATGGTGTCCTCTACCTCTCACGTACTTTGGTGGAGCTTAGAGACCTAAGTGCTCAAGTAAAATTGGGCAGTCTATAATGTAATTGACAACTTTGTAATCCACCAGAAATAACATATTGTCTCTTATTTTTTCGAGACTTTGGCAGTCACACTCAATGTGTACACTAGGTACGAATGTTGGGTACACTCAATGCGTACGCATGGAAAAGTACCTTAAAAGCCTTTTCTGAATCTGTTCCAGCATGTCACAGTATTTATTCTAGTAAGGTGCCACCATACGGTATTTGGTATACACCATATAGTTGGATTCGAAAAGTATTTACCCAAGTGAAAATTCAAGCCCAGTAATTGTCCACAGTTGGATGTCAGGTTGGTGATGTGATCAGTGAATGCCAACTTGCATCATACATCACCCCCAAGTTCTTAAATGTACCTTTCCGTGCCCTATATTGGGTTTGTCGAGTGACTGTACCTCATGACAAAACACTTATTACAACTATATATTTGCGATAAACCACCCTGACAAGTTGTCAATATCACACTAGAGCTTCAGGAAATCTTCCACAGCTCTGACAGACAAGAAAATCTTTTAAGTTGTCTGCTTACAGTATACAATGACCATAGATTTTCATATAATAGGTATACTAGATGTCACTTAGCAAATTTCGTATGAATCAAAGTGAGGATTTTTTCTGCGGAACTTTTGACAACAAGGTTGGCAGAAAACATTGTTTTTCTATAGAGAATAACGACTAATGTGAATTATTTTCGGATTTATTTGTCGAAAAAAACACTTTAGATTTAGAGAACAGTTATCTAGGAAGTGTTGAAATGTATGGAAAACTGCAATATGTTGCCAACCAAGACGTCAAACGCGTGATATTCCATCACTCACTTATTGCACGGAGTACTACATCTAGTATATTATATGGAAATCTTTGACAATGACATTGTTAAATGAGAAAACAAAAAAGAACCACTCAATATGACAATATTCCTGGAATATGTTGAAGCCGAACAAGTGTTGAAAAATAAAAAGTTTTTTAAAGAATACTGCGTTATATCAAATTCACTCTTGCTGTAAAATTAAGTAAGGAATTGAGTAGTCCATGCTTATTGAAATCTTATTCTTATAACATTTTGTATTTTCAGCATTGGAACCTAAGACGTCGGCACAAATCAGACAGCTGACTCAGTCCTATGAAATGACAGTCATTTAATATTTATTATCAATTGATTCCAGTTGGTGTTCAGCGAAGACAGCGGTGGGTGGGCTCACTATGTGGCTGGTGTGGTGCGGGGCGCCGCTGCATACCTTCCCTGTCTGCTGCAGTACATGGCACGCACACATCCAACGCTGTCTGTGAAGGCCGGAGCCTTGGCTCGCAACAGTGACATTTACACTACCACGATGCTAAACTACTGCCACCAGGCAAGTCATGTTTTTATTTCAGTGTTGGCACGGGGTTGCCTGTCATAAAAATTAAACAATGGGGGTTGTCATTTATAAGTATATTTTTTTTATTTATTTTGGATATTCAACAGTACAGTAGAATATAATAACATAGTATAAGATTAAGAACAATGGAAATAACAGTAAATGACAGACCATGGTACATACAGTACGGTACATTAAAGAATTTCTCTAGATATTTGATTATATTAACATATTCCTTATTAATTTTTAGATGAATATTGTTCTGTTAACAATATTTGTAAATCTGTTTATTTATTTATTTTATTTAACAGTTTGTCAACAGCTATATAAAAAAATTACAAATAAACATTTTACATTTAAATTTTACTGTTAATGTATGTATAATGTGAATGTTTAGGTGGAGCAGACATACTCAATGGGCACATTCCGATGTGGTCCTCTGCATCAGATATCTCTGGTGGGGACCGTGCACGAGGAAGTTGGAGGCTATTTCCCAGAACTGCTTGGTATGCTTGAAGAGAACCCATTTCTGAGGATGGTATGTACATATGCATTACATATATTTATCTATATGGATAATTGATATCAGAATTGTACAGATGTTTCAAAATTTATCAATTCTTCATTTATGTGTTTACTCTGAATCCGTATATTTCGTTCGTCATATGTTCATGAATAATTAGTAAAAAGTAGGAATGTGAAATGAAAAGCATTTTGCTTAAAATGGGATAGGAAAGCAGTTTGCTTAATAGCAGAAAGCAGTTTACTTAACCTCTCGTGTGCTCACGGTACGGATCCGTACCAAGGAAATTATACCCCGTCGTGTGCTTACGGTACGGATCCGTACCAAGAGGTATTGTGTTTGTTTTTTTCAATTTTAAATATTATGCAAGCAGTAAATAAGTTTTAGATTCGCTTGAATCTAATCCTAATGAATTATTTTACCATAAACAAAAAACATCCGGTCAAAATATGCGACTAATTCGTCATTCAATACCGTTGAAGTTCGACCAAGTTTGAATGTTTTGTACTGCGAGTCGAAGTTTTGTTTTTGTGGAAAAGAAAGACGTAAATAACTAGAAAATATAAGTTATTGTTATATTTCGTTACTATTTACTAAAATAAAGTGAGTGCGTAAATAAAAATTGTAATTTTGTGTCATAATTATCGAAAAATCTTGTTAAAAATTTGAAACGGTAAAAACGAAGTGCGTAGTACAAATTTGTTCGAGTGTTTTCTACGTATAGAAGAGTACTTTGAGTGAACCACTTATTTCATTTTGAAGATAATTTTGTTGTGAACAAATATCCAACAGATTCCAATAAGTTTTTTACAATAAATTCAAATGGTGTGATAAAAATATTTTGCAATCGAGAAATTCATCATCAAACAACACACACACAAATGCAAACAAAGATGGCGGCTCCTTATCTGTATACAAAGACGGCCAGGCAGGGATATCACAATATTTGTTATATTTATTGTTTTTGATTTTGTATACATTTATTTAGCTTGTATACAAAATTTTAGTTACATGACAAATAAATATTCTTTGTTCTATTTTCACTTTTTACATAACAATTTTTATTATTTTTTTTGGCACCGTTTTTATTATTAATTAATTTATTTATTTATTTCAACTATATTTGTACAAATAGTTGTACACTGGCGGGTTTATTGCCAAGCGGCAATTTCTTCCAACCAACCAGCCAGAGTTTTTGGCACCGTTTTTATTATTAATTTATTTATTTATTTCAACTTTTTATACAAATAGTTTTACACTGACGGGTTTATTGCCAAGCGGCAATTTCTTCCAACCAACCAGCCAAATTTTTTGGCACCGTTTTTATTATTAATATATTTATTTATTTCAACTTTTTATACAAATAGTTTTACACTGACGGGTTTATTGCCAAGCGGCAATTTCTTCCAACCAACCAGTCAGAGTTTTTTTGACATATAGTTGTCATCTACACATTTGACTATCCCGTAAACTCGGGTTATAAAAAAATATGTAAATTGTATTTTGTTGCTTTTGTATTTTATTTTGACAGTTCTAAAGTAATTCTGTCAAAATAAATATTTGCAAAAAAAAAATAGCAACCATTTGTATTATACAATTAACTAAGTATAACTTTATGAGTTATAAAAATTATTTTTTTTGTCAGTTTTTGACAGATAGTTGTCATCTACACATTATACTATCCCGTTAACTCGGGTTATATAAAAAATATCTAAATTGTATTTTGTAGCTTTTGTATTTTATTTTGACAGTTCTAAAGTAATTCTGTCAAAATAAATATTTGCAAAAAAAAATTCAACCATTTGTATTTTACAATAAACTAAGTATAACTTTATGGGTTATAATTTTTTTTTTGTTTTGACAGATAGTTGTCATCTACACATTTTACTATCCCGTAAACTCGGGTTATAAAAAAAATATGTAAATTGTATTTTGGGTTGTAAATTTTTTTTGACAATTTTTGTCTATCCCGTAAATTTTATTTATAATTTTTTTTAATGCCAACTGTATTTTGTTCTTTTTGTGCTATTGAATTTTATTTTTGACAAATTTTACATATTGACAAAATAAAAGTATTTTTTCTAGTTGTTTGTTTCATTTCAATTATTTATCAAAATAAATATGTTGTGAATCCCTGCCGCTATTGTTTGTGAGTCCCTTCTGTAAGGCCCGTCCAATAGCGAACGAGCATTGTGCCAGCGCCATCTTGAAATATTGCTGACCAATACCAAACGTGCGCCAATTTCAAATTTTACCAATACATACGCAAGTAGTAGACCAAAGACAACCGAAACAAATGTTTTTTTGTTCACTTTTTTATTATTGACTGGTTAGAAATTTATTACGTCATATGATAGATATTTTTTTCTTCTTTCCAATGATATACAATATGTTGGGAATTTACATCAAGGTCATTTACAAGAGGCAATATCAAATTGTACTACTAAAATGGGGTTATGTTCAGTTTATTTGCCCTAAAATCAATTTTTCAATTTAGATTGTGAATTTTTATGTGGTATTTACGAAATACGATAACTAACTTGTGTAAAAAAGTGATTTCTAACATCCAAGACCAAATAATTACGTCTTGCGAGTATCTGAAAGTCAAGTTTGACGAAGTATAAAATGGCGTAAATGCGTATTTTTTTTGCAGTTTTCAAATCGGAAATAATAACTCATTTTCCTCTAAAGTATTTATTTTCTTTGTATCATATGATTGCTTTATTATCGCTCCAAGTAGAAAACATGAAAAATCGCGAATTGAAATAAAACATATATTGAAAATTCCTCGTTTATTGAGATGGGAACTGTTACAAGTTGAATTCTATATTCAATGGCCTATATAAAATAAATAAAACATGTGTTCACAATAAAAAATATTGTAAAAGGTTGGTTAGTTATCTAGCTTTAGATAATAACCGCAAATTTATTTCGTCCCGAAGCATAATTAATTAATTTTCATATAAATGTAAACACCTCCATACGGGCTGTCAAGATAACGATATACCCAAGCAGACGACCATTAAGCAATTTGCGCACAAGGTCAAACACACCAAGGGTTAATAGCAGAAAGCAGTTTACTTACGGCCGCTTTCTCCAAGGTCCCTCAAAATCGAACATCAGCTAAATACCCATTCGAAACTTAAATCCTTAAGTGGCTTACTTAATAAATTTGCATTTCACCAACAAATAACAGCCACACTAAGCTAAGGTCAGGATTAGTTTTTGTTATGTTTCCGGTGAACATGAATATGGACTCAAGATAACGTTACTTTAAAAAATATGCAAATAAGAAATACATAATAAACTATAAAAATATCATTAAAATATTCTAACGTGTGAATTTCACGATTTTTACTCTATATATAAATTAATTATAAAAAAGTACTATTTTGATCTCATGAGTACAGGTAATTGCCGCTGGCGCCAACAGATGGCGCTAGCGGCGCTCGCTGTCAGGGTAGCCTTGTTTGTACACCAGTTTTTGTTTTTGACACATCATGTACAGACAGTTTATTTAGTATTCACACCAATTTAGTTATTTTATTTTAATATTTGTTACTTTTGTTTAATATACAATGCAACTGGCTCATGCCAGCCGCAATTATAACTACAGACAAACCTAACCAATCTATTTTTACCAAACTTTTTGTAGGTTTGGTTTAAAAAATCGGTGTACATCCTAGGATATACTCGCTGTCATGGCTGTTTATTCGCTTCGCACTTGTTGATTGTTGAGATTGTTCGACACGGGACGCGCATATTTATCAGAGTATAATAATGGATAAACCAAGGAAACGTTCTACAAATTTTACCCCCAGTGAAAAAACTAAATTAATTGAATTAGTTTCAAAAAACACGGCAATTACTTCAAAACAAACGGATGGAGCATGTCTGTTCAACGATTTCACGAATCCAGCCAGCTTCCAAGATGATAATAAACAAAATATAACTTAAATTTTACAAAAAAAAGATAAATTCAATAATAAAACAACTCTGCGACGAAATCGTAACCCAAATATCTATCTGTCAAACGCGTTAAGTGACGCTTATGACGGTTAATCCACTAGAGACCGCCACTTAAAATTTTATGCGCCGACGTCGCTAAGCGAGGCTAAGATTGTTTGGTGAAATGCAATTTTGCGCTAAGTGGTTCATAAATGTGATTTTTTAAGTTAAGGAGCCTTGGGGAAATCGGGCATTAATAGCAGAAAGCAGTTTACTTAATAGCAGAAAGCAGTTTACTTAATAGCAGAAAGCAGTTTACTTAATAAGGGATGTATAGATATTTATTTTGTATTTGACTATCTCCTTTACACATGAATGCTTGCTTGCACTTTGGTAAAGGACAATTTGTTTTTTTATTGTGTAATTTTTGTATATCTTAGATTGAATAATGTTGATGGTGTGAATGAATTGTATTTTAATTGAATTAAAAATAAATCGTTTTATATAGGTAACAGTGAAATAATGATGATAATTCTGCATTACACGAAACTGCAATTTACTGTTGCAAATAACCAATCAACAGACAAAAAAAATTGCATCAGAAACAGTTGAGACAGTTAACCCCTAGTATGCCGGAGCGCTGGCGAATAGTGTGCCGCGAATTCCCGCGATTTTTTGTCCTATACGGACGCTTTCACATTTATTTAAATATTTGATAATAATTACTTTAGACATACTAAAGTAGCGATTGTTATCGAAATACCGATAAGTAATGAATATTTTCCAATATATTTTGTAGTGTATACATGTTTTATTTATTTTTTATAGGCCATTGATTATAAGAATTCAACTTTTTTGCTCACATCTGAATAAATGACGAATTTTCAATACATGTTTTATTTCAATTCCCGATTTTTCGTGTTTTCTACTTGGAGCGATAACAAGGCAATCAAATGATGCAAAGAAAATAAATACTTTAGAGGAAATTTAGTTATTATTTCTTATTTGAAAACTGTTAACTCAATACGCAATTGACGCCATTTTGGCCCTTTTCAAACAAAACTTTCAGACACTCGCGAAACATAAATATTAGGTCTTAGATGTTTGCAATTACTTTTTTACATAAGTTAGTTATCCTATTTCATAAATATTACATAAAAAGTAACAATTCACATGGAAAAATTAATTTTAGGACAAATAAACTAAAGCCAGTCGCGTTTTACGCAGTACATTCTAAATATTTTTTTACTAAATGACTACGCATTGTATTCCATGGATGTTATACGTCATTGGAAAGAAGAAGAAACCGGCCTTCCAACTCTATATCACGTTTCTAACCAGCCAATAATAAATAATGTTGAAAAATAAACATTCATTGTGAGTTCTGTGGTCTGTGATCTTTCGTCAACTTGTGCATGTATTGGTAAATTTTAATTTCCCGCCATACTCGCTGTTCACATCTGTCCGTTGTATTTTAGGTGTTGTCTGCCTACCGGTCACATGTGTCCGTTGTATTTTAGGTTTTGTCTGCCTAGCGGTCACATGTGTCCGTTGTATTTTAGGTTTTGTCTGTGTTGTTTTTCGATTGTATGTCTTATTATTTGTATACTTAGTGTTCAAATTCGCTTAAAAAAGATGAAAAGATTCGCATAGAAAAGATGATCGGTAGTCTGCCTACCGGCCACATGTGGCCATTGTTAGTGTCAGGGCCTCACATTCGATAAAAATATTTTTTTATATAAATATTAGAAATGAAACAAATAACTGAACAAAATACTTTCGTTTATTTTTTAACATTATAATTTTTACATTCCAATTACAAATATAAATTTTTACAAAATATTTACAGAAAATATATATTTCTCAGTATTATTTATATTATTCTCCCTATAATAGTGTAATAAATACTAGTTACATGTAACACATGAGATCCAAAGTAATTTCTTTTATAACACACAATTTATCGGAACAATAAAAAATATTATAATACTTTGTTTATTGTAAAATATACATTGTTACAAAAAATGTCTATAATTGAAATACTTTTTGGAAATATTTTTTTTCATAGAAATACTTTAGACCTCTACAGACAAATAATTAAATTCACATATTTTACAGTTATTAGAACTATCACATAGAACTATATACACATTTGAAGTCGTCAGAGACATGGGCGGTGTCTTCCGCGGGCTCATCTCCGTGGAAATAGTACAGTTCAGGAACCGACGACAGGATCCTCTCCGGCACACCGGCATCTGTCACGGCGAAGTCATCTTCGCCGTCACTCCCGTCGTCGGTGTTACGCTACGTCCTACGTAGGCGATTCAAAGCGATTGCGAAGCGATGCGGTGCGGATACAAGCGAATTCAATGCGATGCGGTGCGACGCGGCGGCTCTGTCCTACGTGTGCGCGAATCGTTCCCTCTGCCGCCAGCTACTGTCATTTTTTTTTTTTTTTTTGAGTGGCAGCTCTCCAAGGAGAACACACTTAGGCCGGTTGGCCCTTTGTGATACCACAGTGGGGTTGTCCTTCCCCTTCACTAAACCACATTGAACCAGCCTGAGTGGTTAATAAATGTCAGAACGTCGCTAATGTCAGCATACGCTATGTCCATCAGGTCATCGTAGAAGAAACTTCCCAAGAATTTCCTCCTATTTCTGGAGAGAGCAGGGCATTGACAGAGGAAGTGGACTACCGTCTCTTCTTCCTCTTCGTCTTGGCATGCTCTGCAATAATCAAATGCCTCTAAACCAAGCCTTCTGGCATGTTTTCCTATGAGCCAGTGCCCTGTTAATACCGATGTGACTCTGGCTAGTGAGTCCCTTCTGAACGAGAGCATCTCCCTTGTTCTTTTGAGATCATATTTTGGCCATGTTTGTTTAGCAATGGCACACGTGCTTTCTTCAGACCATCTTTGATTGGCACGAGTTATCGTTTTCTCATCGACCCGGAGTTTACATGTTGCCATGGGAACCCCGGGTCGATGATTTATTGTTTCGAAAGGTAACAGGGTACCTGCCCTGGCCAGTTCATCTGCCTTACAGTTACCTGTTATATCATTGTGACCTGGTACCCACATAACAAGTATGTTAAACCGCTCGGCTGCTTTGTTTAATGCTATGCGGCAGTTCAGGGCAACTTTAGAGGTCGTTAATGCGCCTCGCAGAGCCTTGATCGCTGCTTGGCTGTCTGTGAGGATACGGACTTCGCTGCCTTGCATTGCGGCCCTTTGTATCCATCCTATTGCTTCTTGAATCGCCAGGATCTCTGCCTGAAAAACACTGCAGTGGTCTGGCAACCTGAATGAGATATTGATATTTGGTTGCTCCGAAAATACCCCTCCACCCACCCTTCCGTCCAGTTTCGACCCATCTGTGTATATCACCATCTGGGCCTCACCATGGTGAATTGCGTTCTCCTTCCACATCTCCCTCGAGGGGATTTGGGTGGAGAACCCATTCTCGAAGAAGGGTTTGGGAATGGTGTGGTCAATACCTTCGGATGGTTGTTTGTACTCCTGAAGAATCATGGAGTGCCCAATATGAGTCCCCTTCCAAGGGTTAACATTATTCATTCTTAGGGCAGCGTTTGCCGCCATTTGTTTCCCAAGGAGGTCAAGCGGAATCAGGTGCAGGATGGTGTCAAGAGCTTTAGTTGGTGTAGTTCTTAGACAGCCAGTGATTGTCACTTCAGCTAGTCTTTGAACTTTTGCCAGCTCCTTAAGGTGTGCCCCTTTTTTCAAGGAATGCCACCATACCACCACCCCATACATCATGATTGGCCTTATGACCGCCTTGTACATCCAGTGGGTTATCTTCGGGTGCACTCCCCAGCTTTTTCCCACGATCTTTTTGCAGGTGTACAGCGCATTTGTAGCTTTCCGTACTCTCTCCTGCATATTGGGCTTCCAGTTCAGCTTCCTATCCAGAATTAGTCCCAGATATTTAGCTTGGGCTGAGATCTCTAGTGTCACTCCCTCCAGGGTTGGCTACGTGAAGGTCGGGATTACCCGTTTATTTGTGAATAGGACTAACTCCGTTTTCCTTGGGTTGACTCCCAACCCACTGCTGTTACACCATCGAGTTATCCTACCTAATGCTCTCTGTAAAAGAGATGTGAGTATGTTGGGAATCTTCCCCGACACTGCTATGGCGAGGTCGTCCGCATACGCGATTACCGTAACGCCAATGTTGTCCAATTCCATCAACAGTTCGTTTAAGGCTAAATTCCATAGAAGAGGTGATAGAACACCCCCTTGGGGTGTACCCTTCACTGGGTATCTTCTTATCTTTGAGCCTCCAAGTTCCGAGTTTATGACCCTATTTCTCAACATATGATCGATAAACTCTGTAAGCGAAGTCTCTATCCCTAGTTTCTCCAAGGACTGAGCTATCTTTTCGTATTTAATATTATTAAAGGCCCCTTCTATATCTAGAAAGGCTACCAATGTATATTCTTTGTACTTCATCGATTTCTCAATTTTCTGTACTAGAGTATGTAGGGCTGTTTCAACAGATTTCCCTTTACTGTATGCATGCTGGGACTCTGACCACATTGAAGGTTCAATTTTACTCCTGATGTGTGTCTCTATGAGTCTCTCTAGCGTTTTCATGACAAACGAGGATAGACTTATTGGTCTGAAATCCTTGGTTGTAGCGTTAGATGTTTTACCTCCTTTGGGTATGAACACCACTTTTACTTCCCTCCATATTTTGGGGGTATAACAGAGTTCTATACATGCCTCAAAGACTGTCTCCAACCAAGGTATGACAATCTCTGAGGCCGCCTGTAGTTCCGCCGGTATGATTCCATCCGGACCTGGCGATTTGTAAGGTTCGAACCCAAATAAAGCCCAAGAAATTGCTTCTTTACTGAAAAGTCTTTGGGCGCTTCTTTGTTTCCTGGTTTGGTTTGTTGCTCTTGGCAACTCCTGCTTACATCCAGGAAAGTGTGTCTTAGTTAATAGCTCTAATGTCTCAGAGCTGCTTGTGGTCCAGCTGCCGTCTTGCCTTTTTATGTACTCGGGCATTACTGGATCCGTTGCTAGGATTTTGCGAATCCTATTTCCCTCAGGGATTGTTTCAATCATAGTGCAGAAAGTTTCCCAGGAGGCTTTTTTAGCTACTGTCATGGATGTACGTATATAAAATACTCAAGAAGTATGTTCGGCAGAGAAGTGAAACTAATATTTTGTACTTAGAAAGGCATATTTATGGGGGATATCACCATTTGTATGAAGAATTACGTGATCTTGAATTAATAAATGAGACTGAATTTACATCTTTCCGGGAAACATATCAAAATTTGACATTTGTGCAAGCGAGAGAAAACTTTGTGTTTTGAACAACATCCTATTGTAAAATAGCAATAATAAATAAATGTGTTTACTTGTAGTCCCATTTATTTTTGCCAAATCCTAAAATTCGCGGTTCGATAATAATTATTCTTTTGTCCCATAATATGGGACGTTCATGGACAGAAATAAAAATTTATGCTTCTGACATGTCAAAAAACAATGGCACCGCTTTCAATTCGCGCGAAAATATCAAACCAACTGATCGCGTTCGCTTCGCACCGCGCCGCGCCGCATCGGAATAGGAAATAGGAATAGCTAACGTAGGACACTTCCATAGTTACCGACTGTTTGTTATTTTCGCGCCGCGTCGCTTCGCATTCGCTTTGAATCGCCTACGTAGGACGTCGCGTTAGGGTCGTCCATATACTGAAATAAAATGCCATATGATAACCAACGTCGAAAATAGCATAGCACACCCTGTCATCAATATTATTATATTGTGTTTTTCATAAAAGAAATCGAAAAGTTAAAATGTATTGATGAGAAATATTTTTGGACAACCCTGAGTGAAATGTGTTCTCTTTCAAGGTCTTTCGTGTGTGTACACAAAGGCAGCCATTGTATTCTGTGCATGTGTGTGTGAAATATCAATTACAAACGAGGCATAACCGGATAAAATGTGTTTTTATCGCGTATAACTATATAATAATCTACATAAAGTGAAAACAAGTTTATGGAGAACAAAATTACCTTCAAAATGATATTACTTACTCATTCACTGTAATAAGAAATAAGTGAGATACATAAAAAACAAAATTGAAATTTCAACACCTGTTCCTCTATGATGTTTTCAAACCACGATTATTGTCAACTTTGAAGACATTTTACATATTATTTTTCTCTAATAACATTCTAAATTGAGTAAATAACAAGATAAGATAATAATTACTTACTTTTTTGTGTTTTTCCCAAAGTTTCACTCGTTTGACATTACCCAAAACTTTCGCGCGTTTTGTTGCTTGGATGACGAAATCAATGAGCGTTCGCAATATGACGCGTAATATTTTTTAACGGAATTTTGTTGTGTATGGTTAAATAAGTTATTAGGATTCGACGCAAGTGAATTTTAACACAAATTATTGAAGTTTTAAGTCATAAAAATGAATAACAACACAGACGTAGCCCAAAATATTGCAATGGCCGCCAGAGTCCACTAGGCACACAAGCTACATGTCCTCATGTGACCAGCAGGCACACGAAAGGTTAATATAATAATATTTATCTTAGTGTAGTGTATATATATCCCGTTTTTTTGCATTCATTCCTTGTTGGTGTACATATACAATTTTGTCATACTTTGTAATCTGGTTGTTTGGAAGGAATTGCCTAATGGCAATAAGTCAGCCAGTGTGCATTATATTTGTTTATATTATGTACAAAATCATAAATAAGTATCGTAAATCTCCAGAATGTGCCTGTTAAATCGTGGTTTCACTGGATTCATGAATCCAGGCCCACGAGCACAGGCGACCAGATTACCAGCCAGAACAGGCGAGCCACATGGGCTTGCGACTATGTATGCGGGATTAAGGGGACCCTTCATGACTCAAGTCACGCTCACCACTCACTCACCAATCTCCAACTGATACTCCACTCCCCTGCGCAACCAAATCCAATAGGATGCGGACAGTGCTGTTTTTACCACCCTATCCAAAAGTTATTTTATTTTACCTCTAGGGAGACCCAGGTCTTTAAAGTAGGAATATAAAGATTTTGCGGCCAGGCCTCTCACCCCCACCTCTACAGCATATATTTGCTAAAGCCATTTTAAACTGTTTTATCTACCAGTTCCTTGTACTTGTTTAGTTTGTATTGGTGGTCTTTTGTAATATTTGTGTCCCATGGAACAGTCAGATCCACATAAATAACTCTTTTCAACGAAAGATAGTAAATTGTCAAGTCAGGCCTAAGAGATGAGATGCAGATCTCCTTTGGAACGGTATATCTCTCTGTTCTCATATCCATTAGGATATTCGAGTCATCTGACTTTCCAATTATTGATATTAATTTCTTTGTTGTAGGTTTAACTTTTTGTCCCGGTTTTACAAATGTTACAACCGACTGTTTCCATGTGGTTGATCCTTTGATTGCTCTTGCCACCGCAAGGTTGTCTCTCTCACAATTTCAAGTACCTTATCATGTCTGTATGAGAACCTTCCCTCCTGTAGTTGGCCGAGAAGTAGTAAATAAATATAAAATATCTATTTGTTTGTGTAATATGTCTAGACAATGCCTTGGGGCAGCACATCTTCTGTGGAAATGGACCCCAAGGAGAGCAACGACGGCCCCATACTATGGATACGTCCCGGGGAGCAGCTGGTGCCCACAGCGGAATTAGGACGGAGCCCCATCAAGAAACGCAGGTTATTAAACATCTACATTATACTGATATCTCAATTCTCCACAATTCCCCGTCCCCGGGACATATAACATATGAAAGTATAACAATATATAAACACTAATCATATTATGAATATGATTAGTGTTTATTTCAGGTGAGACAAGATTGGTGTGTGGAGACACATGCAAGGTAATGCACACCTGTCGCCTCACAAGGCATGGTATGAATAAATATGATATGGGTATACAACTACACAATACCCTCCTTCTCTTCCTTATTGTTATGTGAGGTGTTATTTATTTCTCACTCTGTAAATTGGTCCTCTAATGGAGTGTTATACTATTCATTAGACAGTATGTTTACAAAATATAATACAATAAATACCTACCTACTGCATCAATTTAACTTTAGAGACTTCACGCTGCTCAGGTTGGGTTGGAAGAAATTGCCTTATGGCAATAAACCTGTCTTTGTGCCACTTGTGCATAAATATTCTTACTAATAAAAATCTACTGCACACCCGTTGACCAGTGTTTTAGTTACACACAGTGTAAAGCCCGTGCAGCATTTTACATTTTAAAATAGGAATATGTAAAATATAACAAATCATTTCATTGTACGAATAACCTTGCGAACATGTTTGTAGATATTATAAAGGAGCTAATTTTTAACAAAATGATTTATAAAGATTTTTCGTCATATTCCAAGATATAACAATGTAAACATGCAGATCAAAATCTAATTTGATTTGTGATAGATGACAGTTGTCTTAAAACACCGCTAAACTATCTTAGACAGGCGTCAAAGCTTTGTGTAAAATTTGTATGAGAGATACACAGTTGTTAACCAACTGATCTGCTACACAGCGTTTATTAGTGACGTCTTTGCCTAAATGGGTGTTAAACGGTCATGTAACAGGTTTATTAGTAAGACTATGTATATAAATAAACAAATGTATTAACATTTACATACTTTAGCGATATGTGATATTGGGAGGAAGTTTATTTAATTAAAAATATATCATATCAGAAAGGTTGCGATTTTGAGTATGTGTTCAAATTATCTCCCAATAACACACACCACTATATTAGATATTGCAAATTTAATAATCAGTTAATTTAGTTTAAATAGAAATTATAATTGAGTGATGAAGGAAGGGCTTCATAAGAGGACTTATGTGAATTACATATATTTTTAGTTTAAATTAATTACAAATATAACACTCGATAGATTTTATTGATGTTCGCAATGTTGAGGTCGGTAGAAATTTAACGCTTTTGGTTTTTTTTTTTGCGGGCTGCGAGTATTTCCTATAAAAGTGTGTGTTATAGACCGTGATGTTGAGAATCGTCTATGTACAAACCTTTAGTGAAAAGTTATTGTTAAAGCAGCAGAGTTATGATGAAATAAAAATGATTGTTGTTTTGTTGAACAGGGCGGGTATAAATGAGTTGAGGAATCTGCAGTACCTCCCACGTTGGAGTGAGGCACGTGAGACGCTGTTTGAAGATCGTACACGAGCCCACGCAGATCATGTGGGACACGGCATTGATCGTTCTACAACTGCCGCTGTCGGTAAGATACGTTACATAATATTTGTGTACTCTAATATTATCTAATATTTTGTTTTGTAAAGGACTTTAAGCCGTGAATGTCTTGGATTTTTTGCCCTGTCGGGAGTCAAATGATTTTTTTATTGACAAACTTTATAACATCTCAATAGAGACAAAGTTGGGATATTATATAAGAACCAGAAACTCAAGTCACCTACAGGGCTTACAACCTGTCATAGGCTGATTTACGTGATCACTTAATGCGCTTGCGCAACTTTCACCAATTATGCCATCCTATCAATCCCATTTTTGAAAGTTCTATATTTTTTAATCATGAAAATCTATTTCATTTAAAATAAGCTGAAAAAACCCATCACCATCTAAAAAATGTCGAAGAAACCTTTTTGTAATGCCATATATTGAAAAATTGGTTTGTAAACAGTTAAAGCAACAGTCCTTATACATGAGGTGACGATGCTTTCGCACAGATATCACCTCTGAACCGAGCCAGAATTATAAGTGTAATTTTTGGCTGGTTTACTTGCTTGTACTAATGTGTGTGTAAATTGAATATTTTTATCATGGCTTATACGCAATCATTAAATTTTTTTCCCTGTCTTAAATTTTGTCACAAAATATCATTAATAATAATAATAATAATGAACACTTCCTTGCACCCTGCGCAAGTGGTGAATTTATTGCCGTATGGCAATTTCTTCCAACTACCAAGTGTTTCCAGCCCAGAGAAGCAATATTTGCATGAGAAATTAATTTAAATAAATTTCTCCTCTGCTGGGAATCGAACCCAGGACGCCTGCACAGAAATTGAACGACTTACCAACTGTGTCACAGCGGTCGGCTCATTGACTCTCTGAAAAAAATTCATTGTTTACATACATGAAAATATGAGATTTGAGGAACTTAATTAGGCGATATGGTAACATTATTCAGTGTATTTGACTGACTGATAGTCGTATATATTACCTTGAAGTGAACTTTTAAGTGAAACGCAGTACAGTGGTACCTCGACATACGAGTGTCCCAACATACGAGTTTATCGAGATACGAGCCGGCGAGCGAGTGATTTTTTGCTTTGAGTTACGAGCGAAATTCTAGATACGAGTTCGGTTAAGCAGAGGAGATTGTGTCTCTGGGGAAATCCATGGGTCTAGAGGTGGAAGAGAGAGTCGTGAACGAGCTCGTCGAGGAGCACACCCAGGAACTGACGACTGAGGAGATACAAGAGTTACAGTCACAGCAGCATACGGAGGTTATGCAAGAAATTGGTTCCGAGGAGTCAGAGGAGGAGGAGGTTATTTCTACAAGTGAGATAAAGGAGATCTTAGGAATGTGGGAGAGAGTTTCACAGTTCGTGGAAAAGAAACACCCAGAAAAAGTTGCAACAGGTCGTGCATCTGATCTTTTTAATGACACTTGCCTAACTCATTTCCGGAACATTCTGAGATGGAGGAAGAATCAAACCTCCTTGGACATGTTTTTTTCTAAACGGCCTACAGGTGAAAGCGAGAAAAATGTAGCGAAAAAGGCAAAGACAGTGAGGATATCTAATTTATTTCTTTACATTCTCTTTTTTGTTTTTGTACAATAAATATTTGCCATTTATAAATATGTTTTTATTATTCAAAACCACGTAACAAAAATAACTGGGGTGACATTTTGGGGGTCGGAACGGATTAATGGTAGTTCAATTGTTTTGTATGGGGAAATTTGCTTCGAGATACGAGTAATTCAAGATACGAGCAAGGTTGCGGAACGAATTAAACTCGTATGTCGAGGTACCACTGTATATCTTATATAATTATTATTTTGATATATGTGTTGTAGTACTGATTGATTGGTATATGTCTGTGTTCAGGTGTCCTGAAGGGTATCGGTGGTGTATCAAGCGGAGCTGGTCGCATCACCAAGGATGTGGTGGCATTCCACGCTGCAGACTTTCCTCAGTTGGTGCAGCTGCTACAGCTGGATCTGCACGAACCACCCATCACGCAGTGCGTCAACTGGTCAGTACTTTTATTTTATTCTTACTTAATCCTCATTATTGTTATTTCTTAAAAGTTGTCTGTCAATATAATAATATATTCAAATGAACGCAGTGGCATAGTCCAGGACTTCTGTGCAGGCGGCATCCCGTCAGGGGAGCAATACATTATGAATTATTTATCACACAATTAACTCGTAACTTGCACAAGATGCAAGGAACAAAGCAAGTAAAAACGAGTGGGTTGTGGCCAACGCTAAACTCTCCACTACAAAATGAAGCTTCCCTGCTAATATTAAATAACTAAACATTACCAAACATAAAAATTTCTCTTGTTATATATATATTTTTCATACAAAAATATATTATTATGAACATAATTTTATACGCTTGTATGTTTTTCTTTTAACGTTGACTAACTTTGAATGCCTTTTTTTTTGAAGATTATTGGTATTGTATAAATAGTTTAATCAAAATTGAAATATCTCAAATTTCCAGGTCGTGAGAGCATTTTTTCAGATTTAACAGATGAAATCATAGAGAAAAAATGAACCGCTGTCTATTTATTTATTTATTTATTATTAAAAATAACAAAGAAAAATACACAATACAACAATATATATATAATTTTTAAAAAGATACATTATAATTTTGTTTTTTTTTTATGACTCAACTTCAAAAAGAGTTTTCTCGTGCTTTGAAGTGAGTCACATTTCACAAATCTACAAACTATCTAATCTATTTATATACATACATCTTAATCTAGGCACTAATCTATTTACAATAACATACATATTTAGATACAAACATACATAATATTATATATAAAGAGAGAAAAAAAAATACAAAATTGGTCTGTAGAATAAATAAAAGTACACAAATTGAAAATAAACAACACACAATGAATACACAAGAAAAATGTTACTTCAAAAAGTCTTTCAGCAATACCAAGAAACCACCAAAATTATTTTGCGCCGCTCGGTAAATCATTAAACCACTTCACCCCATAATATGAATAATGATTTTGGCCAAAAGATGTATTTTTCTTTGGGATATTTATCATTCCACTTGTGCGAGGACCAATTCTTAGATTGTCTATAGGGTGAATTTGGTTAGTGAAATATTCTTTACATATTTGTTTAATTGCATTTATTTTATATAACACATTTAATTTTTTAACTTTAAATTGAGAAAATAACTCTTCAGTGGGAAAATCGCTTGGCTTTACTAAAATAATTTTAATAATCTTTCTTTGTATGGTATATAATAATTTAAAGTGAGCAGGATACGACCCTCCCCATCCAATTATTCCATATTGCATCACAGACTGAGCCAATGCATAATATGTCATTCTAAGCATTTCAATATCCAGAAAATTTCTTATACGGTAAAAAACATAAAATATTTTATGCAATCTTTCTCCTGTCTTACATATATGGTCCTTCCATTTCATTTCAGATTCAATTATGACACCCAAATATTGAATAACTATGGATAACTAATCAGCTCTAAGTTTATGTACTTCACTCATGGTATCAATATTAAGTTCATCGGCCTATTAGTTTGATCTGTACAGAGGACACAAATTTTCATATTTGTGTATGGCATACAGGATACGGCATACACACAAAAACATCACAACGAAACTCAAAGTATGCACTATGCACTCTCTACATGATACCCATTGAGAAATTGATGTAAAAAATACTCTTAAAAATTGTGAAATCATGACTCTCCACTATTCCATAGTAGTGGAGATTAAAAATTCATCTTCAAATACAAGTTTAGTTTGTGCTCTTATGAAGTTTAATAATTATTGACACCTAAGTGTGGTGGAACAAATGTGGTAATTGATAAAGCAATGAAGTAAAGTATTTCTGTGTTTTCCATTGCATGACATAGACCTCCCCTCTCCTACTCCACTCCTCCCGTTCCTGTGCGATTCCCATCCACTGGGGTCCATCCATCTGTTAGGTGGATGTCCTCCTGGTCTATTATCATCTCAAGGTCTCCACTCCATCAGTCTTTTCAAACACTCTTGACTTCAGTGAATTTGATATTGGACTATGGCAAGTATTATCCAGTTTCCCAAAGAAAGTTTGATTATCTCAAGATGGAGTGAATAGCAGGGATCGCCCCAGAAAGGGATGGCATGACCATGTGAATGATATTTTGAAAAAAGGAAACATAAGAAGTTTGAACAATCGACGAGCATGTATGAGACGATGCATGGATGTAAAGGAAGCCGGAAACGAGTGCGAAAATAGAGAAACATGGCGCTCGGTTCTCTCTGCTTACCCCGTAAGGGACATGGCATGATGGTATGTATGTAATGTACATTTGTATGTATGCCTAGTCATCTTATGTCCAAGGTATATAATAGTAGTCAAACTCTTTTACTGGGAGGCAATAATTGCTTGCATCCAAGTTTCTCATTGTCAAAATGGCTGTCATACGTTGCTCACGTATCGTGGGAAAAAATATTGTCAATGCACTATATTAAGTTATTCTTCTTCTTCTTCATCCTGGCCATTTATTCAGCTCTCTTTAGATGGTGGAGTGCTACAAGGTCTGTCTGGTCTTCTGGCCTGCACTCGGATGTCCATAGCTCTGCGTATAATATTGTCCTCTGATCGCCTTATAATGTGTACATACCATTTCAATCGCTCTCGAGCAATATGGACATTCTGCACTCTGTCCATCATAGTCACACCCCCTGCCCATCTCAGCATTCTCATGGATGCTCTGTTGGTGGTTCTTCTTCAGAGTCCAGCACTCGGCGGCAATACAGGTCTAATGACAGTTTTATAAATCTGAATTTTTATTTCGATGGTCATTTTACAATCCCAGGGTACGGGAGACAAACACCCCCACTTCATCTATCCTGTGTTGATACGATGGGGCACGTCATTCTTGTTATGAAACGGAGCTATAAAAATGAGCCATTTTTTCTAATAACTTATTTCTCAATTATTATATATTTAATTGTATTTTTATCCAGTAACTTATCATCTTGTGTGTTATCTTAGGTTGGAGGATGCCAAGTTGAATCAGTTGCGTCGTGAGGGTGTTCGCTACACTAGACTCGCCCTCAAAGACAACGATATATATTTCTTGCCCAGGAACATCATACATCAGTTTAGGACTGTGTCCGCTGTCACTAGTATAGGTAAGTTTATATTTATATTATCTAACACATCACATTATAATCTACTTGGAATTATAAAATATTCTAGCAATATTTCTTCTTAGTTTGTGACTTATGAACCAAAGAGAATATATGGGAATACAAATTTATATCTAGTGTACCTACGCTTTCCGTGATTTCATGGATGTTGGTATGACTGCAGTCAGTCAAATATAGTGAATAATATTGCCATATCACCAAATTGAGTACCTCTAACATCATATTTAAAATCAAATTGTGAAACAAAACAATTAGGGGGAAAGTCTGGTTAACAGGCGAAATCTAAACCATCCATGTTTACCCATATCACGGATATAATTATCAAATGGAGCTCTATTACATCTTAAGCTATTATAGAACTCCATATAACCACAGGCGGTTTCTTAGTGTGTGCATAAGTGCACTGCACTGCTTACTAAAATAAAAAAGAAATATCCCTAGAAATTTATCAAAACACTTGTAAACATACATTTCAATAATAATATGTATGTAGTAAATTTCCTGTAGGTACATGGTGAATGCGCGGTGTAGTCGTGACCGTGAGTATACTGTAGTACGAAATATATTTCGCGCATGCGCATTAAGGATTATGTGCACTTTCAATAATGCCCGTAAATAAATGTGAGACCTCATACAAATTCTATATTTTGTTCAAAATCGTCGGTGTTATAATGCCTCATTGGTCTACATATGCGTTAGAAAGAGATGTAATCATTCAGTTGTCGTGCACTGCCCGATCTGCCCCGCACATGCGCATTGAAGACATATTCTGTCCATAATAAGAGTTACCAAAAACATGCGTAAAAACGACCTTTTAGATTTGATTAGTAAAGATTATTTTACATTTACTGACGTATAATGTTATACAACGTATAATGTTATACAAATACAACAACATTCAAGTTTGACTGTTTGACCGGTTGTCCACACAGAACACAAAGTGTCATTCATCGATTTATCTGTTTTTTAAACAAAACATCTTTCTACAGTGAATAAAGATATGAAATAATATCGACTGAATTGCGTGTTCTTTATTCTCGTGGTATTTTTTCAACGTCGATGGAGTGATAACAATTTAAAAACTATTTGAAATACCTACGATCCAGTCTTATAGTAAATTATCATACAATTATTTGTACAATCTCAATGACAACTGAGGAGTGCCATCGGTGATTTTCTACGCATTTTTTCTAATATTTTTGAGGATAATACATTATTATATTCTTATTATAACAGAAGACTGTCTCATTGCTTTATCAATGGTGTCCAAAAACAAATCCATATTTAAAACAATCGTGTAATCGAAGTGTTTATACAAATGAAAGTGTCGAAAGTTTTTTTTTTCATTTGCATCTAGATATACCCAGTGTGAGTACCTACCTAGCATTTAATGAAACTTTAATTTATAAGAAATATCCATTTTTTATACAAATAAAAAATGTTTTTATATATTTTTTATTGTGATGTATTTGGCCAAACGATATGAAAATCTTAATTAAAATTAACTTATAAAATCTTACTGTAGTCATTTATTTGTAATACAAAAATTTTGAATTTCTCGCTTGTGTATTTAATTTTTATTAATCCCTTTGTACATAATATATGCAAATTTATTACACACTCGTAGGATTATTGCCATTAGGCAATTCATTCCAATCAATTTATAGAGTTATATAAAGGATCGGGTTATATTTCCAGATGAGGTATAGTTTTAATTGTGTTTTCAGTCTAGCTCTATGAGACGATAAATATCTATCCAGAAAGTGTCAATTTGTTATTGGGTACGTGTGTGTTAAATTAATATTTGAATAAGTACATTTAAATTTCTTGAGAAAAAAAAATACAATCGACTATTTTATGATAACATATACCATATACGCATAGATTGGACTTTTTTCCTACTAGTAATCAAATAAATTTGTCAAAAAATAATAAATACTTCCTTGCATCCTGTATAAGTGGCGAATTAAGTGGCATTTGGCAATTCTTCCAACTTAACAGTGTTTAAAACCCACAGAAGCAATAATTGCGTAAGAAATATAAAGATGAATGTAGGTACATATTATTATGTTTATGTAAATATGCACCGCCTATAATTTCAATCACGAGCCGCCTCTGCATATAACTCCATACAAATATACTCTATCTATTGCATCTTGACCATCAATTTTATAATTCAAACTACATATTTCAATTTCATACTATATTTTTTGTGATTGAACTATTCCTCTTGTTTTTTTTTCTTTCAACAGTTTACGTTGAGCGATAAGTTGAGCATTTTCGCATTGAGTAGAGCCGTTTTTTGCGCATATACAAGTTTGCCGCTAACAATATTATTGTTTTGAAATGAGATTGTTGAACGATGATTGTTATTATTTCCAGCTTGGCATCTACGTCTGAAGCAGTACTATCCTGAATCTGAGAGTTCTCCAAGTGAGGGAGGTGGGGTAGAGGAGATACCACCACCTCCACCCATCACATTACGTAAATACATATTTATTTATTGCTCTTTTAAGATCAACTGGTATCTAGTATCGTGGCAAGGCATTAGTTTGCCGGAATCTGGGAACTAGTGGAGCTGGGATTCAATTTGGCTTTGACTGATTTTGTTTATTTATAGAGCAAACTTTGGTTCTGTTAGATAATGTAATGAGATCACTGAGAAGATGAGAAATGTGAAGAAATGATGTATGCTAGGAGTAGATTTATAGAAAATAAAATGAATAAGTGCAGAAAGGATTAAATACTGAACAGTGAAATATGTTTAAAAAATTTAATATGTTCTTGAAACAAGTACATTTACATCTTCATATATTCCTTAAACTTAACATAAATGCTCGTACGGTGAACATAATCGTTATGCAAGATTCAAACTTACAACCACTGAATTACTAACTCACCAAGCTAATCATTCTGCATAATCATAACATAACTAAATTATATGAATTTAAGTCCCAAATTTAATTAGAGAATTCACACAGTATTGTCTAGTTATTTTATTATTCAGTATAAGTTTGGTAAATTATCTATTTATTTAATAATATATATTTTTTTTGTTTATTTCAGCATCTCGCAAAAGAACAACTTCAGCATCGTCGGCTGCCAAACAAAAAGATAAGATCGAAATGAGATCTCTCGGCACGACACATCAGGCAACAGCGGAGATTAAGAGTGTGGACAAGAAGGAGCACCCAGAGACTGTTGTTACAGAAACCATTCCACCTCCTGTTGTCAAGGAGACCTCCGACAGCACTCCCAAGAAGACTCCCACCACCAGCACCAAGACGCATTCACACTCCAAAGGTGAGAGGAGGCCCGACAAGACGCAGCAGGATGAGAACAGGATTAAGAAAGTGATGACGTCTGAGCTGATCAAGTCCCTCAGTGAAACTGTCGCCAGAGAAGAAGAGAAACCCGTCCTCAAAGTTCACAACGGCACCGAGGGCAGCGGCGAATGCAGAAACACCAAGACCAACGAGGAGAGGCGACGCGAAGACAGCAAAAAAGAATCTTCGTCCAAATCTAAAGAAGGAAATGTGTCTTCCAAGAGTTCGTCTTCGAGTCATTCCTCCGACAGGCGACACTCTCGGAAACATTCTGAATCAGACCGACACCACAGACACAGAGGACACACCGACAGACATAGAAACTCCTCTTCGTCACACGCTAGTGGTGATCATCGCAAACCTTCATCGTCATCTTCCTCCAAGTATAGAACCAGTCAGAGTGGCGACGACAAGAGACATTGGAAGGGACACAACGACAGCAGTAGAACCAAAGACGAAAGCAAAGATGAAAAAGGTAATGTTCGAACAAAAGAAGATAGTTGCAACGTTAATTCTAGGGTCAAGGAAGATGATAGAAATAATGCCAACGGCAATTTGAGGAGTAAGGAAGACGAGAGAAATAACGGTAGTGGGAATTCAAGGAGCAAGGAAGACGAAAGAAATAATGGCAATGGAAATTCGAGGAGCAAGGAGGACGGCACAAGAATCAAAGAGGACAATTCGAGGAGTAAAGACGACTGCAAGAGCCCCAGATCTAAAGAGGACAGGTGTCCGAGGACCAAAGATGACAGGAGTTGGAGAGACGATAGAACGAAGGGCAGTGACAGCAGTAGACATACAAAGCATCAAATAACTTCTATTAAGATTGAAGATAACAGCATCAGGAGTCCGAAGAAAGTTACGTGCAGTGGTGATAGACCCCCTGATTAAATGTTTACTGACAATTTTGTTTTTAACGTAAAGCAATGCTTTTTTTGTTGTAAATTGAATAATATTCATAGGATATATTCACAAATGTACTATTTTTTGTGATGCATTTAAAAATATGGAATGAAAATCGCGAGGAATTCAAAACGAAATTATTAAAATATAATTATTTTTTTTATTTCTAATGAATATAAATTCCTGTTTTGTATTGGCGCACATCACAAGATGGACAGTGTACCGGTTGTTGAAGTTATATGTTTTTATGATATTGCATTCAAAATAATATTTTGGTTAACTTGATTGAATTTTTAAAATATTTGGTTTGTCCAACTTTTGCAATTAGCACAGTATAAAATCAAATGATTTACTGCATATTGCATAATATAAGAACTAGAAAAAATTAGGAAAAAACTGTGAGAAAAATAACATTAAACAGAATTGACGGACGCTAGGGTGACTAATAAAAGATGTCATGATTATATGAGTGATATATGAGTATGAGACAGTACGCGAAACACAAATGAGGTGTTGGATGTTTGCAATATGCACTAGAGAGACAATGTGTGATGGTGTACATGTAACAACATGTATATGATGATTTGATGATTTCAAGAATCGGTTCATTAACATCGACCATTTTGTATTACAACTGTGTACCTTATCTAATAGTAATAATTGAATTGTACATAATAAATATAAATTATATAATATTTTGTAAATAATTGTACATAATATATATTGTTGTCATATACCTAGTTAAATAGGTACATATTAACAATAATCAGTTTAATGAATATAATATTGATTTATTGTTTTTTGAACTTTATACTTTTAACCTCAATATTTTGCCCATCACTCCAGTCATAAAGACAACACTTTCTTAACTCATATTCTGCAATCTATATTCTCCTCCTGCTGAGAGTATTTTTCAACTTTTATAGATTTGGTCTGAATGAGATGCCCTCAATTTTTCCGTGTTTCTTGATTGTGTCAATAACTTAAATCTTATCTTTATCTATGAGAACCAGATGACCTTTTTATATTATTGGACCACAGCTCAAATCGAGCTTTGGCCTCCACCAATTTTTCCATCACACTACAATTGTCCAGAATTTGGGCGACCCCAAAAACGAAATCAACGACAACTTTTCATTTTATATCTTGACTTCTCACGTAAGTATATTTAAAAACAAAAGTCTTAACATATTTTTTAGAAAATGCTCTTTTAGTATTTTTACCTTTGATATAATTAATAATAATGATGTTTTGTGTAAGAAGAATTGTTTATATCGTTTGAAACATGTTCTGCAATTTTTTTGGTCCTTCGAGCCGTATTCGAACCAGTGATTTTTTATAGTACTTGTCATTTTATTTCTCGTTTTTCACTGCTATCAAGAATTCTTTGCTGTATGAAATCATATACATTGTAATGTATATGGTCCTTCGAGCCGGATTTGAACCAGTGTTCTCTAATTGTTCTAATAATTCTTTTGTACAATTAGTCACACTGAGGATACCGGCTACACTCAATCACTCAACAAACTATGTAGGACAGATGGAAGAACTTTGTTGAAGATCCCATAGACAATCACTCGGTCAGCTTCTCTGCTGCAATTTACGTTAATCTGGACTGAAAACACTAGTTATCTGGAACAAATTTTCCATTATGGCAAAAAACTCGCCACTTGCACGTAAAATGTTCATAAATAAATTCATTTAAAACGTAAAAAAAATTTTGATTCACATGAAATGTATTTGTCTCATTTCCAAAAAGATTATTTGAATTTACTTAATATTTTTTAACTGTATTCACAACATTTATTGTAACTTAGTATCGGTTTCAAAACTCACCTTTGCCTCTTCAGGCTAATTCTTACCCAAATCCGACAAAGAGTTTGTAATTCCACATATGATAATTTGGAATAAATAGATTCATATGTGTGTCACCAGTCTGGGATCAAAAATTAAATTGTCGATGCCTATCACGCACAAATACCATATCTGTGCGCTTGAATAAATTAATAATTTTCTTATAACTCATTGAAATATTTCAAATGACAATATTCTGTATTAAAATTGTAGTATTTCCCGCTGTGTATTATCGGCTGTGAACCCTCGTCGTCCCGCAGTCTACATTACATATTACATATATACATAGTTCAGCTCCATATGCCCAGTGTCAAAATTTACCCATAGACTGATTGTGTTAATTATCATAATATTTGTAAGACTTTGTGTATATATTTTTGTAATATAATTTACGTAATTTGATTGATTCTGATGATTTATGATTGCATCGTTTCTAAATTATTTAATTTATTAAGTGTAATTGGTTGTACAAAGTTAGAGTTATTATATGTATTTAGTTAGGAACGCACCTCGCTTCTATTATATACTTTCACATTATTACTTATTTTTACTTATGAATTATTATTAATACTTATAAATTTATATATATTAGATTGATTGAATTTGTATCTATTTTTAAATTTTTATTTTTTACACGTCAGCTCGGAGAAAGTACTGGTTTTTGCAGAGGGTGACAATAGTGCGTTGTAAATGAAGGGACATTAGTTGTGTGTGTAAATTACAACATAAACAACCTTTACAAAACTGCATTCAGAGTTTGTCAAACTTAAAAGAAAAATATACAACCATTTGAAAAACTGTGTTCATAATAATCGTTTTATTGCATGAAAATTATTTATAAGAAGAAAGCGACTCTAGTAACATATTGTTTGAAATATTAATTTTGTCATCTATGGGCCGGTATTACAGTCGGCCCTCAACTCATTGAGTTTGTTAAACTCAAGATTAATGTTAAGGGGAGATTGAATCCATTTCCGTATTACAGTGCAATATGACATGTCAGTTACTAAATCTTCAATTATAGACATATTTTACTTTTTCTGTGGATAGGCTGTGGTTCGATTGTGGGTGATCCCCATTTTTCTTGTTAGTCCGTTGAATAATGCACTTTCAAACTGCTGGCCCTGGTCGGTAGTTATCGATTGGGACGCCGAATCTCGCTATCCAGTTGTACATTAAGGCGTCTGCAACTGTTTCGGCGGATATGTTTTTAAGCGGAATTGCTTCGGGCCATCTCGTATATCGGTCTATTATGGTGAGTAGGTATGTATATTCTTTTGATGGCGGTAGCGGTCCCACTAAATCTAAATGGATGTTCTTGAATCTTCCATCGGTAAGTTGATAGTTTTTTAATGGTGTTATCGTATGCCTGTGAATTTTCGCTGCTTGGCATTGTATGCAAGCGTCTACGATATTTTTTACGGATTTGTCGATATTTGGCCATACATATCTATGCTTTATTATTTTGCTTGTCGCCTTTGCTCCAGTGTGGCTTATTGCATGTATCGCTTGAATTATTTGTTTTCTCATGTCGGCCGGTACATACGGGCGTAATGCGTTATTGGTAACGTCGCACCATAACGTTTGTTTGGTGCCTGGTATTATTATTTTTTTTAATTGTAGGGACGATTTTTCTTGTAGGTATTTTAATTCGTTGTCGTTACTTTGTTTTTCTGCCATTTTTTGGTAGTTAATGCTGGGTGTTATTTCTATTTCTTCTATCCGTGATAATGTGTCTGCGACTGTGTTGTCTTCACCCTTAATATGCCTCAAATCTGTCGTAAATTGGCTTATGTAATCCAACTGTCTCTCTTGTCGCGGAGAGTTGAGTTTATTTTTCGAGAATGCAAATACTAATGGTTTGTGATCTGTTGTTATTGAGAATTGTCTTCCTTCTATTTGCGATCGAAAGTACTTTACTGCTTCGTATATAGCGGTAAGTTCCCTATCGTAGGTGCTATACTTGAGTTGCGCGTCGTTGAATTTTTTTGAAAAAAATGATATTGGTTGCCAATTGTTTTTTTCCTTTTGTTGTAGTGCTGCGTCCATGGCGTTGTTCGATGCATCGACCATGATTGTTATTTCAGCGTATGGGTTTACGTGCACAAGTAGTGCTGCTTGAGCTAAGTCTTTTTTTACATTTCTCGAAGGCGTGTAATAGCTCTTCTGTCCACATTATTTTTCTTTTATCGTTCTTTGCGTAGCCTTTTAGTTGCTCAAATAATGGTTTTTGGGTGTCTGCTGCGTTTGGTAGGAATTTTCTATAGAAATTTAACATTCCCATATATCTTCTTAATCCTTTTGCTTCTTTAGGTGGTTCGATCTGTGTAATGGCTTTTACTTTTTCTGTGAGGGGTTTACTTCCATTTTTGTTAATTTTGTAGCCGAGAAATTTAAAAAAATAAACTCAATATTAAACTATTATTTTAAAAAATAAACTCAAATAAGCATACGTTACGGAAATTTATAACCAGTAATCATATCATAATATACAAATCAAATTAAAACAATAACTAACTACAAATAAACATTGTTTTTAAATACAATCGTTAACGAATTAAGCAATAGTTTAATTTATTTTCAAAATATTATTTAGAAAAAAATATTTTATAATGTTCGTTTGCGTGCGTAGTTTTTTTTAATTAATTGTAATTGTATTCAATTGTTTTATTCATCTAGTTTTTAAATAGTGTTTAATCTTCATTTAAATATTTAATGTATTTTATTTTTGCTTTGCGTTGATAAAGTATTTATTTAACTCGAGTATTTGTTAACGTATTTATTTTTGTATAATATTATCTTGCCGACGATGTTTAAATAATATTAAATGTATCCGATTCGCTGAGGCGTGGTTCGCTGACCTGTAGGCGGTGTCGACTCTAGTTTGCTAGGTTTGTCTGGGTGGTTCGCTTATCTTATCTTTTGTTTTCGCGTTTTATTACGGGTTACTCAAGTTCATGCGATAGGCCTTTGTTTGGTGTTAATAAATGTTAAAAGATCTCGTTTTTTTATTATCTCGTTTTATTTTCTCTTATACACACACTCACACTATTTTTCACAATTTGACAAGTTGATATAAAAATTAAAAACAAACAAAAGTATAACTCAAATTCAAATATGGAACACAATATTTATTATTATGTAGTTCAATGCACAAATCTGGTGCCTACCACTGGCGTTTTTACACATTCCGCCCACCAAGGACTTGTCCTTTAAACTCTAATCTTAAGCAAATATTAACAAAATAAAGAAAATCATGCCGCCCACCGTGAAAATATACTTTAAATTACTTTGACTTGGTCAAATGGCAATGTTTGCTAACAGGGCGTTTGAAAAACCTCCCTTATGTTTAACTGTTACGACTCTCGTTACCTTATCTGGTCCAGCATGCTTCTCGATTACTTTGCCTAAAAGCCACTTGGCTGGTGGAATGTTGTCTTCTCTCACTATAACTATATCGCCAATATCAACTTCATGTTGTTTAGTATACCACTTATTTCTTTGGTTTAAATTGGTTAAAAATTCTTTTGACCATCGTTTCCAAAAAGAGTTTAACATTTTTTGTAACAATTTCCACCTATCTAATCCTATTACATTTTGATCTGAATAGTCTACATCACTTATATTTACTAACGGTTCTCCTATCAAAAAATGACCAGGTTTCAAGGGGAGAGGATCGTCTGGGTTATCACTAAGAACTGATAATGGTCGCGAATTTAAGCATGCCTCGACTTGCGCTAACAAAGTAGAAATCTCTTCGAAGGTTAAAGTGGTATCCCCTTTGACTCGTTTTAAATGGGCTTTGGCGCACCGTACACCCGTTTCTCACAGCCCGCCAAAATTTGGAGCTCTTGGAGGTATAAAATGCCACTTTGTTGCATCTGTACTAAGCATTTTAGCAATTTCTTTAGGTAGTTCGGATTTGGCATTGTTAAACATGTTATGTAACATAACATCTGCTCCGATAAAGTTAGTTCCGTTGTCACTAAAGAGTTCATGGCAGTGACCTCTTCGTGATGTGAATCTTCTAAATGCAGCAACAAAACCTTTAGCAGTTAAATCAGTTACAGCTTCGAGGTGGATGGCACGTGTTGCCATGCACACAAATAAACAAATGTATCCTTTATAGGATTTGGCTCCTCGTCCTGGTGAAAATCTAATATTAATGGGACCCGCGTAATCCACTCCTGAGATCTTGAAGGGTCTGCTTGGTTTGACTAGCCTCTGGTAACTGACCCATTAGTTGGTTAGTTGGTGCTTTCGAATATTGTATACACGTTGTACAATTCCTGTAATGTGCTTTAACCATGTCACATGCTCTCAATATCCAAAATTTGGATCTCAAAAACGTCATCATGACTTGTGGTCCACCGTGTAGAGTTCTTATATGAGCATCTGCAATTATTAATCGACTAAGATGGTTCTTATTAGGTAAGATTATGGGATGCTTTTGATCGTAGTCCACATTAGCGAGACTTATACGTCCACCAACTCTTAAAATGTGACTTTTGTCAAAAAACGGACAAAGAGTGTGTAATGCGCTCCGTTTTGTAACATGACCTTTCTCTCTCAATGAATTGATGTCTTCATTAAACTCCACGTCTTGAACTTGTTTAATACACATTTGTAAGGTTTGTGATTCTCTCAGTTTTTGGTAATTTTAGGTTCAGTAACCTCCTACATCTTGACATCACTCTTAACATTCTATTTAAATCTGAAAATTTCATCCACACAAAATTACTCTCATTTTTCATTGTTGCAAATGATTTAATTCTTTCTTCTTCCTGTGTATCATCTATATCAATGCTTTCCACATTAATGATTTTCTCTGAAAGCCAACTAGGACCATTCCACCACAATTCGTTACTTTTCAACTCGTTTGGTTTAAGACCCCGTGTTGCACAATCGGCGGGATTCATGTGAGTTGACACATGTCCCCATTGTTCTACATCCAAAATCGTATGAATGTGTGATACTCGATTGCTCACGTATGTAACCCATCTATTTACAGATCCTTTTAACCAGGCTCATGAATTAGTTTAGTAGCTAGTACTGCCCCACAAAGTTCTAATCTGGGGATCGATACCTCTTTCTCAATTGGCGCGACTTTAGTTTTAGCCGTTACAAGCTTCACGTATACTTGGTCTTTCTCATCCACTACTCTCTGGTAAACTGCAGCTGCGTAAGCTTTACTTGACGCGTCTGAAAACACATGCAGTTCTAGTTTGGAGGTCTTGGTTGAGCCAAGCCACCGTGGAATTAAAATGTTAGTAAGGTTTTTTAACTCATGTCTAAATTGTAACCACTCGTTCATTAACTCCCATGGTATTTCTTTGTCCCAATCAAGATTCGCCTTCCACAACTTTTGTATGAATACTTTAGCAGTAATCACCAACGGTGCAATCCAACCGATAGGGTCATACAGCCTGGCAATGTCTGAGAGAACCTTTCGTTTAGTAATAGATTTCTCAGGTTTCTCTAGGTTAACTTTGTATTCAAAATTATCTGTTATTCTATTCCAACAAATGCCTAACACCTTCATCATATTGTCGCTTTTTATTGTCATTATTCGCTTGGTGCTCAACTTCTCTTCTTTTATGTGTTTTAAAAACTCTTGATTGTTACTGCTCCACTTTTGTAACTGAAATCCACCACTGTTCATAAGTTTACTCATTGACTCGTAAATGTGTAGAGCTTCTTCCTCAGTTTCACAACCTGTCATTAGGTCATCAACGTAATAATCACGTTTTGCTATTTGCGCTGCTAATGGAAATCGATTGTTCTCTAGTTCTGCTAATGTTTGCAATGTTTTCACAGCAAGGTATGGTGCACAAGCAGTGCCAAATGTCAACGTCAACAATTTATAATGTTGAATCGGCATTTCCGGTCTCTGTCTCCATAAAATTCTCTGAAAATCGGCATCATTATCGTTCACATATACTTGTCTGTACATCTTTACTAGGTCTGCAACAATGCAGATGGGATGCTTACGCCATCTCATCAAGATATGACGTAGGTCCTGCTGAAGTTTGGGCCCAACATGAAGATCATCGTTTAGTGATACATTATTTATTCCCTTACTCGAGGCATTAAATACTACCCTAACTTTTGTTGTATCTTTATCCTCGCGTACGACAGCGTGATGAGGCAAGTATACTGCTTTAGTGTTGATAATCTCGTTTCTGTCAACTAGTCTCATGTGATTCAAAGTGAGATATTCCTCCAAAACTTTGTTATACTCAGTGAAAAGTGTTGGGTTTTTACTGAGTCTTCTCTCTGACGCAAGTAGTTTCCTTGTAGCTATGTCACATGATTTACCATACTGGCATTGTGGATCAGCGGTTTTAAGTGGTAACTTTACTATAAATCTGCCGTCCTTGCGCCGTATAGTTGTATCCTCGTAAAGTTGTTCGCAATATTGCTCCTGCTCTCTCTAGAAATAGAAGAAAGTCCCTGGGAAGTTTCTTCTATGATGATCTGATTGACATAGCGTCTGCCGATATAGGAGACATTATGACATTTATTAACCAATCAGGCTGGTTCAGGGTGGATGAGTGAGGGGGAGGACAGCCCAAATCTTTCTTTTTGTGGTATCACAAAGGGCCAACCGGCCTAAGTGTGTTCTTCTGAGAACTGCCACCCGCAAAAAAAAAAAAAAAATATTGCTCGTCTTTAGTTAGGTGTTTCTTGATTAAATTAGGCTCGTTTTCCATCTCCCAGAACTTTTTAAGTAACTCGTCTTCCTTAACTTGTACGTGAAGAGTTTTAATGTTTTCCGTACTTGGCTCTTGTGATATCCTTCCAGACAAAATCCATCCAAATAAAGTATTTTGCGCTATTAGATTACTATACTTACTCTTTTTAATGCCATCTAACAATATTTCTCCATAAACATCGGCTCCTAGTAACAAATTTACCTTACCTGGTGAGGTGAATCCTGGATCTGCAAGATGTAAGGTATTCAGCTCCAGCCAATCAGGCATATTATGTATTTCGCGTGAGGGCAAGATTAAGAAAGTCATTTTAACACATATGCATGAACTCGTATAATTTTGTCAGGTTCGAAACGCGACTGGACTTCCAGACTAACTACGTGTTTGATCACTATCTGACCATCTCCCAGACTTGACACCCTACCGTTTACATTTACTCGTTTTAGACCTAATAATTGCACAGTATCTTCTGAAACAAAAGAGGCATGTGAGCCTTGATCAAGTAATGCTCTAATTACAAAAGATGAACTATTTTTACTACATGTTTTTACAACAGCAGTCGCTAAAAGTACATTATAAGGTTTCACATCTCCTCTCGAAAAATTTGTCACTATATTTGCTTCGTTCGTTTGGATAGTCTTTTCACTTATAGGTTGTTGAGGTTCTCCAATAGACGTCTCATTTTGTTTTAAATTGTTATATGCTTTTCTATCCTCGTTCTCAAAATGAAGCAAGGTGTGGTGTTTTTTTACCACATTTATGACAAGAAGTATTTTGATGACACTTAAATACTGGATGCGTGGGCGCAAGACAATTGTAACAAAGTTTTTTGGTTTGTGCAATATTTTGTCTCTCAAGTACTCGCTGTTTCTTAAATTGATCACAGTAATATATGTAATGTGACCCGTTGCACATTGCACAGAGTTGTTCAGGCGAACTTGGTTTCACATTCATAGCAGTATGAAATGTTTTTGTCTTGGTAACTTGGTTTGAATTTTTATTTTGTGTATTTGTTCTACCACTTGCAAATTGTTTACACGTATCTACCATCTCCAGGCTTCTAAATCTTGTCTCTAAGAATTTCTCTAAGTGCGACCATTTAGGTAGGTCCTCTTCTATTGTACTAATATAATTTTCCCATTGCCTGTGTGACTCAGTGTCTAATTTAGAAACCACCAAGAAAATTATGATTGCGTCCCACTCTTTTGTTTTAATATTTAAATTATCCAATGCTTTTAAACAAGACGAAGCTGATATGCAAACCTATATATGAGGTGGTAAGGTCGGTCTGTTGGACGTGTAGGTATAACCTGTCTGTCCGCCTTTGGCTACATACAACCAAACGATATCTCACCTGCCTGGTTCGAACCTGGATACTGTCTGTTCGGAGAGTCCCGACAGCTGGGCTACAGATTAGAGTCCCGACGACTGGGATACAGATACCGTATACAAAAGAATATTAAATATTAAATGCAACTCAGGTAGAAATAGATGACAGATTAAAAGATGCAACAGGAAATTTAACTTACTCTTTTATTGGTTACAGTTATACAATGATGATTATTGATCGATAATTGATATATAGGTATAGACAATATTTAATTAATACAATATATATTTAGAACGCGGACTGTTGAACGACGGCGAGCGATCGGGCAGCGTGAAGACGAGCCCCGAGGTCTGGATGATAAGCGAATAGTTTGGGGAGCTCTGTGGTCCTCCTTATATAGGTGCTGAGCTGCACATACGGCGCAGGGCAAGATGGCGTCTGCGGGCGTAGCGCAGCTCCGTAGCGCAGCTCCGTAGCGCAATTGGTAATCGCGCCACAACTTTTACAAAAATATAGCTCTCAAACTGAGACTGTAATACCGGTCCTATGTCTTTCACAAAAATGTGACTTTATTTAACCTCAAAACAGGTTTATCCTACATTATATTATTCAACCAATTTATCAATTTGTCAATTTTTTTTTTGTGAATTATCAATTTTGTTCTGTATAGTGAGAGATTCTATAAATAAATATGAATTTAGGGATTGTCAACCTTTCAAGAAGAAAAAATGTACACTTGCTACGTAGTGGAGAGTTTAGTGTTGGCCAAAACCCACTTGTTTTGAATGGTACTTTCTCCGAGACTGAAATTATGAAATGATTCAATTTATTTCCGATTGTATTCATGAATATAGAGATTTATTGTAAAATAATATTTTTTTTATTTTAAGTAATAAATTTATAAGACCTGACTTGGCGTTGGTTTTATTTTTAAACGTGGCTTTATACGCATACCCAGAAGAATAAACAGGTCGATGTGTGAATACCTGTTTTCTCCAATTTACTATCCATAACTCAAATGTCACGATGCTTAGAAAAATTAAACTAGGGATGTTACGGAGCTTCGACTCCGACTCCGAAAGGACGGAACTTCCGATTGATTTTACACCTCCGACTCCGACTTCGGTTCCGATAATTTTGAATCGGAGGTTATAACGAAGATTGAAACGTAGCGAGCAGCAGCCATCCTGTTGATAAATTTGATGTATGGAAGAGCTTACTTAATGAGTATAACAAAGAAAAACGGATTCCTATCTGTGACGATCCCTTACTATGGTTAGGGGAGAAGGTGGAGGTTTTGAACACGAGGTGCCTTTGAACAGACAAAATATTTGAGGAATTTGATTTTTTTCCCATTAATGAATTATTTTTTCATAATGGTAATACAGATCTTTAGAGCTGTCAGTCAAAACATAAACCATTTTTTGTTTCGTTAACTTGGTGTAGTGGTTTGTTGTCATTCGTGCATTTTAATAAAATAAAAGGCGGTTATATCTGGACATTTTTTTACAATATATTATATATTTATTCGACTCACTGTGAGATAATTATAATAACACATATTTAGCCTAGCTGAACACGTAAGTAATTTGATTCAGTACTTATTTTAAAATATTTATATTTTCATGAATATCAAAAATGGCTACCCAGGGAGGTTTTGAACAGTGTGGATGGGGAGCCTTTGAACACTGTTCAAAACCTCCCCTACGTGTTCAAAACATCCCCTTTTTATATTAACATTGATATAAATAATTATATTCTTTAGATCATTTGGAATATAATGCCAAGAATATATAAAAAGAAAGGCACTAGACAGGAGTTTTCAGAAGAGGACATGCAAAAAGCCATTGCAGATGTTTTAGAACGAAAACTTTCTCTCCGAATCGCCGCTGAGCGCAATAATGTAAAGCACACTGCTTTATTCTACAGACTAAAAAATAATCACATGGGTAAAGATTATTCTCAAAAATACAACACCAAACAAATTTTTAACAGAAGCGAAGAAGAAATGCTTGAAAAATACCTTTTAAAAAGTTCCCGAATTAATTATGGGTTAACATATGAAGCCACCAGAAAATTAGCATTTGAATATGCACAAAAATTGGGGAAGGCAATTCCATGTTCATGGCAGCGTGATGGATTAGCTGGCATAGAATGGACGAAGGGGTTCATGCTCCGTCATCGAACACTCAGTTTAAGAAAACCAGAAAATACGAGCCTTTCACGTGCAACGAGCTTCAATCCTACTAATGTATGTGTATTTTTTGATAATTACTGTAGTGTAATGAAAAAATTTAATTTTTCGGAAGATCGAGTCTTTAATTTAGACGAAACTGGTGTCATGACAGTTGTTCAAGCTCCTAATATCATTGCTGCCCGAGGAATAAAACAAGTTGGTCAGACAGTTTCAGGAGAACGAGGGAAACTTGTAACTATGTGTTGCATAATTTGCGCTAACGGAAACCCTATACCACCAGTGTTTGTTTTTCCGCGTGCGCGAATGGTCGATACATTGATGAATGGAGCACCAAGTGGAAGTATAGGTTTTCCGAACAGTCCCGAAAGCGGATGGATGACATCACAAATTTTTTTAAAGGTCCTTGAGCATTTAAAAAAAGTATCGAGGTGTTCACAAACAGATCCCATTCTTTTGATCATGGATAATCATGAGAGCCATTGTTCAATTGGAGCCATTTCATATGCCAAGGAAAGTGGTATTATATTGTTGACATTTCCTCCTCATTGTTCGCACAAATTACAACCACTTGATGTCGGTGTTCTTGGTCCATTTAAGGGTAAATTTAAGATTGCTTCTAATGATTGGCTGATATGTCATCCTGGAAGAACCATTTCTATCCACAATGCAGTGGAGATTGTGGGAATAGCATATGCAGCATCATTTACAATTAATAACATAAAACAAGGGTTTAAGAAACCTGGAATTTGGCCAATAAATAGAAATGCATTCAACAATGAAGATTTTGATTGCTGCTATGTCACAGATAGGCCTGAACCAACAGATGCTCAACTAAATAGAGAATTGTGTGATTCTGAGCTACCTAGCCCATCAAATGTTCTACCACCTGTAGTAACAGATATTTCAGGTGTGGCCAATCAAGATATCAACTGTACAATATCAAATGTTTCGTCATCTCTAGTTCTAGACAGCCTAAGAGTGGCTGATGAGGATTGTACAATTTCCCCTGAAACTGTTAGACCATATCCAAAATTAACACAGCCAAGAAAAAAAACAAACAAGCAAAAGAAGGGCAGCTCTAAAATTTTGACGGAGACTCCAACAAAAGATCAAGTGGAGAATGATTTGATCGATCGAATAATTAAAAAGATTTTACCTAAAATAAAGAAGAGTGATTATTCGGTGCAACAAAGCAAAAAAACCAAAGACAATATTGAGAATAAAATTATTTCACGATTAATGACACAATTATCATCAGAAAAAGCAAATAAATTAAAAAGAATTAAGAAAAAAGTTTTACAGAGTGAAAGTAGTGAGAGTGAAGATTCGTTATCTATAAAAAGTTTAAGCGATCAAGAATGGGCGGATGATGTTCACAACGAAAAAGATGAGGATGACTGTAACCAAAATATGTCAAAGGATTTTTCTGAAAAAGACTTTGTACTAGTGAATTTTTCTACAAAGAAATCAATTATTCAATATGTTGCTCAAATAGAAGAGAGATTTTTTAATGAATTAATTGTAAAATTTTTGAAAAAAAATGAAAATAACAGTTTTTATTTTCCGGATACTGATGATGTTTCTATGGTTCCATTTGATGATATTCTTTTGAAACTACCTCAACCCATTGTCAGCGGGGGTACAATCCGTGCAAAGAAGATAATGAAATTTCCTGATTTTAATTTTAATTCGTACAATGTTCGATAATGTAAAGGTTTTCTATTTCTTGTACGTGTTTTTATTATTTTTTTCATTTTGGTTATTTTATTTTTATAATTTTTTACAGTCCAGATACATGTCTGTATAGGTGTGTACAATAATAAATTGTTTTTTTTTCAGTTTATTGTTTTTTATTTGAAAAAACGTGCCATTTTAAGAGGCGTTCAAAGCCTACCCCATTCTGTTCAATTCTACCCCAGCCTGGGGTAGAATTGAACAAAAATGAACTTCTCGTTAAGAGCTCTAAATATAATTTTATATAAACAGTTAGTTTTCCAAATATACTTCAAAGTATTTACTAAACCTCTTTTTATTGTTTGCAATAATAATAACATATACAGTGCTTCCAGAATAAAAAATATTTTAAAATAAATAAAAATTGTTCAAACCCTCCACCCTCTCCCCTATATAAATTCAAAACATTACACATTATACTCGATTGTTCGCCAATATTTATCGTGTCCACCAGGTTCAGTGGCGTGAGCAACTTTTTAGTGGTGCTGGTCTAATATATAAGCCGTTGAGAAATAGACTGGATGGAGATAAAGCTGCCAAGCTTTTGTTTATTAAGTACAATTTGCTACTTCTAGAGTTAGGTACTTAAATTGATTTAAAATTTTAAATTATGTAGGTATATTTTTCTATTGTTGCATGTTGTTATCTACGTATGAGTATTATCATTTATACTTGACCTGATTAAAAAGGCTGATGACTGAATTATGTTTCTATTATTTCATTAGGCCTGCCCTTAAATTAACTTAACACATCTGTGTCTTCTACTTGACTCCGGCTCCGACTCCGATATATCAGATTTAAAACCTCCGACTCCGGTTCCGGTTCCGGTATACTCACCTCCGTAACATCCCTAATCTAAACTATGACATCAATTGTTTAGTAACAAAAATATCACTGAAATGAAATTGAATACAAACTGTTGAGTTTGAAATGGGAATATCTCACCCATCTAGGTACTAAGCATATCAAAGGATGAGGAATCTGTGGTAGGGCCCTCTACCACCTATCAACTTTAAATATTTAAGTGACTGGATAGGCTCTGAGGTACTTTTTACTACGATGTACCTCTTAAAAGTTACGTCTCAAACAAAATACATATTTTTCTTTCATTATTTGTCTATAATTTATTTTTTTATTTTTTACTCATTTCGAAATATTTTTTTAATACCTGTTTTCTCCAATTTATTATCCATAACTCAGTCATGAGGTTTAGAAACATGATAAGTATTTATATATCTAAACCATGAAGGCATTAATATTACATCAATATTTCTATGTTTTTTTTTTTTTTTTGCTTTATATGGCAATTCACCCTATATAGAGTGCTATATGCCTTGGATGAAAATATAAATAAAAAAAGGAGGGTTAGGAGCAGTTTTAGGAGAATATAAAAAGTTCAAGATTAAGTTACAGTTCGATGTTGTGAGTTTTTAGAAATTTTAACAAGACATAAATTTTTGAATTATTAAGAGATATTAATTGGAGATGTATGAACAGTGTCGATAAAGAATTGATACAGACCACTGATATTAGACCGGTTATTGCAATTAAAAAACATATGGTCCAGAGTCTCCTCCTCTAGACCACACTCACACATAGGGCTGTTAAATACATGAATTTTAAACAGGTGAGTAGCCACAATACAGTGACCAATTCTCATTCTTGTTAAACAGGAAATATCTCTTCTAGAAAATCCTCTTCCCTGAAACCAAGGTTTTGAGGGGATCGTGGGCTGGATTCCAGCGTAGAACGATCCTGTTCGAATACGAGTCACTGACAGGTGATCATTCCATCTACGCATCTTAAGGTTTTGGAGGGAACAAACATAATCTAAAGTTGAGATCTGCAAATGGTATAGATTCATACCTGAAGAGGAATTTGATTTTGCTAATAAGTCAGCTGTTTCATTACCTTCGATGCCAAGGTGGCCAGGAATCCAGGCCAACGATATGTCGTAATTATCAGATTTAAGTTTAAACAATTTGTATTTTATTGAACATAAAAGATAATCTAGAGGGTTAACAATGTTAGAAGAAATTTTTTGAAGTGCACTAAGAGAGTCTGATAAAATCACAGCATTAGATATTTTATATGATTCAATGTGGATCAAAGCCTGCTCAATGGCAAAACATTCGGCTGAGTAGATTGAAAATATTTTAGGGAGGGAGTAGGACGATTTAATGTTGAGTGCTGGAATATAGACCGAGGCACCGCAGGAGGTGTCAGGAATTTTCGAGCCATCTGTATATATTGTAAGAGAGCTGGGAAATTTTGTCAAAATAATTTCCTTAAATTTGGAGTTAATCTCAGCTAAACTACGATTGCTCCAATACTTGTCCATTCCAATAGATAGGATCACATTCGGACCAAAAGAAGAAGCCAAAAGCGGAATATTGTAAATAGGAAGCGTTGACCCTTTATCTAAATTCATGTTGGAAATAGATAGTTGATAGGTTTGAAAACTTTTTAGAAGAAATGGAATTGATTTTGAGTTCCTATATCTAGTATTTTCATTTACTTTTAATAATCGTTGAAGCTTTTCTATGATCGGATGATTAGAATAATAAAGAGTTTTGGAAATGAATTTGTCCGATAAAAATTGTCGTCTTATTATTAGTGGAGATTCCACGCATTCCACTTGAAGAGCATTGATAGGGGAACTCTTCATCGCTCCCAAAATAATTCTCAATGACTTGGATTGAATCACGTCAAGTTTTTTAGCCAGGTGTTTAGGCAATGGGTCAAAGAGGATTGATCCATAATCAAGGTGACTACGTACAAGTGCATTAAACATTATTCTAAGAGTAGATGGGTGGGCACCCCACCATACTCTAGCTACTGCTCTCATAATATTGAGACCTAATTCACATTTGGTCACAATTTTTTGAATGTGAGGTAACCAGGAAAGTTTGTGATCAAATATAATGCCGAGAAACTTATGTTGGGTGACAATTTCAAGAGGTTCATTTTCAAATTTAATTGATAAGGGGGGGATGGATCGCTTCCGAGAAAATATTAAAGCCTTGCTTTTGGTAGATGATAGTTTCAAGCCATTATTGACAAGGCAAGAATTCAAATATTGTAGAGCACTTGAGATATGATGAGCTGCTTGAGTTAAATTGTTAAGAATGATATAGATTATTATATCGTCAGCAAAATACAGCCTTTTTATAAACAGTGGAATTGAACTATCCATATCGTAGGTATATATATATTATACAAAATAGGGCTTATCACAGAACCTTGGGGCAGACCTCTACATAATTTTCTTTTGAAAGTTTTAGAGGATGTTGAAATAATGATAGTTCTTTCAGTTAGGATATTAATAATAAATTGAACCATTTTAGGTGGAATATTTATATTCAATAGTTTCTTTTTCAAAACATAAATGAGAACATCATCATACGCCGATGAAATATTTAGAAATACTGCAAGAAGATTTTGTTTGGTGTCTTGAGAGATTCGGATATCAGTCGTCAGGATACTAAGACTATCCAAAGTAGATTTCTTCTTTCGGAAGCCAAATTGGTTTGGAGATAAGATTGTATGATGTTCTACATACCAGTCTATTCGCTTCTTAATCAAATGCTCAATTACTTTTAACAAACATGATGATAATGCAATAGGGCGGTATGATGATACTTCCGATGCACTTTTCCCCGGTTTAATGATAGGAATAATTCTTTGAGATTTCAAGGATTCTGGAATGAAACCGGTTTCAAACATAAAATTTATCAAGGAGAGGAAACATTCAGAAGCAGAGACAGAAAAAGCTCTTAAAAAACAAAATTGTACCTCATCAGGTCCTGGAGCTGAGTCCGGCAGAGAAGTAATTACAGATTTCAATTCATCTAATGTAAATGGAGAGTCTAACCAAGAGGAATGAGAAGTGAATTTGTCTTGTGTGGGAATATCATCTTTGGAAGGAGCTGTTTGGGGAGCTAATTTGTCAATAAATGCTGAAATGACTTCATCTGAAATTTTCCTAGCCCTAGGGGGGGAAAATACGGATCCAAACTTCCTGATGCTGGTCCATACGGATGACACCGGAGAGCAAGGCGATAAAGATTCACAGAAATTGCGCCAGCCTGTTCTTTTTTTCTTTTTGAGGATACGTTTAGCGTTCGCTTGAGCTTGTTTTGCTAAAAGATAGTTATCTAAAGTCAAATTTTTACGGTACGTAAGAAAAGCTTTTTTACGAGCATGTACAATTAGGGAGCATTCTGAGTCCCACCATGAAGCAGACTGAAATTGTTTTTTAGCTGGTGGTTTGTGTATCGGGATCGTTTTCTTAGCAGTTTCTAAGATAACACTAGAAAAATTTTCACACAAATAACTTAAATCTGAGGGAAATTTACTGGAATTGTCTAAATAATGATCCAATTCAGTGGAAAAGTTCTTCCAATTTAGACCTTTAGAGCGGAATTTTAATGCTGGAACAGAGGTTGAAGATTTATTTTTTGATAGTTTATTAAATTTAATAATAATCGGAAAGTGGTCACTGGAGCGAGGATCATTTAGTACAGTCCATGAAAGTTTTGAAGCTAACTAATTGGAACAAAGAGATAGGTCGATGGCACTCTTTCTTTGGTGAGGGGGGGTGATACGGGTTGGAGAACCGTCATTAAGAAAACATAATTTGTTGACGTCTATGAATTCTATGACATTATTGCCAGACCTGTTATTAGTTTCACTACCCCATGAGAAGGAATGTGCATTTAAATCGCCAAAAATTAAATACGGGGGTGGAAGATTTGAAAGCAAGATAGACCAATATTTTTCATAAAAGATTGATGTTGGAGGGATGTATAAAGAAATTACAGTGATATTGGAAATAATGGCTGAAACAATCTGACATTCACCGGGAGGACGATTAAATGATAATTGTTTGAAAGGGATAGAGTTATGAATAAGTAGCGCTGCGCCTCCCTTTCCATCCAAGCGATCATCTCTGATGCATTGATATCCGCGTACGTGGACCAGGGCAGAAGGCTTGAGCCATGTTTCAGAAATTGCAGCTACGGAAATGGAGTGGCTTTCTAGTAGTTGGATAAGATCTGATTTATTTGGTGATAGGCTTCTAATGTTCCACTGTAGTATTCTGTTTATTTGGGGAGCCATGGTTAAGAAGAGATATAAGGGGGGAAAGATAATCAGCAGCGTTGTTTGGTAAATTGTTGTTGTTGCATAAAACTGTTATAAGAAGTGAAATAAGTGTTTGTATAAAGGAGGAATTATCATTGTTCAAAATATTAGAAAGTAGGGATGAAGTAGAAGGAGAAGAATGGCTATGATCATAATTTAGAGCACAACCGTTGGGTGGCTGGCTTTTACTATTACCATTAGGATTAAGCACGAAGGAATTGTGTAAGTTTTTGTCGAAGGTTAAGTGAAAAGTTGGTTTAGGGTTGACTGGTTTGAAGATAGTTTTATGATAGGAAGTGGAAGCTGGTGAAGGAGATTGATAGGAGGTGGGAGTATTATTATTGTTGATTAGAGAAGGATTCGTAGATGCGATTTCAGCAAACGATTTTTTCACTGGAGGAAACAGTTTTGAAGCCTGAAAGTATGATGTATTGTTGGTAGCCATAGATTCTTTAATATTTTTTTGTCTCATCAATTCCGGAAAAAGCAAGCTAATTGCTTTATGGTTTCCTGTACAATTTATACATTTAGGATCATCAGGATTAGGACAATCTTCCGACGAATGGTCATCGCCACAGTTGAAGCAACGTTGCGGCGAACGACACATTGGCTTTGAGTGACCGAATCTACAGCAGTTGAAGCACTGTATAGTTGGGTACTTATAAATTTCGACAGGGATGGAATTGTAAAACAGATAAATATGAGATGGAAGAATTTGACCTGAAAAAGTTACAACTACTGACTGAGATGGTTTCCATGTAATGACATTATTTAAATTTTCTTTATAATTCAGACGCCTCACTTTTACAACACTTCCAGCTCCCAGTGAGACATTTAAGGCTTCCAATATTTCAAGCTCGGTAAGATCTGTAGAAATGCCTCTAACAAGGCCCATGCGGATTAAATTAAATGTAGGTATAAAAGCCTTGTACATGCCATTTGTAAGTTTTTCTATATTTAAGACAAAATCATTGGCGAATTTATAGCTTTTAAATTCTAAGCGTATTTTATGCCTTCCTTCTGATTTTATTGAGCCATTTATAATGCCGCGAATAAAATTGTTTCCAAAAACAAACTTTCCGAAATCTAAAGGGTTTATTATTTTTCCTTGTTCTATTCTCTGTACATATACTATAAAAGGAGCACTTGACTTTTCTGAGTAAAGAAGATGGGATTCGATAGTAGGGAGCGAATTATGTATGGAATTATTTTTCAATGAAGTTGTGGGCGTATTTTGCTTTAAAAGTTTTGAATTTTGGTCTTTGTTAGAAAGAACTGTGCGAGATTTTCGTTTTCTATTTGATAGAACAAGAGAAATTTGGCTAGTATCCGATTCCGACAATCTATCAATGTCATCGATCGACAAATTATCGGACTCAGGCGGAGGATCTGGAGGTTTGGTTATTTCCTCCATCTTACAACATACACAATTAACTATTTGCAACAAAAAATATATAGTATAATACAACAAACAAGATATAAATTAAAATTAAGATAATCTATTGAGAAAAAATGAAACAAAAAATCTTAGTTGTCAGTTGAACAGGTAGGTAGATATTATTGTCGTCCGTATAGCACAGAAAACACAACCACTCACAAACACTGCACGATTCGAACTCCATTTCTATGGAATATTTTTATAATTGCATATGCGCAAACATTGGATTTTTTTCCCTGTCGGGAGTCAAAGATATTTTTTAACAGATTTTTAATTATCTCAATAGAGACGAAGTTGGAATATTTATTGTAGGAGAACCGGGAATCAAGGCACCTACAGGGCTTACGACCTGTCATCGGCTGGTTTACGTGATCACTTTATGCGCTTGCGCAACGTTCACCAATTATGCCTTTGATAGGGATCTCATTAAAAAAGCATAATTGGTGAACGTTGCGCAAGCGCATAAAGTGATCACGTAAACCAGCCGATGACAGGTCGTAAGCCCTGTAGGTGCCTTGATTTCCCGGTTCTCCTACAATAAATATTCCAACTTCGTCTCTATTGAGATAATTAAAAATCTGTTAAAAAAAATCCATTTCTATGGTTTATATACATTTAAAATATAATAACACACACAGATACATTGTGATGAAACTTTCAGAATACAATCTCAGCATGATACTATAAAAAAAATAACCTTATAAATTGTGAAATCATAACCCCCCACTGTATCCCCTTGGGTTAGTGAGGAGTAAAAAGACTTCTAATAAGCATACTATGTGCAACAAACTGTTCCTATTAAGAAATATACTGCCTCACTAGACGAGTCTGCTCTGAGGTAGTACCTTTCCAAGCTTTCATGATATTAATAGCAAAATAATTAACAGAAATAATTAAAAAAATAAAATAAAACAGAAAAAAAGGTATACTGTGACCTCTCAGTTATTTGAACCTATAAAAATGTAATTCAAAGTAAGACTTCTCAACGTATCCGTCTCCAATCTCAAAATCCATAAACATTACCATCATCTATGTACATATTTCTCCAAGATAATAACAGAAAATGGGCGAGAACATTGTTATTGATGATATGCCCATAAAAAAAGAAAATCTCAGTGACTCAAATTATGTAAGGGGGGGGAACTGTTGCCAACATTTTCAATTTGAAATAATATATCATCATTATTTCTTATCAAATCGTTTTGAAAAAAATAATTTAGATTGTTTGGGTATTAATAAAGAAAAATATATCTTTACTTTTTGATAATGTTCTGTATAAATTCTTGTAGAAAAATAATGGCATACCCCGATTTTCAACGTTTATCATATATCTATAGGTATGTATATATAAAAATGGATTTACGTATATTTGTATGTGTCCGATGAACTCCCAAAGCAACCATCCGATTGTGATGAAACTTTGGGAATATGTTCAGCTCATTCAGGAGAAGGTTTATGCATTATAATTTATTTATTTATTTATTCGATATCTCACAAAAAAAAAGTTGGCATTGAATTGATACTTAGTGGGTTTGTTCAGCAAAAATCCTATATACCAATACATAAAATGGTATATTATATAAAACTGGAATAATTCTAAAGGTTCAAGTACCTATATTTGTTTGAATAATTAAATAAAATTATAAATGAATGAATGAATATGGTCGGAAGGGAAAAAATACGGAATTATAATTAGCAAATCTAGATAAGAATGTTAAGTGATAAAAAGGAAACATACCGAACAACCATTATTATATATTTGGAAGTAAATAATTAAACAGGTAGGACAACGTCTGCCGGGTTTTACTAGTTTTTAATAAAATATATTTTTTGTCAATTTTCTGATTTGACTATTTTTGAGATACAACATTTTTTTAAAGATATGGTATCAAATTGGATAAAACAAATTATTACATCTAAAACGTACACTATTCAACAATTTTGAAAAAAATAATGAAGGGTGTATCTCAATTAATAACGTCTCTGTGACCAATTATGTCGTGAGAAAGTCGGAGTTTTTCGAAAAAAAATGAAAAAAAAATTAAAACTCAAAAACGACAAAAAATTGTAGAACATATATTGAGGTTTTTAGATAGACCTAGGGGTCCTCTATCCCTGGTTTACCGATTATCCATACTTTCTGGGACACCCTGTATAGTTTGGGTATTAACAAAGAAAAATATATTTTTACTTTTTGATAATGTTCTGTATAAATTATTGTAGAAAAATAATGGCATACCCCGATTTTCAACGTTTATCTTATATTTTTAATAAAAAGTTCAAGATATTTTTTTTTAAATTAAAGAAGACAAAAATATCTAAAAAAAATATGATGTGACGTTGCATTAATGCTTCAGGTTTAGTAAATAAACCTAAAAAAACATTTATTTTCCATTCAGCGCCATTGTGAAATAAAAGTTTTTTTGGTTTATTAACTTAACCTGATGCATTAATACAATGTTACATCGTATTTTTCCAGATTTTTTTATATTCTTTAATTTATAAAAAAATATTATGCTCTATACCATATAGTTTTTTAGAAATTTAAGATAAATGTCAATAATCGAGGTATGCTTATTATTTTCCTACAAGAATATATACAGAAAATAATGAAATTTTTCTTTATTAATATCCAAACTAACTAGGTTATTTTTTTCAAAATGATTAGTTTTGTAGTAATGATGCAAATTCAAATTGAAAAAATATGTTCGTTGGCAGCAGTCATCCCAAGTCACCCTCTTAACGAGAATTTTTTGACATAATAATAATAATAATAATAATAATAATAAGCCCCTCAAAAACCAAACCCACGTCCAGTTAAAAACATCTAGAACTACGTGAGGGGCGGGGAGCTACACAACTACATCGAGTAGCTTGCCAACGGGTAAAGGGTACAAACACACAACACATACATGGATCACACAAAAAACACAAGCCTCGGACAAACACCGCTACCTGGGGAGCGCCAGGGCACGTCCGGAGTTAGCGCTGGGCGTAGCAGCATGAGAGCCGCTAATGACATGCTGTCGAACAGGCGGACACATGCCGGGACACCCGAAGAAACAACAGCCGAAACCCAACACACCCGACCTGCTGAAAGTGCTTTGCCGGCAAGTCAACCGACAACCACCAAAGCGGGAAAACCACGACAACGCATGAAATGGACAGATGACATGAACATAAACCTCATGCGTTGCTACTACAATATCACACAAGGAGACACACAAATAATTGGATACAGACAGGAGCTACATACACAATTCACCACAATTTATCCAGAACTCTCACACATCACAGAACAGCGACTGGCGGACCAGAAAAGAGTTATAATAAACAACAAAAGAATACAACTATCAATACTTGATCAAATAAAACAAGACGCAATCAGAATGAGTAATCAAAATAGAATAAGTACATTAACACAAGACATAACAAATACACAAATAAACCACAACAATCCACAGGAAATATCAATAATACCACAGCAAAATAACACTGAACAACCAAATATAAACATAACTAACGAATCCACCAATATGAACAATAATACAACAATAAGCCCTAACAACAATGACGAGACCAACGGAAGAACAGAACAAAACCCAGACACAAAAACACAAATCACAAACACACTAGAACACACAATCGAAATATATAAAGATAGCGACCCCACAACAAGACCACACCTACCAAAGCTCAAAATCAACAAACAAACCATTAACATGATCAATATTATCAACACAATTCTACATAACATGATTAACACTGAAACAACACTCGAAAAATTACATCTATTAGTTTACTGTAGTGCATACACCATTATTACACTAAACAAACAAAATATAAACAATAAAACAGAAAACTCCCATAGAACACACAGAAGCACTATACCAGCATGGCAACACAGAATACAAATCAAAATCAACTCATTAAGAAATGAAATAGGCAAAGTAACACAAAAAATTAAAGACAATCTAAAAAATCCAAGAAAACTACGGGAAATTGAAACGATTAAAGACAAATACAATGAACACAACCTAACCATACTCCTTGATACGCTAACACAAAAGTTATCAGCACAATCACATAGATTAAAACGCTACAAAAAATGCTATGACAGGAAAACACACAATCTCAATTTTCAAACAAGCCAAAAAAGCTTCTACAACAACCTAAAAAACAACAATATAGAAATTACAGACGCACCTAAATTAAATGAAATAGAATCATACTGGGAGAACATTTGGTCTGAAAACAAAAAACACAACGAAAATGCCACATGGATAACAGAGGAAGAAAATGACAATAACCAATTTCAAAACATGGCCACAATACAAATAAATATAACTGACTTCAAAACTGCTGTAAAGAAGACACACAACTGGAAGACACCAGGCATAGATAATATCCAAAATTACTGGTACAAATATCTCCCTGTAACACATGAAAAATTCTCCGAACTATTACACAAATGCGTAACGGAAAACCAAAACCTCCCATCTTTTTTCACTAAAGGTATCACATATCTCAAACCTAAATCAACAGACACAAAAAATCCATCTAAATATCGTCCAATCACATGTCTACCCACAATATACAAAATTCTTACCTCAATTATAACTACAAAAATAGATCTTTTCCTAACACAAAATAACATATTAACAGAAGAACAAAAAGGATGCAGAAAGCAAAGCAGAGGATGCAAAGAACAAATCATCATCGACCGGACAATAACAAATCAGGCGATAAAGAAGAAAAGGAACATGTACTGTGCATACATAGATTACCAAAAAGCCTTTGATAGTGTCCCCCACTCATGGTTAGTAAAAGTTCTAGAAATATACAAAATTGACATAAAACTTGTAGAATTTTTAAAACAAATAATGAACACCTGGAACACGACAATATACCTAAAACTAAACAACAAAATGATAAAATCAAAACAAATAAACATTAAAACCGGAATCTTTCAAGGTGACTCCCTAAGCGCACTATGGTTCTGTATCTCCCTCAACCCACTCTCCAAGATGCTTAACAAAAGCAAACTTGGCTACAAAATCACAACACACAACTTAAATACCAATCCTATAAAAATCAACCACCTTTTATACATGGACGATTTAAAACTATATGGCAAAAATAATGACGAACTAAAACAACTAATTTATAAAACTGAACGCTTTAGTAATGACATAAAAATGAAATTCGGTATTGATAAATGCAACACATGCTCAATAGTAAGAGGTAAACCCAAGGAACACACGGGAAGCACCTTGAAGGATACGAATGAAATAATACGCGCAATGGACGAAGATGAATTTTATAAATACTTGGGAATTCTCCAGAACCCAAGCATAAAAGATAAAAAGATAAAAGAAACCACCAAAAACGAGTACCTTAAAAGACTAAATATCCTCCTCAAAACACAACTAAATGGAAAAAATATGACTAAAGCAATAAACACATACGCAATACCAGTACTAACATATACATTTGGAATAATTAAATGGACCAATACGGAACTTGACGATCTCAACATTAAACTCAGAACAACATCATCAAAACATAGAATTCACCACGAACATTCAGCAATAGAAAGATTCACACTGCCAAGAGAGGAAGGAGGAAGAGGACTCATAGACATAAAAAATCTACACCATACACAAATAAATAACTTAAGACAATACTTCTACACAAAACGAAATAGCCCAATACATAACGAAATCATAAACATAGATCACACATACTCACCACTTACACTTAACGACAACGAACGCAATCTAGAAATAACAATACATGACGCAAAAATTGAAACATGGAAAAATAAAACATTACATGGAATACACCCAAGTCATCTACAACAACAACATATTGATAAAGCCCTTAGTAATAATTGGCTCAAACACTCAGACCTATACGCAGAAACAGAAGGATTTATCATAGCTATTCAGGACAAAATAATAAAAACAAAAAACTACACGAAACATATTATAAAAGACAATACAATAACAAACGACACATGCAGAAAGTGCAAATTACAAAAAGAAACAATAGAACACATAACAGGTGGCTGCTCAACTCTTGCACCGACGGAATATACAATAAGACACGATAACATCTGCAAACACATATATTTGGAACTAGCCCACAAACATAAACTTATCAAAACACACCCCAAGTGGTATCAATACACACCCCCAGCTGTAACAGAAAATGATAACTACAAACTATACTGGAATAGAGACATAATCACAGACAGAACAAACCTACATAACCGACCAGACATTACATTAATCGACAAAATACATAAACACACATATCTAATAGAAATATCGATACCAAATACAGCAAATCTACAAAAGAAACATTTAGAAAAAATAGATAAATACATACCTTTAGCAGAACAGATAAAATCACAGTGGAAACAAGAAAAAGTAACAATAGTCCCAATAATATTATCGTCTACAGGCATCATACCAAAAACTCTCCAAAAAAATATAGACATACTAAAGTTACCCCCATACGTAATCACCAACATACAAAAAACTACAATTATCAACACATGCACAATAGTCAGAAAATTTCTACAGGTACCACTTTAAAAAACTACACACAACCACACAGACACACAAACACATAGCCTCACAACTTGAGTACGCTCCGTTGTGAAGGAAATTACCGGATCATAACCGAGATCAATCTACGTATAATAATAATAATAAACCGTTTATTTGTTGTCATTATTGTTACATCAAACAAAAAAAAATATATATACAAAATTTTGAACTAAAATTGACAACAAAAAGGCTATTGCTCAGCTGCGCACTACCAGGTATCCCTGGAGTGCTGCTGGTTTTCAGCAAAGCCTTGGGACAACACAAAACATTGAGGACAGACCACATGTCATGACCTATAAAGATTTAATAGTAATTAAAAATAAAATAAAAATAAAATGTATTTCTTCCTTCTCTTTTTTCACTGCTGGAACCCTTGTTGGTTCAATAACCATATCTTGCAGTGTTTCTTAAAACTCTGCAAAGAGTTCATCGCACGTATGTTCTGCGGCAACTCATTCCAGTACTTTGAGGAAGCATACCTAAAACTACCCTCGAATGCGGAGGTTCGATGTCTGGGGAGAACGAGTAAATGGCCTCTCTGTCGCGTTGAGTGGACGTGCAAATCGCGTGACCACTGTAGTCTATCAAACAGATAGGAAGGAGAACGTTTCTTTATCACACTATGTAGTTGACAAAGAAAGTGCAGCTTCCTTCTGTTAGACATGTTCAGAATCCCGTGCCGATTAAGATAAGGTGATATGTGTGCTCGTCTAGGTATATTGAAGCAAAATCGGGCACATGCATTCTGTACGCGTTGCACTTGTTTTTGTGTTTTTTTTAACAGAGACGTACCATATATCGAATCCCCGTAGTCCAATATTGAGAGAACCAAACTATCAGTAAGCAACCTGCGAACACCCGTTGCAATGTATGGACGGATCTCATACAAAAGACGCAACCTCGAAAAACACCATTGCGTTTTTTTATTAATGTGCTCCTCATATCTTAATCTTTCATCCATTATGATGCCAAGATTCCGCGCCGATTTTACAAAAGGGATGATGTTACCATTTAGCTGAACTTTGTTGGTGCTGTTTTTTACAGCATTGATTTTATGCTGTGAGCCGATTATTATTGCAATAGTTTTTTTACATAATTTTCTAAAGTAGTTTATTTTTCCTGATACTACATCTCAACCCTTTTGATTCATGAATATCGCATTGAAACTGGTCACTATTAGCTCTCAATAAAACAAATCATGATGTTCGGGATCTCATATCCTTATCCAGAGTCTTAGAATGTTTCCATCCATTCTAGGTTTGAGATACAGTCTCAAAATTTAATTACATTTGTCTTTGATCTGAAAATTGTGACCTGTAAGCAATAATGTTATTCGAGCTTAAATTTAGAAGTTCCAACCCCCCTAGACAACGCTTCATTTAACTCAATGTATGGAAGTGACAGTTGCCAGTCACGTGACAACTGTCACTTCCATGCATTGAGTTATCTTTTCTTGAGCTAAATGACACGTTGTCTAGGGGGCTGGTCCTTTGTTTGGAAGGTTCCATAATGAATTCTTGTGGCTTGGAAAAAAAAAGAATAATTTGCATGAACTACTTTTAATAACTAGGTACATTCTACAATCATCGTTTTTGAATCACAGAAATATATATGTATGTATATCTATTCTATATGTTTGTAAAAAATCTATTACTACATTCATTCATCATCTAAATCTACTAATATTCATTGTCATGTCCTGGTCACATTGTAGATATAATTAATATTTAATTATATTTAATATCTCTTTTGCGAAGGTTTGTTTTGATTGTTTTGGTTATGTTTTTCGCTGGAGGAAGACGAACTTGAGCTGGAGTTTTGGTTCTGCTTACTGAACCTGTTGTGTTGTGGGCTGTACTGCGGGATGTACTCGACGTTGTGGCGGGCACCTTGATTGAAGCACTTTTCTTCGTTTGCTTGCTTTGCGAGATGTTCCTCCTTACCTGGTGAACATTCTTCGCCGCTCACGATCCAGGTGGAGGCTGTCAGTTGTGGTGAAGAGAGAGCGCAGTTGTTCGGAGTCACGAGATCGTATTTCCTACCAGACATGGCGCCGCAAAGTCCGCGGGTGTTGTTGCGATAGTTCTGAGAGGCTTCGAGATAGAGGCGTTTTCCGTCGAACATGTAGAAGACTTGGCCATCTCCTACCTCTAGTACTATTTCTCCGGCGTCAAGTTTGTATGCCCTCATGAGTCTGTTGCCTTTGCTATCCTTGAACTCCAATATGCTGCTGTTGCTTAACTCCTGTTCTTCGCCGTATGCCTTGAAGACGCCTTTGTACATATCCGTGAACATTGAGTGGTCTGGGGTTCTGGAAAATTTAAATATAACAGCTGATGTTTTCAAGTCACCTTATTCAAATTTACCAAGGATATAAAAAAATGATTGTGATGCCAAATCATCATACCACAGTGTTCCGTGTGAATACTGTGCTGAATTTATTCAAATGCTTAATTTATTTTTCAAATAGAGAAAATATAATTGCGAGCATTTTGTAAGACAGCCAGAAATGTCTTATCTAAATGAAAAAGTGATAAGACAAGAATATGTCATCAAACATCGCTGCTTTTACAGTCAGAAACAGCACCAAGATGGCAGATATTCATCTCATCATTGAGAATCAGATAATATACATCGTTTTTGTGTTTAAAAAATAAGGTACTTACTCATAGTATACTCTGACATGTCCTTCTCCATTCTCGTCCCTCCTCATGAAAATCGTTGTCTCGTTATATTCACTGGAGCCATTTTGCATAACCGTCTGCCAACAACCGCCCAATGTATAGTCGTATGTTTGATTCGAGAATGTGTTTATTTTCGTTCTGTCGATTGCGCAGAAGGCTGTTGAATAAAAAGGATTTTATTGCAATGCGGTGTTTGGTTTTCAAACAATTTTATTCATTTACTGGCATTCATACGGATTATCTATTATACTTTCAAGCGTCTATCTCCACATTGTTAAAAATAAGTACAATTAGTTAAAACAAATACTCACGATTCACTTGACGGCCAAATACATCATTACCCCATCGTCTGAAAGCATTAACAGTTGGATTGGCTGCAACGGCCTCTACAACTGATGGATCTACGGGTACGTTAGTAATACTAATATTTGCATTAGGAGTCTCAATAGTGACATTTAATTGAGAGAAATCTGCTCTCAGATTGAGAGAGACGTGCAGTGCCTTTTCTTTGTAACTGTTACTGTTTTCCTCGGGACTCCATGTCTCTTCAATGTATTCCGGTATTTGATTTTTCATGTATGAGTATGCTTGATACGCCATATTCTTAAGGTTTTCTTGGGCAGCACCGTATTTGACATACAAATTGTATTTATCCATTATGTTTGTATATACAATTATGTTCTGGCAGGCTGGCATAAGGTAATTACCTTCTGCCATTTCCTTCTGACATTGCTTAGCTTCGGGTGTGGTTTTTAAGTACTTTCTTCGATCCTCAGATTGCTCCATTCGTAATGAAGCAGCGAATGCTTCGCCTTTATCTGCATTACCCCAAACAGCAATGGATTGTAAATCAGAGAACATCTGGAAATTGAGTGACTTTTCGTAATTGAATACTGGCGCAACAGGCATTGTCGCTTGGCCGAGTGCTATTAATTTGAAATCTTTTCCATTAACATGTAAACGCCTAGCACCTAGGATCGATCTTACGGTTTTGTCTGTTGGAGTTGATGTTTTGCCTATGGCTAACCCATATGTGGCAGTATTTTTGCCCTCGAAATCCATTCGTAAACTTATTTCCACAGTGGAAGCATCGTTATCTTTTGTTATATGCTGAGCTATGTCGTGAGAAACGTTCAAATTCTTTGATGTTATTTCTTGATACAAATTTTTAGCTTGTTTTTCCAAATCAGTCCATGGACTATCAGACCCCTGAACTTTTCTCCAACCACCTTTCTTATTATCATATGGGTCTGATTTAACTGAAAATCATAAAAATGTTAGTAAAAATGTGCTTGTAGATACCTATGTACTAATTGATTTTTAAAAGAATATATAATAAAAATAAACAAAATACCATATTGAGCGTTGATGGATAAATCTTCGGTTGTAGATTTTGCGGCATTGTATTTGACTGTGTAATTGTATCGATGTAATGGGATATAGGTGAATGGATGGAATACTCTGAGTAACAGTTCCTGGTGAGGTCTCATGGGTTGACGCTGTGGTTTCTCCTCGGACTCTCGATTCATTTCAAACACCATTCCGTTCGTATCTTCTCCTATAGTCCTTTTATGGGAGTGTTCTGGATTATATTCTCCGATGTACTTGGTACCGGGATCTTTGGAAGGAATACGATTAGCTTTAGCATCCCTGGCAGAAGTATAAGCGGCCATACTGCTGTGAACTATTTGAGTATCTTTATTTGGATCGATAAATGAGAAAGTCATGTCAATTGCTGCGTTTTTCACTTTTCCTTCCTCCTCGTTGTTTTCATTTACGTATCCAACTAAACCGTTCGCCCTGATGGGAATGTGGACTTGATACTTTTGTTGTACTCCAGCTGTGAAATGTTTGTCACCCATTGGTGAATAAAATCCAAGTCTGCCATCATAGTCAGATGCATAAGTTGCCTTGATGCTTCCGTTTATTTGGGCGGCAACAGGAAGGCCTTCATAGAATAAAATCTGGCCATCGACGTGTCCTTTAACGTCTACAGCAACTGGATTCTTGAATTTGTAGAAGAATGGCATACCAGTTAACAACGGGAACATTATGTCCACATTATCATGGTTATATATTTTAGTATAGCTGTACGAAAATCCTTTTTTCATTTTGTCGTTGAATTTGTTAATGGTGTTTGGCATGTTCTTTAAGGTTTCATCTCCAAATGCCAAGAAGTGCTCTTGATTCATCAGTTTCCACATGAAATGAGCTTCAACTGGTTCGGGTTCGTCGCGTTTGATGTTCAATTTTTGACTTGGTGACTCCCACTTCTTGTTTTTGTTCTTAGATTTCTTTGAGTTTTTATTTGAGATTGATACATCTTTTAAAATGTTAATAATCTGTGCAACACTCGAAGCACTAGCTCCAATCTAAAAGAAAAAAAAAAAATATATATATATATATATATATATATATATATATATATATATATATATATATATATATATATATATATATATATATATATATATATATATATATATATATATATATATATATATATATATATATATATATATATATATATATATATATATATATATATATATATATATATATATATATATATATATATATATATATATATATTGAGATTATTGTAATTTTTCTTTCTGAGATTATTGGAAGATTATTTTTTGTTATTTTTTGAAAGTACAGTTAATTTTTAAAGACTAGGTTTCCAAAAGAAACTTTCGAGGCTTACTCGGATACAGTTTAAATAAATATATATACATATTTAGAATGTTTCATATTACTTGTTTGTATTCTTTCCATCCTCCAAGTTTAGCTTGATATGTGTATTTGAATGATTTCTGTAGAACATGATCGTCACTACCAACTGAACTGATAGATTGGTAGTAGCCGGCGTCCTGATCCTTAGATTGATAGTCTTGCATGTACTTCCAGGAAGATTGGAAACCATAATTCCTCTTGCTCAGCAGTGGCATAGCAGACTGGGCATATCGGGACCTGGAAATCATATGCATATTTAAAGCGAAAAATTTAATTAATTATTTGCGAATAGGATTTAAGATTCAATTATATTTTGTAACAAATTCAAAATTAGTGAACTCACAATTTTATATATTTTTCTTCGTCCAAGTTGGCAGCATTTCTGATAACGGTCTGAACAGCACTTCTCACTTGATAGCTAGAGTCAGTGTTTGTATCGCGGGCCATTCGCTGAAGCATCGGAGCTGTTGGTTCAGCCTTCATCAACTGATATACGGCAGCCACTCGCACTTCGTAATTCTCTCCTCTATTCTTATACATACTGTACAGAGAGTAACGTGCTTCAGATGGGTACAGTTTAGCAAGATAACTGTATTGACTGACCATCAGCTGTCGCATGTACTTTGTCGCGGGACGCTGTCCATTGAGGTATGGAGCAAATGCCTTCAGAATCGAAGGATGTCCCAAGTTTCCTAATGCTTTAACATAGACTTGAGCCTTGTGGCTGTCTTCCTGTTGCATGGCGTTCTCCAAAGCCTTTTCCAAATAGGGCACGACTTCGTCAGTAACAATTTGATAGTGCTTATTAGCCAACCTTCCGTACAAGTGCGTTGGATAGTGTCTGTGCGCTGTTCTATTGTCGACGTGAGCCATCCTGATGTATCTAGTGGAGGCGTGTAGAGCTGAGCTGTTTACCCATTGCTGATCCTTTATTTCTTTGCTGACAGAGAATCTGAAGAAGTCAGAGAGTAATTGTTTCGTCGGATAACGAAGGGTCTCAGGAAGTGAAGATATAATTTGTGCGGCGTCCGCACCCTGAATATATTTCTTGGAGACCCAATTCTTGATTTGAGCGTATGCTGGCTGTGTGCCCACATCTGCAACGGCATCTCTGAAGACCTTCCATGCCATATAACTGGCAGGATTCTCGGATGATTTAGGATAGAGCGTGCACGTCACTAGATCGATTTCCTTACTGTTCATCACTAACAGATGATTAACCAAGTTATTCCACTCGGTAACTGTGTCATGATGCACTAAATTTTCTGGATCTTGAAACTCGTGTCCAATCTGTTCCGAGAGCTCGATAGCCTTTTGGACAAGTTGTTGGCGGTGTTTAGATTCATCAGCACCCTTTCCTAAGAATGTGTTTGGGCTATTGTGCATTCCCGGTTTGTCTTCCCACGAGTCTGCACTATATGATGATGAAGATGACGAAGACGAAGACGAAGAAGATGACGATGATGATGATGAAGAGGAAGATGATGAAGAACTAGAACTTTGAGTTTTGTGCGATCGATCATTATTGTTCTTATTATTGTTCTTATTATTGTTCTTATTTTTATCATTTGATTTTTCTTGATTATTCTTATTAAATCTCGATCTGATAGAGTTTGTGTCGGGCAAAACGGACCTGTAACAAAATAATATAAAATTACATATATTTAAAATTTGGATACCTAGACTTACAGATGAGATATCATATTGTTATTTGGAGTTCTTATAAATAGGTATTACTGTTATTCATTTTATGTTAAGCTCGCTTTTAGTTTTGGAAATTAATTGTAGAGGGGATAAACGACTTCGTACCTCTATGAATACACGATTTTGGGCAACATTTTATCTGAATCTAAGTTTTTTTAACACTAACTTTATTAAGAGGGTGACTGCTGCCAGCGTACCTATTTTTACTCCTCACTAACACAAGGTGATATAGTGGGGAGTTATGATTTCGCAATTTTTAAGGGTATTTTTTTTTGCAGATTATCAACTAGTATCATGCTGAGATTGTATTCTGAAAGTTTCATCACAATGTATCTGTGTGTGTGTGTGCTATGTACGGCGTGTTCATTTTTTACTTTATCGATTATAGACTAAAGTACTCATTCGATTCTATTCAAATTTTGCAAATATGTATACCTAATACTCGATTAGATCCCATTAGATTTTGAACGATATATGAATAGTGCTTCTCATTTTTTTTAACTGTCAAATACTTCAAAGTGACCCCAAGCTCAGGAAACTTAAAATTTTAAATTTTTGTTTTCAAATTCGTAAAAAGGCACATCACTTTCATAAAATGGCATTGAAGAGTTATGATGTTTTCATAATAAAATATTTAAATAAAAAATAATTTAACAAACTCATTTCATGAAAATGTTGGAAAATTTCTATACAAAATTTGAATACTTTATAGAATGACTTGTTAGTGAGGAGTTTAGCGTGGGCCACAACCCACTCGTTTCAATTAGAATTTGCATCATTACTACAAAACGAATCATTTTGAAAAAAATGACCTAGTTAGTTTGGATAAAATATACCTTAACTTTTAATTATGTTCTGTATATATTCTTGTAGGAAAATAATAAGCATACCCCGATTTTTGACATTTATCTTAAATTTATAAAAAACTATAGGGTATAGAGCATTATATTTTTTTATAAATTAAGATCAAAATATCTGGAAAATACGATGTAACGTTGCATTAATGCATCAGGTTAAGTTAATAAACCAAAAAAACTTTTATTTCGCAATGGCGCTGAATGGAAAATAAATGTTTTTTAGGTTTATTTACTAAACCTGAAGCACTAATACAACGTCACATCATATTTTTCTAGATATTATTGTCTTCTTTAATATACAAAAAAGTATCTAGAACTTTTTAATAAAATATAAGATAAACGTTGAAAATCGGGGTATGCCATTATTTTTCTACAATAATTTATACAGAACATTATCAAAAAGTAAAAATATATTTTTCTTTGTTAATACCCAAACTATACAGGGTGTCCCAGAAAGTATGGATAATCGGTAAACCAGGGATAGAGGACCCCTAGGTCTATCTAAAAACCTCAATATATGTTCTACAATTTTTTGTCGTTTTTGAGTTTTAATTTTTTTTTTCATTTTTTTTCGAAAAACTCCGACTTTCTCACGACATAATTGGTCACATAGACGTTATTTATTGAGATACACCCTTCATTATTTTTTTCAAAATTAAATTTCAAAAAGTACGAGAGGTATATTCTTATTTAGTGAAATTTTGATCCATTAAATTTATCATTCTAATACATGTATTACTCGTAGAATAATAAATGATTATTTTTGTATAGAAATGTATGTATTTCATTACGTGAGATATCGCCATCTCGTACTTTCAAACCGTTTTTATGTATGATCCCGTAGGAATGGGAAAATGAAATTTACAGGGTAGATACTAGATAAAATAAGGAAGTTTTTGAAAAATGTTTGGGTAATTTTTTTTATGTGACCTATTATTTTTAAATCGCCCTCAAACATTTTTGTCAATTTTCTGATTTGACTATTTTTGAGATACAACATTTTTTTAAAGATATGGTATCAAATTGGTTAAAACAAATTATTACATCTAAAACGTACACTATTCAACAATTTTGAAAAAAATAATGAAGGGTGTATCTCAATAAATAGCGTCTCTGTGACCAATTATGTCGTGAGTCGTGACAGTCAAAAATTATAACTCAAAAACGACAAAAAATCATAGAACATACATTGAGGTTTTTGGATAGCCCTAGTGGTCCTCTATCCCTGGTTTACCGATTATCCATACATTTTGGGACACCCTGTATAATTTTTTTTTCAAAACGATTTGAAGAAATAATGATGGTATATCAAATTGAAAAATAGGTACGTTGGCAGCAGTCCCCCCCTTAATTCAATAATGATCTATGAACTATGTTTTTTGGGAATAATCTTTATAATGATATGTACAATTTAAAAAAAAATACTTAAAAAAATGTACTTTCCAAGGTAAGCAGGAATGCAAATGTCGATATTTTATCAAATGTCCACAACTGAATTCCTCCACCAATCTCATTATTTACAGAATATTGATAAATACCTCTTGCTTCTGGTTGATTTTTGATGACTCGACTGCTTGTTGTCGTTTTGTTGATTTTCATTCTTTTCATTTTGTTTATCATTTTGTTTGCTATTTTGTTTGTCGTTCTCGTGTGATTCACTAGAACTGCTGGAGCTACTAGAACTATTGGAGCTGCTTGAACTGCTGGACGACGAAGAGCTGAAGAACAAATTTATTTTAACAAAAATAATTAATGAATTATTTACCTTTTTCTCCTTGCACGACAACCAGCGTTTTCTGAGTGATCGCATACTTTCTTTGTGGGACTGAAATGAAGATTGGCTGGACATTGTCTGCAGATTGGTTTGTCGCCTAAAATTGGACAATAATAAAATAATTCGCAATCATCAGGATGTGCCATTAGTCTGTCGTCAGCCATTTCCTCGGGGCAAGTCACCGGTGTAATGCTGTTCTTGATGCACCTCTCTGGAATATCATTTCTTTCGGAATGTTCGTTGTGTTCATGAGACTCACTGGAGCTACTAGAGCTAGAACTGCTGGATGACGATGAACTGCTACTGGAAGAGCTCTCGCTCTTTTGATGCAAAGAGTTCCTGTAGATGAGGTTTCCAGCACTTCGGGATTTGGCGGGTCCTTGGACGTGTTTACCCTGAGGATCGTAGGCCTTCAAAGTTATGTTGATGCTGCTGTGAACTATAGCTTTTTCTTCGCCATATAACACAGGACTAGCTTCCACGTGGCCGAGGGAGAATGAAGAGTAAATTGTATTGTTGTATCGATCTGTGATCATTCTTCTGACTGCGTTACGCTGTGGAAATTAAAAATATGATAATTTTCATTCTTTAACATATTATTGAACACCTACATATACATTTACAGCAATAATATTAGTATTACTTACATGTACTATATTATCAGATTTGGGGGATGGATGCTTCCAGTGGGCACCCTCTGGTACACCGTAATGATAAGCGATCCGCTTGTCACAGTTTGAGAAGTCAGTGCTCTTAGTGATTTCCAACAGTTGGTTTGGTCGTAGTTTTGCAGGAGATACTATAGCTGCAAGGTAATTGTGGCGTTCTACTTCATCGTACGGCAGTGGTGAAACAGAATATAGAACTTTACATTTGCCATTGATGTCTGATTCTGTGTTGGTGTAGACTCCATCGGCGTTGTGTTGGTCGAGGAAGTTGTCTGTTGAAGATGAAAGATGTCGGCCGCTGGTGTCATACTGTAGGGCACTGAGCAGTCCCTTGATCAAGTTCTCCTCCTGAGCTCCCATACCCTGGCTAACATGCAGACGTCGTACAAGACCGCCGTTCATCTGGGCCACCCAAGGTTTCTCCAAATCGGGGTATGGTTCGTACTGGAGATCCTGTATATATAGTAACAATATTAATGATTCAAGAGATTGATGTGATTATGTATCTATATGTGTATTACAATGTTTATAGAATGTAAATATTATGAAATGTATAGGTAGGTAGGTTAGTTGGTACCTTTGGTAATGGTCCTCTGGGTCCATCAGGCAATGGCACATTCTTGTAGTGTGCGAAGAGAACCTCATTCAACTTTCCCGTTAGAGTGCCGTTGCTCCGAGCATGAACTTCCAACTTGGCACGCATGCGCACACCGCTCCACTGTTGACGCACAGAAGCTAATGTACGGGTGTCCACTTGATAGTAATACACGCCAGGTTGCCATTCTGAACAAATTCATTACCACTGTTAAATATCAACTACAAAAGTGTGACAATAATATTATGAAACAAGTAGAATTATAATTTTACCATCATATTTCTGATTATCTTGTTCATTATTGTTCTTTCCTTGATAATTCTGTCCTTGATGATTCTGTCCTTGATAGCTTTGTCCTGGATGATTTTGTTTATAATTCTGTTGATTATTTCCTTGATAAGCCGAAGATGTCACTACCGCGACAACTGAAATGAACGATTCAATAATTAAATAGGATTTTTTGGTATTTATCGTCTCACAGATCGAGACTGAAAACACAATAATTAAAAACTGTTTCTTCACCGGGAATCGAACCCGGGACCTTTGGCTCTCGAGTCAGATATCTAACCAACGGAGCCACATAGGCTGATAAATTATCTCTATAAATATTGATGAAACATAAAATTAAAATATTTTAGATCTATGAGCTCTATGCATTGTCAAGTAGAAAATCTATGTAAATGAAATAAATGTTATGTTACCTAGAAACCAAGTCCATATTAAGGCCCTCATGGTGATGAGCTGCCTGGAGATGTCCACTGTCTGTAAGAAGAGGACCTTCTGAAGATCAGTGAAGCTGATTCACATTTTATACTTTTCACTGAATGGTCCTCCATTTATACGATTCTCTGTTATTTTTTCTATCTTATCAATACACGGAATAAATACTTTTCGTTATGACAAATCTTTTTCTCCTCGCTAGCAATGGTTATTTTCACGCAGGGGTGGGTCTGCATTTTTGATTCACTGCAGTGTCCTGCCTGATTTTGAAAAATATTTTTCTCAAAATTATGTAAGTATTTATTTTGATAGGTTGATGGCAGATTTATAGTGCGCTGGTCTAGCAATTCGGTTGACTCTAGTTCAGTTAATGCTGCTACGAACGAACACCGTGGTACAAACATTACGCTGAGTTTAGATATATTTTTTAATTTAAAAACTTGATTAGTTCCTACAGTTTGACATTTTTTCAGATTAAATACAGGATTTTCGTTTATTTACTTCTTTAACAAGATAAAATATTGTTGAATGACGTGATATAGCGGTAAGTCATTCGACTTCCATGCTTGGATGCAATTTTTAAAAATTATTTCTTTCGTTATTCTCATTCACGGTATCAACTCTAATATATAAAAAAAAAACTGATCTCTTCAATTCAATAATTTTATTAAATTATGAATTCATACATTCAGACACGTGGGGTACAATATTGAGTTGGCTACAACCCAAATTGAGTCCCGTGTGGTCGATGCTTTCGCTTAAGGTCCCCATCCTTATTTTTTTTAAATTTTATTTTATACATTTCGGTAAACATACAGCTATATAAAACAAAAATCTTGTACACATAACCAAAAAATTTGCCAACAAAGTTAACATAATAACAAATTAGCTCATGTACATTAATAAAGATAAATCATAAGAACTGAAACTAAAAGTGTAAAAGAAAAAACTGAATAAGTTATGCTTGATTAAGGGAAAAAAGGAAAATGGAGGGGGGGGGGGGTGCACTCATTGAAATCGTTAAATGTATTACATGATCTGTATATCTTCTTTAGTTCTGAGCATAATTGGTATCGCAGCTGGGAGTTCTGACGGATATGGGCAGTTCTTGTAACCCTTATTGGTACATGTAAGGCTAGCTTACTCAACAAAAGGCTCGAATCTGCAATATTATTTGCAATCTTATATAAGAACATCATGTCGGCCTTATGCTAGACATGGACATGGCAGAAGACGCATGAAAGTAGAATTAACGCGGTTGAAATGAGATCACTAAGACGAATGTGTGTGAAAACGATGTAGGATAGAAAAAGATATGAGATATCGTAATTAAGATGAAAATTAATGTCCCAAGATGGTTTCGTTGACAAGATCACGTGAATGAAATTTTGAAAGATGAAAGTAAGAATAATAGAAGAACGTGTATAAGACGATACATGGACGTAAATGAATCGAGGGAATACTGGATGTCGGCAAGAATTTGACCTTTAAGGGTTTTGAAAGTACCAAGTTATGGAAGAGTGAAATAAGTAGAGATTACCTCAAATATATATGGTAAAAGAATAAGGAAAACGATTGGGTTGTAGCCAACACTAAACTCTTCACACTTTAGTAAGCGTTCATTTTTTCTTCTTAAAAGGTTGATAATCACTAAATGCATTTTAATGAAGTACCTACATATATTTCTATTAGATTATTAAACAAATATAAGATTGCCAGAGGACAAAAGTTTTCACAATACACCATACACACAAAAACATGAAACTCATTGTATGTATTTTCTACATGATATGTGTTGAGAAATTTTAAGTAAAATTACATTACTAGCAATATGAGCATGTATGGGACAGTGTATCAATGTTGATAAGGCGATGTATGTGTCAAGATAGAAGAATGCGGTGTTCGGTTCTCACTGCCTACCCCTTGAGGAAGATAGAAGTGGAGAGTAAAAAATACGCTTGTCTATAGAGACACATATAATATCAATATGAAGTTAATCACTCAATTTTACAGACCCATACAGAAGCTATTTTACTTCTGTTATATTAATTTTTTATACAAATATGAAATTTATTTCACATTGGTATGGCAAACCATAGATTTTTTTCTTTAAATTTTGACAATCCTTGGATATTTATGGAAAACTAATCAGCTATAGGTCTATGCACATTACATATACGATGTTAATATGAAGTCAATCGGACTTATAGTTTGGGCTGTAGAGAGGACACAAAAAGGATAATCCGTACGTCGTACGTCATACATACAAACACATCACGACGAAACTCACAGTGTGCACTCTCTAGATGATACCCGTTGAGAAATTGATGTAAAAAAATACGCTTAAAAATTTTGAAATCATGACTCTCCACTGTTCCATAGTGTGAAGAGTAAAAATTATTTATTTATTTATTTATCAAGGAAACATACAGTTTTATTAATAAATTGTAATGGTACAAAATAATAATCAAATAAACCAGCAAAGTTTCCATAAATGATTAACAATAAAATACTAAGAACATTAGCTGTAGCAGGAGGGAGAATAAACAAGATTGAACATAATAAAAAACAAAAATAATAAAATAAATAATCAATTAACCAGCCAAGAAATGAAAAAAAAAGAAAACAGTTAATACGTACCCACATATAAGTTAAAAATAATTCTTTTCACACAACATTAATATATTTAAAATTATATAATATATTAAAAATCGCACAAATCGAATATCGTGCAATTTAAGGTGTGGTATGATCTTAGTGTTAAATAATTGCTGACCATGTAATTTTAAGCTTGCAAATGTTACGTTATATACAGATGACAACTTTATCACTAGATTTTTGAATTATTGTAAATATCTTTGGATACATTAGGTACAGATTGAAACTACATAATGTCATACACTATCGGTATTTCATATATTTTCCACGATGTTCTTGCTTCTCTCAGAAAGAACAAAGGTATTGATTCTCTGAAATTGTCCTGAATAATTGGCGAGGGAGGTGGAAGATTAGCATAACTACTATCCGCCTTGATCATGGTCTTGAATTTTCAGTCTTAATCTCTCTACTGCTAGATGTTCAACATTTTCCACCCTTATATATCCTGGGCGTCCCTGTTCTACTTTTTCCCCGCGACTGTAACTATATCGTCTTCCCATCTTTACCTACTGCTCTTTTGTCTTTCCAAGGTCTCCATTGTAGAATTCGTGGTGCCCATCTATCAACTTCCTGTCTTGTCACGTGACCTGCCCACTGCCATTTGAGACTGGCAATATATGGTCTATAATGTCAAAAAGCTTTGTACGGCGTCTAATTTCATCATTCCGTATATTATCCCCAAGACTTCTCCCTAGCATTTGTCTTTCCGATAGACCTTTGTGCGCATTTCAGTTTATGTATAGTGGCTTGGTTTCCAGACCATATGTACCCAATTACAGTGAGCACGCAGACTTCGAAATACTTTGTTTTTGAGGCACATGGGTATTTGAGAACGACATTATTTGAGAACGTGATCGAGCTTTCCAAAAACTGCCCAACCTAAACCGATTCTTCTTGGGATTTCTGCAGTTTGGTTTTCCTTTCCCAGTTTTATTTTATGACCTTGATAAATATACTCCTTCGCATTTTCAATAGTTCTATTTACACGAAGAGCAACTTTAGGGATTTCTAGACTTTCTGTCTTAAATTCGGTACACTCTTATCTTCACTATCAGTGAACATTGAGCCAGTTGTTTCCACATGATTAGATCTCTTTGGCACATTAAGTGCAGTGTCTGCAAGGTTTAAGAATTCTCCGTACTCCGGACTCTGGAGTCATTTGTAGCCACAAGAGCAACATTAGGGCTTTCAAGACTTTCTGTCTTAAATTCGGTGCACTATTATCTTCACTATCACTGAGCAGTGAGCCAGTTGTTTCCACATGATTAGCTCTCTTTGGCACATTAATTGCAGTGTCTGCAAGGTTTAATAGTTCTCCGGACTCTTCGTATGTTCTTTCAGAGTTTTACAAGGGGCCGTTATTAGTCCCCATAAGCAAAACGGGTGGTGGTGAGGAAAGAACAATTCTATTTGCAATGATCCTTTTTTATTATATTATAACAAAATCTACAATCCAAGAAACAGTGACCGCCAGACTTACGAACGTCATAGTGTAAAGGTGGTTTATTTATATCTTCCACGGAAGACTGTCTAAAATCACATCTTCCATTTACAGACACATTGATTGGTGAAAGCCCCCGACTATCCTTATGTTTTGTGCCTTACACGTTATGTCACTCAGAGTCGGCCAATGGACAAAGGCCATACAAGTTCATAGTAGGTAATCCATGGTATTGTATACACTCTCTATTGGATATCCGAAATGAGAAATTTTTGTTAAAGATATATATTATATGTTTAAAAAATTGAAAACCTGGAATATCTCTCCACTTCTTCGATGGCGCTACAGTCCACATCGAGCCATGGCCTCCATCAACTTCTGCATCCAACTATTTATTTCCTCAACTACCGCTCTGCGGTTAAAGGCAGGAGTTTAACATAATTTAGCAGTCTCTTACTACAAAATTTCAAAAAACGACATACGCATTACATGATTTCTGTTGACAATAATTTGAAATAACTACCCACTCCATAGAGAACGTTTTAGAACTTGTAGCTCTTTTCATCCCCGGAGCGTTTGCTCCTCGAACAAAACAAGAAACTACCGTCAAGCATATTTCATACCACTACCACTAAGAGTCCAACCACAAACGTGGAGGCCCGCCAATCATGGCGAGGGTTTCCCAACGCAACAGTGCCACGGTAACACGTGTCTCGACAGCGAACCTTCACCACGCATTGACAGTACAAAGTTCTTCGATTTCTACACTATCTCATCAGCTTGGCGAGCTATCGCAAGACATGGCCCACCTGCCATGGCGGGGGGCTAGTACTCGTGTAGGAGATTTACAGGAACCTCTCCACGTTGACAGTACTTCCATTTCTTCGATTTCCACGCCAAGTGAGTGATACAGGAGCTGTGCCGCATTTCTACTTATGTCGTTCACCCATCTCAATCTATCTCCTACCTGCTGGGTGTCCAACCATGATTTTTTGAAAAGTCGCGTGTTTGGCCATTCCATCTCAATACATGGGTTGCAATTTTAAAATATCGCTCCACTATCATATCAATAAAACTAGTGGAGGTACAGAGAACAACTTGGATAGGCCACAACATCCGGAACCCAGGCCTGCTTTTTACCATCGTCGAAGGTAACTGTAGAGGTCGCCCCAGAAACAACAATAGGTATAGACCAGATAATCGGTGACGTGCGCTGTAGCAGTTACAAAGACATGAAGAGACTGGCGGACGATAGAGATAAGTGGAAAGACCGAGTGTTTGGTGCAGACCAATCCTAGGATTGTGACCCAGAAGAAGAAGACATCCCATTACAAAAGATTTCCTAGAAAATGGTAAATGCTTGTTATTGGAGTATTTTTTTTACAAATTACGCAGAACGAATCTCTAAGATTTTTTTTATAATTCCAAATATTCCTTAGTAATTCCTAGATCAAAAGTATAAGGAAAGGAATAAGATTGCTAAACATTTCCTTATAATAGGGATATTTCTTAATATCAGCCTGTATTAAAACTGTCACATTTATGAAGAAAAGGAAAAAGCATAATTTATCAATAATATTAATGTCATCATTGACCAACGTCATATCATATCATTATGCATATATCAAGCACTTGTCTGCAACAAAATACATTTTGTTTATACAATTAATTTGTTGTTTATACAATTTGTGACATAGTTGCTACTTATCAAAACTGCTGAATCGAAATGTCCTATAGGTCGAATCTCTGTATTCGAAGGTCGACGATAATACAAACATATTACTATCTACTTATTAAATAAACTAGTTCAGAAAACATAAAAATAACTAAAAAAAAATAATAATAAATAAATAACTAAAAATAATAATAACTAAATAACTACACAACATCACAGCATATTCCACAATGTGGGGTAACCAGCGACAGGGGTGCGGGTGTGTTAACCACACACGATCACAGCATATTCCACAATGTGGGGTAACCAGCGACGGGTGTGCGTTACCTGATAATAGGAACCACGACACATGCGTGTAAGCCAACACATCAGTCTCGCATCATTCAGAATTAGTGGTGAACTATGTTTAATATTATTTTGCCCGTTGTATTTTCGATTGCTCGACTCTTTTACGGGACACCCGAAACGAACCATCGTAAAATGATCATCAAAATCGGTTCAGCCGTTTAAGAGTTCGGTGACATACACAGGTACAGAATAATTATGATATATTAATAAGAAAACTGTGTGTTTTTGCAAATAATATTTACAAAGAATATATGTTTTTGTATTTCTTTAAATTTTTATTTATTGTTTTTTTTTATTTTGTTCTGAGAATTTTTAGTATTTTACTTGCTTATATTTTTTGTTTGTATTATTTTATTTTTTGATATGATTTTAGTAATGCACATCATGTTTGTTTTTTTCTTGTTGAAAATTTTTTATAAATGCTCACATTAGCGTACATAAATAAATAAATAAATATGTTTTACATAACATGTAATAACAAATAAACTAATAATAGGTTTTACTTTAAAAGTATTAAATAAAATATAAGATAAAAGGTCAGTAGGATGGTGGTGGAAGAGGGACTTGAGGAAAGGTCAGTAGGATGGTGGTGGAAGAGGGACTTGAGGAAAGGTCAGTAGGATGGTGGTGGAAGAGGGACTTGAGGAAAGGTCAGTAGGATGGTGGTGGAAGAGGGACTTGAGGAAAGGTCAGTAGGATGGTGGTGGAAGAGGGACTTGAGGAAAGGTCAGTAGGATGGTGGTGGAAGAGGGACTTGAGGATAGGTCAGTAGGATGGTGGTGGAAGAGGGACTTGAGGAAAGGTCAGTAGGATGGTGGTGGAAGAGGGACTTGAGGAAAGGTCAGTAGGATGGTGGTGGAAGAGGGACTTGAGGAAAGGTCAGTAGGATGGTGGTGGAAGAGGGACTTGAGGAAAGGTCAGTAGGATGGTGGTGGAAGAGGGACTTGAGGAAAGGTCAGAAGGATGGTGGTGGAAGAGGGAATTGAGGAAAGGTCAGTAGGATGGTGGTGGAAGAGGGACTTGAGGAAAGGTCAGAAGGATGGTGGTGGAAGAGGGACTTGAGGAAAGGTCAGAAGGATGGTGGTGGAAGAGGGACTTGAGGAAAGGTCAGTAGGATGGTGGTGGAAGAGGGACTTGAGGAAAGGTCAGAAGGATGGTGGTGGAAGAGGGACTTGAGGAAAGGATAAAGTGGTGAGATGTTTTTTTTACATAAAACACGCTCGCTTAATTTTGAAATAGTCAAATTTTGAATGAAGTATGATCAAGGAAAGTAGGTGTTATAGAGCAAATTATTCGATCAATTCGTATGAAAAGGTGTGCATATTATTGTATGTATATCTTAAAATAATTAAATGAAATAAAACAAAACTTTGTGTACAACACTACAATTATAATTTTTATTCAAATGAATAATCATCTACGTACCTTTTCCAATAATGAACATATTTCAATAATAATGCTTTGCTATTAAAAATTCTATTTTCTAAATTGTTCATAAAAATGTCCGCAAAGGACTCGTGCTTGACCCCATTGCTAAACCATCTTAAAAGTTATACTGTTTGCACAATACCAGGCGTATATTTAATTTTTTTTTTTTTATATCCGCTGTTACAATTTTTAATTTGAATTGTTAATCTAAATCAGTCAGGGACCCACTCAAACACACAATATATTTTTAATCAAAACCGCTTATGAGGAATTCAAGTACATAAGATTTTTGTTTATTTTTTTTAAATATTTATTTATTTATTTATTTAATATTGCTTCTCGGGCAACTAACAGGTACTATGTCAAATATTAATAAATTAAAGATAATGAATTATGCTGCTTCCCTTATAAAGTAGGCCATCCATTACTATCCTATGACCTCCGGCACTTAATGGACATGCGCACATCAAAATATTATTAATTAAACTAATTTGTATTCATAATTTATTATATTTTCCATTATATAAATAATACGCATTGATTAAAATAATATGAACTACAGATTTATTATATAATTTATTTACAACATTTAGTTATCATTTGCCGACATATACACTTCTTACAAAGTAATCATCACATCGATACATAAATTATAAATTGTTATAAATTATAAAATACAAAGATGTCAGCAAAATATAATGCAATGATCTATTTAATTTCAAATAATAACTACTCACACATCTATGTAGAAACTACATATTATATATGCATATCAAATTATTATACTTTGAAGTGGGGCAATTTGTACGTAAACCAACAAAGGAAAAACACAAATTTGCGCACTGCGCAACCGGAAACTCGTTCAATATGTTTAGCGAAAATTATACCTTTTAACCCAAAGATCCCATTTTTTTTTTAAATTATACAGTAATTTTCCAAAAATCCAAATAATTGCTACGTACTTTTCAATCTTTCGATTGTGACGGCTTCTAATTTGTAGAATTCCATTATGATAATGATGAATATGAACACATATATAATTCTTCAATTTATTTATTTTACTCCCGACGACCGTTTCGGCTTATAAGGCCATAAGACCAGTTGATTATAGCCTTATAAGCCGAAACGGTCGTCGGGAGTAAAATAAATAAATTGTAGCATTATATATGTGTTCATATTCATCATTACCAGCAAATAATTGTTTTTTAGACCCCTTTCTTCATCTTCATTAATTTGTCTATCTGTCTGTCTGTCTGTCTGTAATTGCAATCTATTTTTAACTGAATTCTCGACCAGTAAGAGCTCTTAATTTGTGTATTCCCGTTAACAATGCACGTAAAAACTGTTTCCAGCTTGATTCATTTAATATTTTGATGAATATCAAATTATTTAATTTTGTTGTTCATACCAAGTAAACTTTATATCAATAATCGATGTATTCCTTATACCAGGGTCGGAAAAGACCTTGGAATCTACATTGATGATAACCTTTCTTTGCATGAACAGATATCTTATATCAGAAATTCCAATTCCAATATTAAATAAATAAACTCTCTAAATAAACAAAAGAAGTTCTTTCCACTTTTCTGTAAAATAACCTTAGCACAATTACTTCTCCCACCTGTACGAGGAATAGGTATCTCAAAAATCTTGAAAAACTGTTGCATCCGTTTTATTTTTGGACTAAAAAAAAAATTACATTTCTCAGTAGGTACAATTACCTTCTTCATTGGCCCAAGATACAAAAACGACGCAATATACATTATCTTGTCATTGTTATACAATGTCCTTTCTAATCCAAACTTACCTTGGGGCCGAGTGTCGCTCTAAGTCGTTCATAATTACAGGAAACAAACTCTCAAAATACACTCTGTGGCGTTCAGATTGAACGTCGAGTGAACGCACCAAACGCTCGGTAAAATTGTCGGTTGAAAAACGCTTTGACAGTTATAGTACATATCTGTTGACTTCTATTTTATATGTGAAATGATGACTTCCACATATAAAATACATACATATAACTTTCCAAAATATTATGTTGAGGATTCGCGAAATTTGCGGAGCTGCAAAAACAAAGAACCGTTTTGCAAATGTTGTTTTAATTTTTGGTGCATATAGAAGTTTGTTAACCTTGGCTCTGGTATCTTTATCTTGGGATAAGTAAATAAATGATTTTTTTAAATATATTTCAGAATTGTTTGAGCAAATACCTTTCTGATTTCATGCACTTCCAAAGTGTTGAAAAGCGAGAATAAAGGTTCTTGGAGCAGTTTTCCTAATACCGAATTTTGAGCTATGAATAGCGATTGTAAGATATATGTAGCAGCTCCTCCCCAACTCGATTCCATAAATTCAGTTACTTTGGCATAAGACATAGAGTGTAGGTACATTCTTAATTTGTTCGGTGCTCATAATATTTCTAATAATTTAGAAAACATGTATTAATATTCTAATGCGGTTAGTTACACTACTTATTTTATGTTGATTCCATCTGAGGTAATCAATAAGTATAACTAAGTAACGAATATTAGTACATAGTACCTATTTTAAATTGTACCACATGAACAGTTTTTGTTATTTGGAATATCGCACGGGTGAAGATGTATATGGAGATAAAATTGCGGTTGCCCTGATTTCGTGATGCTAAATAGTAGGTTTTTATCATACCATGATTTTATGTTTGACATATTGTCGGCATTCGTGGCTCAGTTGGTTAGATATCTGACTGCTGTTTTCAGTCTGGATCTGTGAGACGATTAATATCGTAAGTCTCCAGAATGTGGCAACTTGTTATTGGGTGCATGTTAAATTAATATTTCATGTATTACCTGTTAGTTGCCCGAGAAGCAATATTAAATAAATAAATATATTTCCGCTCTTATAAATATGTATTTCAAACTTATATTAAGACAACTGTAACATCGGCATAACTAATGATTTTGCACTACGCATAAGTCATTCATATATATTATGAATAATATAGGCCCTAGAATACTGACTTGGGGAACTCCGAACCTCGAATATTGATGATTGCCTAAGACTGTCTATACGTATTGTTTCCTATTCTTCATGTAGCTAGAATTATTCGAGTGGAGCTGCAACAATTCATTTTAATATAAAAATAACTAGATAAGATAACAAATATGTATACCCATATAATAATATACGTCACAACTTATTTATTTATTGGTTAATTGAGAGTTATTAATCATATTTTTACAAATTATAGAAAAACCCATTTTTAATGTTTATATAGTGGATCTTTATTTATATATTAACAACATGATTATATTATAGGTACAAAATATATTATATTTGAAATATTGAAATTCATTACTTATTTTTTGCATACTCTTCTTCTAATTTACTTTTGTTTTTTTTTCTTTTGACCTTCGCCTTTTGGCGTTCTTGGTCAGTCTCAAGTTTTTTTTCTTTTCTATATCATTTTATTAACAACCGTGAATTGAATAAATAAATAAAAAAAAGAACCTAAAGCTTGAGGGAGTTCTCCCGAGCAAACCAACCAAGACACCTCACAATACTGGGTAGGAAACCCCACTCCCGCCCGTCTCAGCATCCCCATCAAAGAGTTTGTACCTCTCATATGTGCGCATTCCATGATCAAGTGATTTGCATCACCTAGCTCTGAGCCACAAACGCAATGCGGTGAATCTATGATATTTATTTTGTGGAGGTGGGCAGGAGAGAGACTGTGGCCAGATCTTAGTCGACAGACCAGAGAAATCTGCCATCTTGGGATATTCAGATTCCAGAACCATGGAACTTTTGGAATATGTGGCTAGATCTCTCCAAAACATCGACCTCGCAAAGCCAAAGACCCTCTCCAACTCCTCCCCCATTCTTCTAATTTACTTAACCTGCCATTCCACTTAATCGTTAGAATGAATTATGGAATAAATCATCGAAGAAATTTGAACAGGTATGTAGTTATAGATATGTAGGGAATATAACGGCATTAAAGCAGCTTACATGAAATTATCCTCAAATGCCAATTACTGGCACATACAAATGCCATGATATTGCAGACATGCTTTATTTAAAAGAGTCAAATGACTGCCCAGATCTACATAGCAAAATTAATCGAAAAGCCCCCATTCACGATCGTGCCATCCTTCTAAATGGCTTGCCATCACTCCAAAATGCGCTCGTGAATGTCAAATCCCGCGCAGCCCAATTTTGGCCTCACACACCAAAATGGAATTCCAAACGATCGAAACTCTGTAGTACCGCGAAAATGGCACTGCGCATCCTGTCGGCACAGCATGCTCGTGAGTGTGAAAACCAGCGGTACATTGCGCCATCTCATTTCGCCGAGCTGTTTGACACTCTCGTGAATGCGAAAATACAACATTTTCTCTTTGTTTTTTTTCTATCTATATTATAAATTTGAATGTTTGTATCTATGTATGTATCTATGTATGTGTTGAATGCGCTCCTAAACCGCTCATCCGATTGCGATGAAACTTTAATGAACTGTCGAGAGTATACCAGGGATGGTTTCTGGATCAAAAAATTTTAACTTCTTCTTCTTCTTCATCGAGTTTTAGGTCATTTTACCGATGAAGGTGGACTTTCCTGAGAACCGTTCATCCGATTGCAATGAAACTTTGGTGAATTGTCGAGCGTATGCCCGGGATGATTTCTGATTTTAAAATATTTTCTTCTTCTTCTTCTTCATCGGGAATCAGGTCTTTTTACCTATGAAGGTGGACTATCCTGAGAACCGTTCATCCGATTGCAATGGATGAACGGGAGTAACTGAAGGGACGGGGGTAACTGAAGGGACGGGAGTAACTGAAGGGACGGGAGGTACCGAAGGGACGGGAGGTACCGAAGGGACGGGAGGTACCGAAGGGACGGGAGGTACCGAAGGGACGGGAGGTACCGAAGGGACGGGAGGTACCGAAGGGACGGGAGGTACCGAAGGGACGGGAGGTACCGAAGGGACGGGAGGTACCGAAGGGACGGGAGGTACTGAAGGGACGGGAGGTACCGAAGGGACGGGAGGTACCGAAGGGACGGGAGGTACTGAAGGGACGGAAGGTACTGAAGGGACGGGAAGTACTGAAGGGATGGGAGGTATTGTAGAGTCTGAAGCGACGGGTGGTTATGGAGTACAATTTTTAATTATACAGGCAATACGAAGTTTGCCGGGTGTTCACTAGTTTATATATAAACAAACCGCTAAATAGCAGTTGTATAAAACTTATCATCAGAATTATAACTCATTTTTACTTGAAAATAAAAATAAAAATAGAACTAATTAATGCGAAAGCGCCGACCGCTTGCGTATTTACTTTCGCCAAACATCTTGAACAAGTTTCTGGTTGCGCAGAGCGCAAATTTGTGTCTTTTTGCTTCGTTGGTTTTTGTGCAAATCGCCCCCCTTCTCGGCTAAAAGTTCAAGTAATTTGGCGACAACTATACTAATTTTGATGGCTCGATGGCGCGCCCGTGAGTGTGATAAAAATTTTACAATGCTCCAAATGGAGCCGGTCCATATGGAGCAACGCCGAATGGCACGATCGTGAATGGGCTGCTTTAGGGTTGTTACTCAATCAGCCGAAATCCCATATTTTCGTTAAGGCATGTATCGACTAATTATCGACAAAATTCATTTCTTTGGCGTGTTTCTAACAATATGAATAACTCAATATTTTATTCATCTGAATTTGATATACAGTGTAGCATTACAGCAGCGAGTGCTTTTTATTTCAATTATATTTAGGTAATTTATTTGATTTTAAAAAAATCTATTTCAAAAATCTATATTTATGTATGATCTTTGCTATGATTAACTCTTTTTTTCTCTTATTATATTTTGTTTATCTCGGTTGTAGGATGAAACTACAACCTGTTACAGACATATTACATATATTATGATGTTATTAAGTTTAGTTTGTCGATCGACAATTCTTGATAGAACTCCATTGTACGTTGATATGTTATAAAAATATAAAAATACTTGGTTATAGTTCTATTGTATTTATTGGATTATTGGGTTTCGTGCACAGCATTATTCTGACGATGTGCTGTGCACGAAACGCGTCAATAATCCAATAAATACAATAGAACTTTAACCAAGTATTTTTATATTTTTATAACATATCAACGTTATGATGTTATATTTTTATTGAAAGAAGAGTTATGGCAGGTAACAGAATAAACGGAGCTCTCAGACCAGTAATGTCCGATCCAAGCATCTCAAAGGAAGCCAAAATTGCCGTACATAATGCAATTGTAGTGCCCACTTTGATGTATGCCAGTGAAACATGGACGTGGCAAAAGACGCATGAAAGTAGAATAAATGCTGTGGAAATGAGATCACTAAGAAGAGTATGTAATAGAACGATATATGATAGAATAAAAAATGAGGACATAAGGAGGGAATGCAAGATGAAGAAGAGTATTATAAATAAAATGAAAGTGAATTCCTTGAGGTGGTTTGGACATATTGAAAGAATGAATGATAAACGACTGACCAAAAAAATTTACATGGGTGTAAGAGATGGAGTGAATAGCAGGGGCCGCCCCAGAAAGGGATGGCATGACCATGTGAATGATATTTTGAAAGAAGTAAATATAAGAAGCTTGAATAATCGACGAGCATGTATGAGACGATGCATGGATGTAAAGGAAGCTAAGAATGTATGCAAAAATAGAGGAGTATGGCGCTCGGTTCTCTCTGCTTACCCCGTAAGGGATATGGCGTGATGGTATGTATGTATGTATGTATATATTTTTTATGTTACAACCGACGGTATGGTCTATCAGTGCAGACTTCTAATTGGCTGTTAAATTATAATATTAAATATAACACTCACGTATAGCTGTTAGTTTTCTAAAAAAATATATAATAAAAAAAAAACCATTTGTTATTTAATTATTTATTTCGAGTTAGTAAGTGATTCTTTCACATAATCATTCCTATCCTACATTTTTTTGCATTCGTTGATTTGGGTAGAGTTACGAAATTAGATTTACTTTATCAATTATACACTAAAGTACTCATTTGATTATTTTCATATTTTGCAAATTTGTATATCTGATACTCGCTTATACCTCGTTAGATTTTGAAGGATATTTGAATAATGCTTCTCAATTCTTTTAACTATCAAGTGACCCCAAGCTCAGGAAACTTAATATTTGCATTTTTTATTTTCACATTGGTAAAAAGGCACATCATTATCATAAAATGGCATTGAAGAATTATCAAGTTATCATAATAAAATATTTAAATAAAAAATAATTTCATTTCATTAACATGCTTAATATTTTCCATACAAAATTTATTTAGTGAGGAGTTTAGCGCTGGACTCAACCCACTTGTTTTATTTATGAGAATAAATCACTTGAAAATTTTTTTTACTAGTTCAATTCATTTTCCCGCTGAACTTAAATTCTTCTGAATTAAATATTTTATAAAAAAGTAATGCAATTGAACAAATAATATGTAAAGAATATTTTATGAATAAAATTTACCCCATAGATAACATTACATAGTACATACATGGCTTCGCATAAGTGCAATAATTAATTTTAAAAAAATACATCTTATGGTGCTATAATGATTTACCAGTGCATTTTAAAAATTAGCTGTAAGCAATTTTAATAAATTATTGACAACATTGAAAGAATATCTAAAATATTACGTCATTTTTTTATTTTATTTACCTTTTGAGATTATTTAATATTTTTTGATTGGGTTGTCAAGTTTGAAAAGAAAATGCTTCTATATCAATGTAAATATATTTATGTATGTATGTTCCTTAATATTATGATGCCTAGATTAAGATTTGTGTTGTGAATCGTAATTCAATTCAAAACACGAGAAATTCTCCAATTGAAGTTGGGTCATACATATGTAAATATGTAATAATGTCTATTTTGTATTGTTATTTGTAAATAAATAAAGATATACATGAGGCAAATGTTGTTCTGGGTCGCACCAAAATACAGCAAGCTTTTATAAAATGTTTTGACTTTCGATAATTATTTTTGGATACATAATATTATTGTTTAATTTTGATTCGAAATGTCCTTAAGTCTTCAAAATCTCTTCACATCAATAGTTTTTTTTTGTTTAAAATCCTGAGATGCAAATGTGAATTATACGTTCCAACAAAAACAAATTTCAGGAAGAATAAAGAAAAGATGTGTACTATTTTTCAAAAATTGCTTTTAATATTAAATACATACATACATATTTATCGATTTGAATTAATAATACATACATAAATATATATATACAAAATAATATATTATATAACGAATATTCAATAAATACATACATAAATATTTTTAAACATTACGATTAAAGCTAACAAAATATATGAATATACTTTGAATGCTATAAATACATAATATAATACAATTATATACAATATTTTATGAAAATAATATATAATTCGATACGATTTATATACAATAATATATACATACATACATAACGGAAATAAATACACATAATATATAAATAAACAATAATTAATAACTAATCTAAGGTTTGATAATCATCTCGTTGTCATTATTAAAGCGCTGGTCTAACTTACTTATTTAATAAAATGATATTAGGATATTAGGTAATAATCAATTTACTTATTTAATAAAATGTAAATATTATATTAGTAAACGGCATTAGATCACATATTCTATGTTTCATGCAGGTCTTTTTGGATATCTTTCAAAATAAGTATTTGGGGCTCTTCAATGGTTCGACTCAAATCCAAAAATGAGTTTGTTAAGATCTATCGGTTTCCGTTAATTTTGTAGGTGTATGGGATATGAAGTGTTGCATAGTTTTGGGATTTATTTGTTTGGCTTGCAAGAGGAAGGTGCAAGATAAATGACTTGATGGTTAGGGGCATCACTTGGCTGTGGGTTTTGTCCGTTCTGGATCTGCTGCTTGTGCTTCTTGAATTGGTCGTCCTTGTTTGACTTGCAAATTACCTTGGTCTGTAAAAAAACAAAGCGATATTATAATCAGATACATATACCATGATAAGGAAGGCAAAGAAAATATTTTGGTAAAAATCCAACGACTGTTACTCTATCTATCTATACTTACAGGTTTATGAGTAGAACTTCAAACATTTACGACATCTGGGAAATGCCGAAGAGCTAGAAGAATTTGTGTGAAGATTTGGACAAAAAGTTGTGAAATTTTAACCTAGGAGAATATTATGTAAAATTGTATTGAAATACGTTACATTTCATAACTATCCTGCATCAAATGGGTAATTCCTTGATGTGGTAAGGATATGAGAATCATCAATCTCTGAAGGAGATAAAAAGTATGCAGAAATTTGCGAAACTGCCACCTAAGAATATTTTTCTTAATATTTTTTTGAACCAAAAAAATTCAAAATTTAAAACCAGTTATTGTATACTACTAACCGGAAGCTGAGTTTTGGGTCCTGATTGGCAATTCTTAGGGCAGGCAGGGAGGGGCCTTTGTGTGATACAGATCTGTCCTTTCGACTCGTAATACTGGACTTGTCGTTGCATCTGGCAATTTCCTTGCTTGTCGTCTTTATAAGCCTTTGTACTCTTCAAACCTTTCTTTTCTTTATTGTCTTCTTCGCTGGAACTGGATGAGCTCGAGGAGCTTTCGGAAGATGACGAGGAGGAACTGCTACTCGAAGAAGAAGAGCTGGATGAAGACGATGATGAATCGTGCTTATTTTGGAATCTGTCATTGGAAGTTTTGTATTGATCGTTTGGCAAAGATGCCCAGTTGTGTCCCTTGGGTATGCAAGCCTCCTTTTGCGATTTGCGTTGAAGTTCCTTCGATGGATCCTCGCATCTGTCAAAAGGTAATACGTAAGATCCTATGAATGTATCGATCGATCGGTAGAAGCAGTTTCCAGGAGCTATCAAATCGTTTCTTTCTAATGACATAGCACCGCAAATACCACGGGTATTGTTCATGTATGTTTCTGATCCAGCAATACGAAGACGTTCCTCGTCGAAGAATGTAGCGATTATTCCTTCTTCGTAGATAACCACTTGCTCGCCGCTAGGGTGAAGATAAGCTCTGAGCAATCTCTTGGGCTCGTTCTTGTCCCACAATTCGGTGACTTGATCGCTCTTGAGCTGTTTGACGTAAGCTGTTTCACTTCCATATTTCACTTTGAAGGAATCCTTGTATAAGTGTAGTCTTACTGCATCGCCAGACTGGGATCTACAGAATTAACGAAACATTTTAATAGAATATGTAAATAGTCCAACTGTCGATTTGTTCGAGAGAATTTATTTCTCTTAACATATCGACAAAGTATCAAGCCAAGATACGCGTAAATTGTATGCTAGGTCTATATTTTTCACGGTTTTTTCAACTTTGAAGCCAAAAAACACCAACTTAGAGATTTCGCAGTATATATTTTATTTTATTGTTCTGTAAATATATGGATTTACTCAGAATTCAGTGTAGAACATTTATTGTCTGTGTGTGTGCCCCCTTTATAACTTTTGATCCGCTCAATACACAGAGCCTAAAATTTCAAAATATATAAAAAGATACAAAAAAAACCAAAAAGCCTACAAAACTTTTATACTCAGAATTTTAATTTTTTGTTATAGTCAGGGCTTATCAATTTTTGAGTTTTTAATTTATTTTCCATATATCTCAAAAACCATAAAAGCTAAAACGCTGAAAATTTATATAAATATAGACAAATACATAAACTCATATTTATTTTTTCGAAAATGTTCGAGATTTTCTAAAACATTTTTTATTAAGAAAAACATTTTTTTATGATAAATATTGTGTTTAACTGAAAATGTTTTTTTAAATAAAAAAATGAATATTTCCTTGTTAAATAAGTATTTATATATCTTCCTACGTTCCCATAAATTAAGCATAAATTAAGCATAAATACTTGTGCTATAGGTGAACGAAATCGGTCGAGGTAGGATTCGAACTCGCGACCACTGGATTACTAGCCCAGCGCGATAACCGCTCTGCCATCGACTCATCTATTTCCCAAGTTTTAAAAAATATCGAAAAAAGCCGAAACATCCCAATAATTTATTTTTTTATAAAAAATATGAACATTGTAGTAGTACATCTAACTTTTTTAACAATTATTATACAAATTGATTTTAGTGACGACATCGCTTCACACAATTTGTAAGGCAGTATACACTACACAGTATCTCACTCATAAGTACACAATATCTACTTAATCTCCAAGCATACTTACATACATACCATCTTGCTGTTTTCATATTCTGGGTAAAAAAAATAGACTGACCTCCATACTATCATATCCTGACATACATAATTACATGTTTTATATAGAAAATAAAATATCTTAAAATATAAATTAATTTGTGTTTAAATGTTTATAGTTTGGTACGTATTCTCCAATTATACATACTATCGCCATCGACAGTTGGATCTCATGTGTTTGTTACATGCAGCTAGTATTAAATTTGATCATTTTTATTTCAGAATCGCGATTCCATGCCTCCAATTTAATTCTCATTTAGTTCTTTAGATTCCTAAATATGTGTACTCACTTGTAATCGACAGTCACGTCTTTCTTGTATTTTTGATGTTCCCTGGCTCTCATTTGAACAAAAGTATATTTGACTTCAAGGTCTGTTTCGGCGTCTGATCGGCGAGATCCATTGTGCACGAGAACATGCCAGCAAGAATCGATTGTGTAGTTCAATGTGAGGTTGGAGAATGTGTTGATGGCGGTGTTATCGACGGAGCAGGATGCTGTTAAAATAAATTGAATTCGTTATATTTTGTAAATCACACAAATAATTATTATATTTTTAAAATAGTATTGGTAGTAATAACAATTATACTTACGGTATGATTGATATTCATGAGCGATTCCGTTAAAATCTTGAGGTGACGAAGATGCATAAGAGTTTACAGCCGACCTGACTGATTTATCGACAGGAATATCAATAACAGAAATGTGCACATGAGGAGAGTTGAATGAAGCATTAAATGACTGGAGATCGGGTGATAGACTCAATTTTACATCAACCTTTTTATCGTCTCCATGTTGACTGGGCTCCCAGTTCTCAACTGCGTTGCTTCCGGCGTAAGGGCGAGCATAGTTGTAAACTTGATAAGCTGTGTTCTTGGATTGTTCGTCGATTTGGTTGTACGAGATTTCCACAGAATAGTGGTCCATCACATTTGCTTCTGCGGTTGCGTTATCGCAAGCTGACATTAATTGATTACCATCGGCCATTTCTTTTTTGCAATATTTGGCCGACTCAGATCTATCGACGTATTCTTTCCTTTTTTCACTGCGGTGCATTTTGGCTGAGACATCGAGAGATGTTCCAGATTTGGCTTGTTCACCGTGTTTGATGTGGCCTTCGGCTTCTACTTTTGGCTCAAAAGCCAAGGCATTTTCAAAGTTAAATAAGGGTGATCTTGGGGAATCAGCAGCGAACGCAGAAGCGATTTCATACTCTTTATCTTCAACGTTGATACGGTGATAATAAAGTACGTTCTGAGATCTTTTGTCTACTGCACTGGTTGCACGAGCAAAGATTAATCTATAATGAGCATCCACGTTATCGTTTTCGTGTTCCTTTTTATTGGATTTCTGCGTATTGTGTCTCGGCGATGCCTCATCGCTTCTGAATGTGACATTCATATGATATGCGTATGCGTCAGCACTATTGATGCCTGAAGCTGCACTATCAAGCATATAACGGTCTTCGTGAACTTGGTCTTGATCAGCTTTTTGAAGAATATTATTGACAACCTCTTGAGGCGATGGCCATTTTTGTCCTTCAGTTCTTCCTTCGACCCATTGTCCGGGTTTGTAGTGATCATACTTGTTGGTTTCTAAAAAAAATAATTATTAAATATAAGTTGAAAAAAATGTGGTGTTTATACAAATTATTTTTCGACAAAATTTGTAAATGAATTATTTAAATAAACCTACCGTATTTGGATGAGAAATAAGCACGGAAGTTCTTGCGGCGACGATAAGAAACGGAGAATTGGTATTGTTGGATTTCGTCACTAGACAAGAGATAGGTTACTCCTGCAACTGGATTGTTATAAGCAATTTTAAGCCATTCTCTCCTATTTGGTTTTTCATCATATTCACCTTTCAGTTTAATAGTAAAACCGACTTCGTTAGATCCGATAGATCTATCAACAATAGTGGGTCTGTAATATTTTCTGATAATCTTAGTCTGTTTCTCATCTGCAACTGGTTTCTTGTGTTGCCATGAATAAATAGTGGTGTACGGCCATGAGCTGTAATGAATGACTTCAACATCTTTATTGGTGTATAATGGAGAGATGTCAAAGTTTAATCGTCCATGCATATCCAGTTCAACTGAAACATTGAGAGGGATGCGAACTTGTACCTTCTTGACGACTCCAGCAGTCATGACTTCGAACTTTTTATTAAGAGTGTTGAGGAAACCGATTTTTCCATCTACGTTAGATGAATAGTAGAGATCAGCCTCAGAGCTAACGTTGTATGAATGATCTTCGTGGTTTCGTTGAGCTCTCCACTTTCCGTTGGCCCTGATCATTGTAGGGGTCTGGTATTTGAACAAGAATGGAACACCCATAGCCATAGGATACATTATGATCACATCTTCTTTATTAAGAGTCTTTGTGAAGTTGAATGGACTTCCCTGTTTGATTTTTTCTGGGTTTATAGATTCTGTGATGGCATCCACAGATTGATCGTCCAATGCAAAGAATCTTTGGCGATTATAAATTTCAGTCATTAAATGTGCTTCGAATGGTTCTTTTTCAGATTTTTTGATATTCAATGCTTCTGCGATGGAATCAGAGTTAGCCGCACCTGAATTTTGATTTTTTGAAGAATGATTTTGCTTGCCCTGAAGACGTCTTTCAACGATTTCCATTAATTGGCCAACGCTTGATGCAGCTGCACGGAACTAAAAAAATATTTATAATTACAATAAGAATGTTTTCTTAGGAAAAGAAACCTTATTTTTGTTATTACTATAAACAGTTTTAAATAATACCTTGAAAGGATTCATCCATGCTCCACGTCTTGCCTGGTAGCTGTATTGTATGTGTTTTGGTTTCAAACTATCGGTGGATCCAATTTGGAAGTAACTCTCTTCATATTGGGCTTGCATATCGTCGAATTCAAACTCCCTCAGTACTACTTTGGAATATTCGTCTCCGTATTGTCTATTGCTCAACATCATCTCGGCAGACTGTGCGAATTTAGCCCTGAAATATTTTAATTTTAGTATTGAAAATATTTATATATACTGTATGTATTGCAACAAAAAGAACTCTTAGAGAAAAAAATAAGCTTACAGCTTAAGGTTCTGTTCTTGACTTTCTTCAGCTGCATGTCTGATGGCGGATTGCACAGCAGATCTAACTTGATAGTTAGGATCAGTGTTGGTACTGCGAGCCATGCGCTGCAACATTGCAGCTGTTGGTTCAGACGTCATCAATTGCCTGACAGCTGCAACTCGGACTTCGTAGCTTTCACCTTGGTTCTGGTATACATTGTATAACATCATGCGGCTCTGACGAGGATACAGATCGTTCAATTTGCTGAGACTCATGATAATCTGGGTGCGTTGGAATGTGGTTGTTTTGACCTTCCTCTCCAAGTATGGTGCGTAAACATTGAGGATAGCGGGATGACCCAAATTACCGATAGCTTTGATGTATACCTGAACCTTGTGGCTGTCTTCTCGTTTTACAGCGTCACGTAATTTTTGTTCCAAGTAAGGCAATACAGTTTTGGTGACAATTGTGTCGTTCTTTGGGATCATACGCCCGAAGATGTGAACTGGATAATAACGGTGAACAGACGAATTGTCTACGTGAGCCATATTGATAAATCTAGTTACAGCGTGAAGCGCTGATGTATTCAAGAATCGTTGCTTTTGGACATCATCGCTTGTTGCAAAGTTGAAGAAATCATACAATAGTTCCTTTGTTGGATAACGGAGAGTACCTGGAAGACCTGACATAACTTGGGCAGCTTCTTCGTTTTCGATCTTTTTAGATTTGATCCAAGACTTAACTTGCTTATAACCAGGTTGGGAACCTGCTTGTGGTACGGCGTCACGGTACAGTTTCCAAGCTAACTTTTCTTTGTTTGATCCCTTCTTGTATAGTTTTTCTGTCAGTTTATTCAAATGGTCATTATCGAGCATTTTAACATTATCAACGATGATATTCCATCTCTCAAGAATGTTGCTCTTGGGAAGATCTTCAGCGTTCAAAAGATCTTCAGCGATTTCATTTGTCATCTTGTAAACACTTTCTGAACGTTTACTTTGATCTGTCTGGTTTTGGTCATTGGCGAAACCGCCATCGACATGTTGGTCATTCATGGTGGGCAAATCGTTCCATTTGTCGGAACTTTCAGAGCTGCTCGAAGAAGATGAACTGGACGAACTTGAAGACGAGCTGGAATCTGAAGAGCTGGAAGATGAACTGGAAGAAGAGGAATGGTGATTTCCGTGTTGTTTATTTTGATGGTTTTGTGCCTGTTGATTCTGATGTGATTCGGGTTGTGGAATAGCTGATCTGAAAATAAAAATATAATATTTTTATGCTTAGGAACAACATGAACCTGTGAATAAAATAAGAGAGAATATTAAGATTATTATCATTCCTGACATATTAAAATGTTAGGAGTAGCATTAAAATTATAATATACCTTCGGGATCTGGATTTTGGGCTTAGCTTGTCTTCGTTTTTGCCATTATTTTGGTTTTGATTTTTGTGCTGGTTTTGGTGATCGTTTTCCTCACTACTGCTGCTACTTGAACTGCTGGAGCTGCTGGAACAACTTTCACTGCTGCTTGAGCTATCTGAGTCTGAGCATCCTTTTCCATCGGAGTTTCCATTGTATTGGCTTCCAGGAGTGTCGTACATCAAATTAGTTTTACGTGCATTGGCAGGAGACAATGACTTGGGATCAACCTGGACCGACTTGACAGAGATTAAGGTCATGTTGAGAGAGCTGATGACTTGGGCTCTTTCGTCACTGTACATGACAGGACTGGCTGAAACTCTAGTGGTGTAGAATGAGGAGTAGATAGTGTTGTTGGTGCGGTCAGCGATGATGCGAGTAAGGGTTGCTCTCTGTAAAAAAAATAGTGTATTTGAATTAATATTTCGTTGGATACCCAACATTGTGCGCAATGGTAAGAATGAACATATGCATACTTTTATACTTCCTCAATCAAAATACAAACTGCTGTGCAGTTGTGATATAAAATTTACTAAAGTCTCGTTAATGTATATTTTACAACGATGTGTAGGTGCAAGTTCGTAATCTTTATGTCCGTACATATTGTTTAAAGTATGAGAAAAATGAATGTAAATGAGCTTAAATCTTTTTTTTTTTTTGAATTATAAATTTGCTATAAACCACTTGTTTTTTGAGTCACTTCGCGACATGTTTCGGAAGCGCTGTCCTTCCATCGACCGGCGTGTCGATACTAACATGTTGAATTTGTGAGTATCTGTCTGTGAAGCGAGGGGGTTGGCGGTTGAGGGTTGGTTGGGTTAGTGGGGGGAGGGGAGTATTGTGAAGTGTTTTTGTTTTTGATGGGGAATATATTAAGTATTGGAGAAGTGTTATGAAAGGTATGGTTATGGTTATTATTATAAGTTTTTTTGCCGGAATTTATGTGTTTATGTATTTCGAGCGTTTCGTAGTTTTTAAGTCGGTATCCTTTATTCTGTGTTTCGTGCAATAGTTTTAGTTTGTGGTTATTGAATGAGTGATTAGTTTGGATAATGTGGTTAGCAAATTCTGAGAAATTATTGTTGTTTGCATCTTCTGTGTTCGTTAATTCTTATATTTAGAATTCTTCGAATTTTTCGTGAGAAACTTTGTAGAAGTTCATTTTAAATAAAATAAAATAAATTAAAACAAATAACTTTGTTTACTTCTACTACTGTAAACACCTTTAATTTATGAAAGGGGTTATAACGTTTTCGAGCGTGTGCTCATCCTCAGTAACCACTTATTACTAACTTAAAACTAATGACAGACTACTTAACTATGTTGGCGGGCGGACGGAGGAAGAAGGGGGTGGTGGATGGGGGGGGGTGATAGTGGGTGTGGTTAATATTTTTATAAGGGGAGAATTTATTAGTGGGTGTTGTATATTTAAAATTTGGTTTTTGGGGGCTCTATTTATTTCGATTGATTCTAGAATATCTAATTTTTTCCCCTTATTACACCTATGTAAAATTTCTACGTCTCTGAAGTCGAATGTATGTCCTGTTAGTCTGGCGTGGTCCGCGATATCTGAGTTGATAGAAAAGTTTTTTATTGCCTTTATATGTTCAGAAATCCTGGTTTTTATTTTCCTTCCACTTTGTCCGATGTACTGGTTTTCACAATTGTGACAATTTAATTTATAGACCCCACTATTGTTCAGCACACTAATTTTTGTTTTATTGTTCAATATATATTTTTTGATACTATTATCCGTGTATAGTGCAGGTTTAATTTTCATATCTTTACATATGTTTAGTAAATTTGAAGTAAGTTTTCCTGTGTATAAAATTCTTCTCCAAGGTTTATCTTCTTGATGGTCAAATACTCGATAATACACAAATTTATTGATGGCCGACTCTTGTTCTTTTTTACGAATCTTTTTGACGATCAGTTTTTCATCAAAACCATTGTTTTTTGCGATTGTTTTGATCGTTTCTACTTCTGTGTTGTAATTTTTTGTTGTCAGGGGTAGCGATGTGAGTCTGTGGATCATCGAGTTAAACGCTGCCATTTTTTGGGATAATGGGTGGCAAGATTCTGCATGTATGATGTTGTCTGCATATGTTTCTTTTCTGTATATCTTAAATATGAATTTTCCATTTTCAATTGATATTGTTGTATCTAAGAAATTTAATGTGTTATTATCTCCTATTTCACAAGTAAATTCTATTTTGTGATGTTGGGCATTAAACAATTTTAATAAATTGGTTAATTGTCTTTTGGACCCTTTAAATGTAAAAAATACATCGTCGACATACCTCTGATAAAAATAAATGTTTTGTACCAATTGATTCGTTGATGATAGAATTTTGTTTTCAAGGTTATCCATAAATATGTCTGCGAGTAACGGGGATAATGGATTGCCCATGGGGAGTCCGTTAGTCTGTGTGTAGTATTCTTCTTTGAAGCAGAAATAATTTTGGTGAATGGATACATGTATCATAGTATATATATCGTTTTTAAGGATACTATCTTCACATTTTTCTTCTAAAATTTCTTTTAAGTATTGTAATGCTTCTTGAACTGGAACGTTTGTAAATAAACTTTTTACGTCGAACGATACAAGAGTGCTGTTTTCTGGAGGTATGTTATGTTGTAAATTGTTACAGAATTCTATTGAATTTTTAATTGCATACTTTGGTTTAAACTGAGTAACTTTTAAAAACAAATCGTTAACATATTTGGATACCAGGTATGACGGTGCATTTATGTAGGATACCACAGGTCTCATTGGATTATTTTCTTTATGAATCTTGGAAAGTCCATATAATTGTGGGGATTTTGGGTTCATTGTTATATATTTATATGATCTATGTTTGTCTATTGTTTTTGATTTCTTGAGTGTTTCTTTTATTTGTTTTTGGTATTTTTCGGTGGGGTCTTCGGGTATTTTCTCAAATGTTGTATTGTCGGTGATTATGTCGTAAATTTTATTGTTATAGTCGGATTTGTAAAGGATAACGATTGAATTTCCTTTGTCTGCTTTGGTACATACTAAATCTTTTTCTTTTATTATTTGTACGAACTCTTTCATTGTCTTCTGGTAATTATTGTTACTTAGATATTTTTGGTTTTTATTTAGTTTTTCAATGAATTTGGCGCATTTGTGTTTATTTAAATCATCTAATGCTATGTCTAGGTCGATAATCAGGTTTTGTAAACAGTGTTTATTATGCATCGGATCAATATTAAATTTGGCCCCCTTCTCCAGTAGTTTGATGTGTTTTTCTTCAAAGGTTTCATTTGTACAGTTGACAACACGATGATGGAATTTTATTGAATCATTGTTGTTGTTGTTTTTTGTGTTTTTATTTGTTTTTGATGCTTGGATTAGGTTCTTCAGTTTCTTATCCAAAGTTTTCTTTTTTAAGCTTGCGTGTAAACTTATCTGTTCATATATTTTATCTTCAATTATGTCCCATTCCACTGGATGTAATTCTGATGTAAGTTGATTATGCAGGAAAAAAATGTATTTCTTCAAGTCATTTTGTATTGTAAAAGCATTTTTAATTTCTTTTTTCATCCACACTATTTGACCAATTTCTTTTGCTTCACAAGCTGATTTTGAACTATTTTTGCACTTTAATAAACAATATTTTGGAAACACTTTATTTTTAAGACACTTTTGATTGAAGTAGATTTTTAGTGACAGTAGTCTGTCTTTCAGTCTTAACTTAAGTAACTTCCTCACTTTCATTGCCGTACAAGCTGATAACAATTCTTCGAATTTTTCGTGAGAAACTTTGTAGAAGTTCATTTTAAATAAAATAAAATAAATTAAAACAAATAACTTTGTTTACTTCTACTACTGTAAACACCTTTAATTTTATGAAAGGGGTTATAACGTTTTCGAGCGTGTGCTCATCCTCAGTAACCACTTATTACTAACTTAAAACTAATATCACCCCCCCCCATCCACCACCCCCTTCTTCCTCCGTCCGCCCGCCAACATAGTTAAGTAGTCTGTCATTAGTTTTAAGTTAGTAATAAGTGGTTACTGAGGATGAGCACACGCTCGAAAACGTTATAACCCCTTTCATAAATTAAAGGTGTTTACAGTAGTAGAAGTAAACAAAGTTATTTGTTTTAATTTATTTTATTTTATTTAAAATGAACTTCTACAAAGTTTCTCACGAAAAATTCGAAGAATTGTTATCAGCTTGTACGGCAATGAAAGTGAGGAAGTTACTTAAGTTAAGACTGAAAGACAGACTACTGTCACTAAAAATCTACTTCAATCAAAAGTGTCTTAAAAATAAAGTGTTTCCAAAATATTGTTTATTAAAGTGCAAAAATAGTTCAAAATCAGCTTGTGAAGCAAAAGAAATTGGTCAAATAGTGTGGATGAAAAAAGAAATTAAAAATGCTTTTACAATACAAAATGACTTGAAGAAATACATTTTTTTCCTGCATAATCAACTTACATCAGAATTACATCCAGTGGAATGGGACATAATTGAAGATAAAATATATGAACAGATAAGTTTACACGCAAGCTTAAAAAAGAAAACTTTGGATAAGAAACTGAAGAACCTAATCCAAGCATCAAAAACAAATAAAAACACAAAAAACAACAACAACAATGATTCAATAAAATTCCATCATCGTGTTGTCAACTGTACAAATGAAACCTTTGAAGAAAAACACATCAAACTACTGGAGAAGGGGGCCAAATTTAATATTGATCCGATGCATAATAAACACTGTTTACAAAACCTGATTATCGACCTAGACATAGCATTAGATGATTTAAATAAACACAAATGCGCCAAATTCATTGAAAAACTAAATAAAAACCAAAAATATCTAAGTAACAATAATTACCAGAAGACAATGAAAGAGTTCGTACAAATAATAAAAGAAAAAGATTTAGTATGTACCAAAGCAGACAAAGGAAATTCAATCGTTATCCTTTACAAATCCGACTATAACAATAAAATTTACGACATAATCACCGACAATACAACATTTGAGAAAATACCCGAAGACCCCACCGAAAAATACCAAAAACAAATAAAAGAAACACTCAAGAAATCAAAAACAATAGACAAACATAGATCATATAAATATATAACAATGAACCCAAAATCCCCACAATTATATGGACTTTCCAAGATTCATAAAGAAAATAATCCAATGAGACCTGTGGTATCCTACATAAATGCACCGTCATACCTGGTATCCAAATATGTTAACGATTTGTTTTTAAAAGTTACTCAGTTTAAACCAAAGTATGCAATTAAAAATTCAATAGAATTCTGTAACAATTTACAACATAACATACCTCCAGAAAACAGCACTCTTGTATCGTTCGACGTAAAAAGTTTATTTACAAACGTTCCAGTTCAAGAAGCATTACAATACTTAAAAGAAATTTTAGAAGAAAAATGTGAAGATAGTATCCTTAAAAACGATATATATACTATGATACATGTATCCATTCACCAAAATTATTTCTGCTTCAAAGAAGAATACTACACACAGACTAACGGACTCCCCATGGGCAATCCATTATCCCCGTTACTCGCAGACATATTTATGGATAACCTTGAAAACAAAATTCTATCATCAACGAATCAATTGGTACAAAACATTTATTTTTATCAGAGGTATGTCGACGATGTATTTTTTACATTTAAAGGGTCCAAAAGACAATTAACCAATTTATTAAAATTGTTTAATGCCCAACATCACAAAATAGAATTTACTTGTGAAATAGGAGATAATAACACATTAAATTTCTTAGATACAACAATATCAATTGAAAATGGAAAATTCATATTTAAGATATACAGAAAAGAAACATATGCAGACAACATCATACATGCAGAATCTTGCCACCCATTATCCCAAAAAATGGCAGCGTTTAACTCGATGATCCACAGACTCACATCGCTACCCCTGACAACAAAAAATTACAACACAGAAGTAGAAACGATCAAAACAATCGCAAAAAACAATGGTTTTGATGAAAAACTGATCGTCAAAAAGATTCGTAAAAAAGAACAAGAGTCGGCCATCAATAAATTTGTGTATTATCGAGTATTTGACCATCAAGAAGATAAACCTTGGAGAAGAATTTTATACACAGGAAAACTTACTTCAAATTTACTAAACATATGTAAAGATATGAAAATTAAACCTGCACTATACACGGATAATAGTATCAAAAAATATATATTGAACAATAAAACAAAAATTAGTGTGCTGAACAATAGTGGGGTCTATAAATTAAATTGTCACAATTGTGAAAACCAGTACATCGGACAAAGTGGAAGGAAAATAAAAACCAGGATTTCTGAACATATAAAGGCAATAAAAAACTTTTCTATCAACTCAGATATCGCGGACCACGCCAGACTAACAGGACATACATTCGACTTCAGAGACGTAGAAATTTTACATAGGTGTAATAAGGGGAAAAAATTAGATATTCTAGAATCAATCGAAATAAATAGAGCCCCCAAAAACCAAATTTTAAATATACAACACCCACTAATAAATTCTCCCCTTATAAAAATATTAACCACACCCACTATCACCCCCCCCCCATCCACCACCCCCTTCTTCCTCCGTCCGCCCGCCAACATAGTTAAGTAGTCTGTCATTAGTTTTAAGTTAGTAATAAGTGGTTACTGAGGATGAGCACACGCTCGAAAACGTTATAACCCCTTTCATAAATTAAAGGTGTTTACAGTAGTAGAAGTAAACAAAGTTATTTGTTTTAATTTATTTTATTTTACTTATATTTAGGTTACGTGATGTCTGTCCTATGTAGTGTTCATTACAGTCACCACATGTTATTCTATAAACTCCACTTTTTTCTTTGAAAATATTATTATTATATTGTAGAGTAATGAAAATATGTTAAGTTTGTCAAAAAAAAATGAGTGCTTACCGTCATAAAGTTGTCTTTCTTGTGAGCATTTTGTTCCCAGCTAGCACCCTCTAGCACACCAAAGTGATAAGCAATCCTCATATCGCAGTCAGAGTAGTCTTTAGACTTGGAAATTTCCAAAAGTTGGTCGGGTTTCATTTTTCCTGGATCTACTGACGGCGCAAGGTCTGGTTGGCGCTGGAGCTCATCGAGGGGCAGAGGTGATACAGAGTACAAGGTCTGGATAAAAAAACAGGATTTGAAATGGATGAAGAGATATATTATATTCAATTATATAAATTAGACTCTAGTGAAGCAGTTATCTATAATATATTTTGTTTATAATATAATTTTTAAATATATAAAGAATAAAAATGTCATGTACAATTTATGTAAGTAAGTATGTATTTATTAAAAAGCATAATAAAAAGCAGGTATAAAAAGATAAATTAAGAAAAAAAGGTTGTCTATCGTCCATATTGTAATTGGTGATTGATCAAACCATTATATGTTCATACCTTGCATCTTCCAGTCACGTCAGTTTCCATTGTGTTGTAGACGCCATTGGCTGAGTGTTCGTTGAGGAATCCTTTGTTACCCTTGTTGTGGCGACCACTGGTGTCGTATTGCAGAGAACTGAGCAATCCAAAGATGCAGTTGGCATCAAATGGACTCATGTCTTTTGGAACGTGGATTTCTTTGACTACACCTCCATCCATCTCGACGCGGAATGGTTTCTGGATACCAGGATATTTCTCGTACTGGATATTCTGTTTCAAAGATTTTCAAAACCATTAGATAACACAAATGATGTGGACGAAATTATGAAAATACTTAAAGTTATCAACATTTTTGGAAAGGATCGAAGCAAAAATTATATATTTTATCACTACAAAAAGATCTTACCTCAGGCAAAGCATCATTATTGGGGAGCTTCTCGTGGAATTGTCCCATCTCGGCCTTCCTGACAAGGCCATACAGATTGTCACCGAGGGAAGCAAGATCCAGTTGGGCACGAAGCGCCACACCAGTATGCTGACCCTTCAGGGTAGCCAATGTGCGACCGTCGACATTATACGAATACAGTCGTTTCTCCACCCATCCTATAAATTAATTCAAATTGATAAGTTTTAGTTGGCTGGATCATATTGCAGGAGTTTTTTGTCAACAATCAGGTATTATCATCAATTAACTAACATGACTAATTATGAAACATGATTAACTGTAAGTATTGTCAAATGTGTGCTAGTGAGATGTGTTATCAAAATCAGTACCTATCAGTTATCAAAAAATATAGGTAATCGACGAAAAGTTCAACAAGGTCTGCAAATGTATACATAAAATAAACACAATCCTAAGGATCCTTGGACCTTTCAGAGATGAAAATAACTACTCAAGAGATATTCATTACTCATTAGATTAGGTTCAAGAAAAAATACTTTATAAAACATTGATAAATTTATACATTGATAAATCACAATACTTGTTGGAATATGTCGAGCTTACGCCAATTTCCAGGTAATTGATTGGCTTCCAAGAAATTTCGGTTTATTTTAAAACTCAAAACGCACACGACACAAAAAGAGAAACTTGATTAAAAATTTCAAATATGAATCAAAATAGTTCAAAAGAAAAAGGTAGATCTTTAAATTAACGCTACTTACTGTCGTGTTTCTGTCGAGATTGGGAGTCATGATTTTTCTGCTGCTGGTGATGATTTTGCTGCTGGTGATTATTTTGCTGATGATGATTTTGTTGCTGATGATGATTTTGATGCTGGTAGCTTTGTTGCTGATTGGCGCTGCTCACAACTATTATCGGAGGACAGAATATGTAAATTAAAAACAAAAAAGTCACAATTAATATATTTTCTAGATCGCAGACCGAAAATACAACAACATTACAAAATGACAGATCGGTATAATATTTTGTAGTTTTGGGCTAATTTAAGAGAATCTTGAAGGATGAATGTGTTTTGAATAAAGTCATGGCATACATAGATAAAATATTAAAAATTCAATTGGATATGTTCTATATATAATTATATTTTATAATATTTATAAATAAATAAACGTTACTTTGAGAATTGAATTTTATGCGCCATTTTGTTTTGTCAAATTATCAAATATTACTGTTAAAATATTTACGACAGTGCAGAAAAGAGTTGACCTAAGGTAGGCCGTACAAGATACGTCAATAATGCTTTAGGTACTCACCAAATAACGCCCAAAAGACAAGGGACAGAACCCTTATTGAGACCCTCATGATGATGAGCTGTCTAGAGAGGACCTGCTTGTGTTAAAGCTCTGGGCCTTCTGAAGATTCCATCAGTTGGATATGCTTATATACCCTTCGCGGCATTCTGGCCATCCAATATCCAACACAGATTCATTATCGCTTATTGCTGATGCGAATTATTCGTGTTTATCAATTTTATCAGAATATTGTTTTTTAACATCGATATTTGAAACGTTGCAAAATGAAAACGATACGTTATTAATAATTATGTATTTGTTCGACATAATTATTATCTCGTCATGTTGCTATAGAGAATTACTAAGTACATCAATACTTTTCTACAAGTCATATTTCTAATTCATTTTATCAAGATAATTGGTGTCTTAAACAGATATTCAAAACTTTTATCTGCATCAGAATTAGGGTACGCAACGTTAGAGGAATTAACTGGCAGGGCTTACGACCTGTTATCGTTAGTGATGGGCAAAATTCTTACTTATTTACTCTCCTTCTTCTTGAGTCCAGTTGTCTAGTATTGGCATAATTTTGGACAAATTTTGATTCAACTATGTTACTTATAATAATTGTATCATCATCATTTTAAATTGAAAAAAGCATTTTTGGCTCAACTTTAATACAAATGAAATGTGAAATGCATAATTAAAGCTGTAGCTTTCTGAGATGAAATAAATAAACAAATCTATAGATAGGTACTATAACGACTAAATATAGGTACTTACCTACCGTCTAATTCTCTATTATAGTGGTAGGTTCTTAGCGAAAATTGGGATCTGATTCGAATGTTAAGGCCGCTGGAGCATTACGCGAATTACACCGTTTGTAAGTAGATAATTATGTGCGCTTGATACGCTTATATGTTATTCCTTCCGACCCCTCTACGACCCTTAATCTTCCCTTTCATGACGAGCTGAAGGATGGAATACTTTTCACCTCTCAGAATATGGCCGAAGTACAACACTTTACGGAGCTTAACATTGGTGAATAATTGTATGTTGGTGTTGTCTCTACGTAGTACTTCAGCGTTATTAACCATGTCAGTCCATGATATTCTTAGCATTCAGCGGTGGATCCACATGGTTCAAATGCTTCAAGGCGGTTTATAATATTAACTTTGAGAGTCCACGCCTCCACCACATAAAGCAGAACTGACCACACATAACACTTGACCATTCTTTGTCTCAGCTTTAAGTAAATATTGTCGTCGAGGAGAAGATTTTTTTATTTTGTAAAATGCCGATCGGGCCGCTTCTATTCTGCATTTTACTTCACTGTCAGGGTCTAGATGATTCTCAGTAATTATATTACCCAAGTACTTAAATTGTTTTACCCTTTCGATTTCGATACTAACACCCTTAAGTTGAAGATTTGTATTTGGGTGGCTATCACGGCTAAAAATCATCATTTTGGTTTTCTTAATATTAATGTTAAGTCCATAGGTAATGCTCTCCGATATAATTGATTTTGAATTGATTGAATTGATAGAATTTAGGCATTATTATATCCTCATAAAAGAAGGATATCCGTCTGCAACTTCATTCACATTCTTCTTCTTCTTCAGCCTTTCTTCATCCAGTAATGGACCTCCCCCTGCGACCTCCACAGCTCCCTATCTTGGGCAGACTGCATCCATCTGCCTCCAGCCACTCGTCATCATCAGATCGACCACCTTGTTCGAGGCCTTCCAACACTTATTTAGCCCGTTCTAGGTCGCCATTCCAGCACTTTGTTAGTCCATCTGGAGTCTGTAGTTCGGGCGACATGCCCTGCCCAGCTCCACTTCTGTATGGCTTCTGTTAGACACAATACCTTTCTTAAATGCCATATAGCAATTTCTTCTATCTAATCAGTGTAATTCAAAATGAAGGATTTGATTCTTTTGTTTACGCTGACGACAAATTGTTATTAAAATTTTGTAATCCTAGATAAAAAGAACATACTATGGATGTAGATACTGTTCGATAAAGTCGCTTTGTAGATGTCTCATAACAAGCTAAAAGTTCATGTTTTTTTTTCAACGAAGACAACTGAAAAAATATTCGTCGAAACTTGCCCAAGAATGAGACAAAAATATTAATAAGCGCATTCGTCGTGTTTCGGCTTGCAGCAGTATTTAAGGCAGCAGCTTACGGTGCAGAAAAATGTCTAAATTAATTAATAAAAATACTGCCCAGACAGTTTCCACAGTCAATATTATATAAAGCAAAAGGTACAGACCGGTACATAGGTAGGTACCTACTTATTAAAAAAGAAAACAATATTATATCACATACAAAAACAACACATTTGGTTATAAAAAGTAGGAATAGGAAATAGGGAAAGGGAGAGGACGGACAGGGAGAGCAAATCTCATATACGTACATATGTACATTTACATTAATGAAGTTTCAATGCACGATAAGACAGTTCGATATGTAGGGAATACATTGTAGTGTTTATTATACCTACACATGTCAATTTAATATATATAAAAAAATAAATATTGCTAGGCGATTGTACAAAATGAATAGTAAATATTATTATATATAAAACATAAATAATTATTATTGTATCGACTAAAGTCTGATTTTACAGTCCACTAGGACTGATACTTTTGATGTTAATTACTTGATCTACATATATATTTATATTTGAAAATGCAACATTTGCAAAATGAACTGTGAATATAATATGAAACAATGTAAGTAACAGTTATAGGTACTTAACACTAATATCAATTGGTACCTACGTGTTGTCAATAGAAAGGCATAAATTTTGAAAAGAAAATACATCTACTGCTATATAAAAGTTTTATAAATCTCCGATTTATACATTTATTTAAACTTTGAATGTATTTAGGACACCAACTAACTTTATGTACCAATCTCCCGGCGTAAAGTTATAGAAAAATATCGAAATACCCCGACTAGACTTCGGAACTTTGTGTTACATTTTCACCTAACAATAAACAAACAAAGTACGCTAAGATCAATGACCCAATCCAATAAAAAACTAGTAGAAACCAATCTCACAAATAAACCAAAATACCTACCTATATCGATCTTTTGGCGTTTCTGGACCAAAGTCATGGAACAATCTTCCAATGGATATAAGATGTGCCGAAAATATCAATAAATTCAAGAAGAAATTAAAAACTCATCTTTTCCGCAAGTCGTATCCAGATTGTCCTTCATCCGTTCAATAATATTATGTGTACTAAATATTATGTGAGCATATATAGTTGCAATCGTGTCTATTGTCTGTTTGTGAGCATATATAGTTGCAATCGTGTCTATTGTCTGTTTGTGAGCATATATAGTTGCAATCGTGTCTATTGTCTGTTTGTGAGCATATATAGTTGCAATCGTGTCTTTTGTCTGTTTGTGAGCATATATAGTTGCAATCGTGTCTTTTGTCTGTTTGTGAGCACATTTAGTTGCAATCGTGTCTATTGTCTGTTTGTGAGCATATATAGTTGCAATCGTGTCTATTGTCTGTTTGTGAGCATATATAGTTGCAATCGTGTCTATTGTCTGTTTGTGAGCATATATAGTTGCAATCGTGTCTATTGTCTGTTTGTGAGCATATATAGTTGCAATCGTGTCTATTGTCTGTTTTTACTCTCCACACTATGGAATAGGGGAGAGTCATGATTTCGCAAAATTTAAGCGTATTTTTTTTACATCAATTTCTCAATGGGTATCATGTAGAGAATGCACACTATGAGTTTCGTCGTGATGTGTTTGTGTGTATGGCGTATACGCTGTACGCCGTACGCCGTACGCCGTACGCCGTACGCCGTAGCATTTCATGTTATTATGTAAAGAGCTTGAACATAGAACTGATTAGCTTTCCATAAATAACAAAAAAATTCTTCATATAATATCACGTGTCAAAATTTTGAAAATGCTCTCGCGTTCTTTAAAACAAAATTTATCTGCTTTTTTTAAAATATTTCATACAACATAAGCATTCTTCACTATACTGCATTAATAGTTTGTTTATCTTAACATAAAAATATACTATCGGAAGAAAATTTATATTCCTGATAGTAACATTTAGTATGAATAAAAATGTAATTAGATAAATTTCTATGTATGGAAACGTTCAGTAATTTGATTTCATGTTATAATGTAAAGAGCTTGAACATAGAACTGATTAGCTTTCCATAAATAACAAAAAAATCTTCATATGATATCACGTGTCAAAATTTTGAAAATGCTCTCGCGTTCTTTAAATCAAAATTTATCTGCTTTTTTTAAAATATTTCATACAACATAAGCATTCTTCACTACACTGCATTAATAGTTTGTTTATCTTAACATAAAAATATACTATCGGAAGAAAATTTATATTCCTGGTAGTAACATTTAGTATGAATAAAAATGTAATTAGATAAATTTCTATGTATGGAAAAGTTCAGTAATTTGATTTCATGTTATAATGTAAAGAGCTTGAACATAGAACTGATTAGCTTTCCATAAATAACAAAAAAATTCTTCATATGATATCACCTGTCCAAATTTGGAAAATGCTCTCGCGTTCTTTAGAACAAAATTTATCTGCTTTTTTTAAAATATTTCATACAACATAAGCATTCTTCCCTATACTGCATTAATAGTTTGTCTATCTTAACATAAAAATATACTATCGGAAGATAATTTATATTCCTGATAGTAACATTTAGTATGAATAAAAATGTAATTAGATAAATTTCTATGTATGGAAACGTTCAGTAATTTGATTTCATGTTATAATGTAAAGAGCTTGAACATAGAACTGATTAGCTTTCCATAAATAACAAAAAAATTCTTCATATGATATCACCTGTCAAAATTTGGAAAATACTCTTGCGTTCTTTAAAACAAAATTTATCTGCTTTTTTAAAAATATTTCATACAACATAAGCATTCTTCACTATACTGCATTAATAGTTTGTCTATCTTAACATAAAAATATACTATCGGAAGAAAATTTATATTCCTGATAGTAACATTTAGTATGAATAAAAATGTAATTAGATAAATTTCTATGTATGGAAACGTTCAGTAATTTGATTTCATGTTATAATGTAAAGAGCTTGAACATAGAACTGATTAGCTTTCCATAAATAACAAAAAAATCTTCATATGATATCACGTGTCAAAATTTTGAAAATGCTCTCGCGTTCTTTAAATCAAAATTTATCTGCTTTTTTTAAAATATTTCATACAACATAAGCATTCTTCACTATACTGCATTAATAGTTTGTCTATCTTAACATAAAAATATACTATCGGAAGAAAATTTATATTCCTGATAGTAACATTTAGTATGAATAAAAATGTAATTAGATAAATTTCTATGTATGGAAACGTTCAGTAATTTGATTTCATGTTATAATGTAAAGAGCTTGAACATAGAACTGATTAGCTTTCCATAAATAACAAAAAAATTCTTCATATGATATCACCTGTCAAAATTTGGAAAATACTCTTGCGTTCTTTAAAACAAAATTTATCTGCTTTTTTAAAAATATTTCATACAACATAAGCATTCTTCACTATACTGCATTAATAGTTTGTCTATCTTAACATAAAAATATACTATCGGAAGAAAATTTATATTCCTGATAGTAACATTTAGTATGAATAAAAATGTAATTAGATAAATTTCTATGTATGGAAACGTTCAGTAATTTGATTTCATGTTATAATGTAAAGAGCTTGAACATAGAACTGATTAGCTTTCCATAAATAACAAAAAAATCTTCATATGATATCACGTGTCAAAATTTTGAAAATGCTCTCGCGTTCTTTAAATCAAAATTTATCTGCTTTTTTTAAAATATTTCATACAACATAAGCATTCTTCACTACACTGCATTAATAGTTTGTTTATCTTAACATAAAAATATACTATCGGAAGAAAATTTATATTCCTGGTAGTAACATTTAGTATGAATAAAAATGTAATTAGATAAATTTCTATGTATGGAAAAGTTCAGTAATTTGATTTCATGTTATAATGTAAAGAGCTTGAACATAGAACTGATTAGCTTTCCATAAATAACAAAAAAATTCTTCATATGATATCACCTGTCCAAATTTGGAAAATGCTCTCGCGTTCTTTAGAACAAAATTTATCTGCTTTTTTTAAAATATTTCATACAACATAAGCATTCTTCCCTATACTGCATTAATAGTTTGTCTATCTTAACATAAAAATATACTATCGGAAGATAATTTATATTCCTGATAGTAACATTTAGTATGAATAAAAATGTAATTAGATAAATTTCTATGTATGGAAACGTTCAGTAATTTGATTTCATGTTATAATGTAAAGAGCTTGAACATAGAACTGATTAGCTTTCCATAAATAACAAAAAAATTCTTCATATGATATCACCTGTCAAAATTTGGAAAATACTCTTGCGTTCTTTAAAACAAAATTTATCTGCTTTTTTAAAAATATTTCATACAACATAAGCATTCTTCACTATACTGCATTAAAAGTTTGTCTATCTTAACATAAAAATATACTATCGGAAGAAAATTTATATTCCTGATAGTAACATTTAGTATGAATAAAAATGTAATTAGATAAATTTCTATGTATGGAAACGTTCAGTAATTTGATTTCATGTTATAATGTAAAGAGCTTGAACATAGAACTGATTAGCTTTCCATAAATAACAAAAAAATCTTCATATGATATCACGTGTCAAAATTTTGAAAATGCTCTCGCGTTCTTTAAATCAAAATTTATCTGCTTTTTTTAAAATATTTCATACAACATAAGCATTCTTCACTATACTGCATTAATAGTTTGTCTATCTTAACATAAAAATATATTATCGGAAGAAAATTTATATTCCTGATAGTAACATTTAGTATGAATAAAAATGTAATTAGATAAATTTCTATGTATGGAAACGTTCAGTAATTTGATTTCATGTTATAATGTAAAGAGCTTGAACATAGAACTGATTAGCTTTCCATAAATAACAAAAAAATCTTCATATGATATCACGTGTCAAAATTTTGAAAATGCTCTCGCGTTCTTTAAATCAAAATTTATCTGCTTTTTTTAAAATATTTCATACAACATAAGCATTCTTCACTATACTGCATTAATAGTTTGTCTATCTTAACATAAAAATATACTATCGGAAGAAAATTTATATTCCTGATAGTAACATTTAGTATGAATAAAAATGTAATTAGATAAATTTCTATGTATGGAAACGTTCAGTAATTTGATTTCATGTTATAATGTAAAGAGCTTGAACATAGAACTGATTAGCTTTCCATAAATAACAAAAAAATTCTTCATATGATATCACCTGTCAAAATTTGGAAAATACTCTTGCGTTCTTTAAAACAAAATTTATCTGCTTTTTTAAAAATATTTCATACAACATAAGCATTCTTCACTATACTGCATTAATAGTTTGTCTATCTTAACATAAAAATATACTATCGGAAGAAAATTTATATTCCTGATAGTAACATTTAGTATGAATAAAAATGTAATTAGATAAATTTCTATGTATGGAAACGTTCAGTAATTTGATTTCATGTTATAATGTAAAGAGCTTGAACATAGAACTGATTAGCTTTCCATAAATAACAAAAAAATTCTTCATATGATATCACCTGTCCAAATTTGGAAAATGCTCTCGCGTTCTTTAGAACAAAATTTATCTGCTTTTTTTAAAATATTTCATACAACATAAGCATTCTTCACTACACTGCATTAATAGTTTGTTTATCTTAACATAAAAATATACTATCGGAAGAAAATTTATATTCCTGGTAGTAACATTTAGTATGAATAAAAATGTAATTAGATAAATTTCTATGTATGGAAAAGTTCAGTAATTTGATTTCATGTTATAATGTAAAGAGCTTGAACATAGAACTGATTAGCTTTCCATAAATAACAAAAAAATTCTTCATATGATATCACCTGTCCAAATTTGGAAAATGCTCTCGCGTTCTTTAGAACAAAATTTATCTGCTTTTTTTAAAATATTTCATACAACATAAGCATTCTTCCCTATACTGCATTAATAGTTTGTCTATCTTAACATAAAAATATACTATCGGAAGATAATTTATATTCCTGATAGTAACATTTAGTATGAATAAAAATGTAATTAGATAAATTTCTATGTATGGAAACGTTCAGTAATTTGATTTCATGTTATAATGTAAAGAGCTTGAACATAGAACTGATTAGCTTTCCATAAATAACAAAAAAATTCTTCATATGATATCACCTGTCAAAATTTGGAAAATACTCTTGCGTTCTTTAAAACAAAATTTATCTGCTTTTTTAAAAATATTTCATACAACATAAGCATTCTTCACTATACTGCATTAAAAGTTTGTCTATCTTAACATAAAAATATACTATCGGAAGAAAATTTATATTCCTGATAGTAACATTTAGTATGAATAAAAATGTAATTAGATAAATTTCTATGTATGGAAACGTTCAGTAATTTGATTTCATGTTATAATGTAAAGAGCTTGAACATAGAACTGATTAGCTTTCCATAAATAACAAAAAAATCTTCATATGATATCACGTGTCAAAATTTTGAAAATGCTCTCGCGTTCTTTAAATCAAAATTTATCTGCTTTTTTTAAAATATTTCATACAACATAAGCATTCTTCACTATACTGCATTAATAGTTTGTCTATCTTAACATAAAAATATATTATCGGAAGAAAATTTATATTCCTGATAGTAACATTTAGTATGAATAAAAATGTAATTAGATAAATTTCTATGTATGGAAACGTTCAGTAATTTGATTTCATGTTATAATGTAAAGAGCTTGAACATAGAACTGATTAGCTTTCCATAAATAACAAAAAAATCTTCATATGATATCACGTGTCAAAATTTTGAAAATGCTCTCGCGTTCTTTAAATCAAAATTTATCTGCTTTTTTTAAAATATTTCATACAACATAAGCATTCTTCACTATACTGCATTAATAGTTTGTCTATCTTAACATAAAAATATACTATCGGAAGAAAATTTATATTCCTGATAGTAACATTTAGTATGAATAAAAATGTAATTAGATAAATTTCTATGTATGGAAACGTTCAGTAATTTGATTTCATGTTATAATGTAAAGAGCTTGAACATAGAACTGATTAGCTTTCCATAAATAACAAAAAAATTCTTCATATGATATCACCTGTCAAAATTTGGAAAATACTCTTGCGTTCTTTAAAACAAAATTTATCTGCTTTTTTAAAAATATTTCATACAACATAAGCATTCTTCACTATACTGCATTAATAGTTTGTCTATCTTAACATAAAAATATACTATCGGAAGAAAATTTATATTCCTGATAGTAACATTTAGTATGAATAAAAATGTAATTAGATAAATTTCTATGTATGGAAACGTTCAGTAATTTGATTTCATGTTATAATGTAAAGAGCTTGAACATAGAACTGATTAGCTTTCCATAAATAACAAAAAAATCTTCATATGATATCACGTGTCAAAATTTTGAAAATGCTCTCGCGTTCTTTAAATCAAAATTTATCTGCTTTTTTTAAAATATTTCATACAACATAAGCATTCTTCACTATACGGCATTAATAGTTTGTCTATCTTAACATGAAAATATACTATCGTTAGAAAATTTATATTCCTGGTAGTAAAATTTAGAATGAATAAAATATTTCATTGTCAATATTTGTGGTGTGGAGAGTTAAGTGTTGGCCACAACCCACTCGTTTTTATGAAAGATTATTTTATTTTATTTTGTATTACTTCTCGGGCAACTAACAGGTAGTTACTATGTCAAATATTAATTTAACACGCACCCAATAACAAGTTGCCACATTCTGGAGACTTAATCTGGATATTAATGGTCTCACAGATCCAGACTGTAAACATAATTATTTTTTTTACAAATAAACCAATTTCTTAATAGATGGCGTTACAAAAAAGAGGTTTCTTCGTTATTTCATAGATAGCAATAGTAATAATGTCTTATTTTCAGGTGATCTGTTACTCATTATTCAAATATATAGAATTTTGAAAAATTCCATTGATAAGGGAACTCAATAAGAAGGCATAATTGGTGAACGTTGCGCAAGCGCATAAAGTGATCACGTAAACCAGCCGATGACAGGTCGTAAGCCCTGTAGGTGCTTTGAGTTCCTGGTTCTTCTATAATATTCCAACTGTTAAAAGGTTTGTAAAAAAAAAAACAATTAAAAGCTGTGTCTCCGCCGGGAATCGAACTCGGGACCATTGGATCAGCAGGCAGATACCTAACCAACTGAGCCACGAACACTATGAGTGTTGAACCTCATTTATGATTTAGGCGAGATGTTTTATATATGGCAGAGCGGCTAGCGCGCTGGGTTAGTAATCCAGTGGTCGCGAGTTCGAATCCTGCCTCGACCGATTTCGTTCACCTCGTTCACAAGCATTTATTTGCTAATTTTAGGGAAAGTAGGAAAATGTATATGTACTTGTTTAACAAGGACATATTCATTTAACAAAAAAAAAATAAAAAATAAATTTAAAAAAATGTATGTACCTATGTCTTATGACGACCGCCGTGGCACAGTTGGAAAGCTGTTCGGTTTCTGTGTGGGCGTCCTGGGTTCGATTCCCAGTTAAATTCATTTCTCACGCAAATTTTGCTTCTCTGAGCTGGAAATACTGATTAGTTGGAAGAAATTGCCATACAGCAATAAACTCGCCACTTGCGCAGGGTGCAAGGAAGTGTTCATTATTATTATTATTATGTATGTATGTATGTATGTAAGTATCTATGTATGCATGCATGCATGTATATATGTATGTATGTATATATGTACGTGTGTATGTATGTATGTATGTATTTTCGATAACCCGGTTCTTACGGGACATTCGAAAACCATGATAATAGAAAAACTGATATTATTGACTGAAAACATGATATATATTCATTTCCCTTTCCTATATCCATTACCCTTTCCTTTCCCCCACATACACTCACTATCTTACAATGACTACCCAACATCAATAATATATAATAATTTAAATATGTGAAACTTTATAATTGGCTATTTCTTTTGTATTATCATTTGCAATTATGTATTATAAATGTATAGCTGTTTAGTTTCCAAACAAATAAAAATAAAAAAAATATAATAAAATTATACACTGAAGTTACGTGCTAGTTGGGTGACTATCGCGTGCGTAATATAAAATTATACACTGAAGTTACGTGCAAGTTGGGTGACTATCGCGTGCGTAAAATAAAATTATACACAGAAGTTACGTGCTAGTTGAGTGACTATCGCGTGCGTAAAAAATGTTTATGTGTAATTTAAACTATCGGATACTATTTATTGCATTTTAAGAACAAACCTGACATGATAAGAAAAAAAACTTTATCGGTTTATGCACTCTTTATGCACAAAAAAGATTAATTTTTCATCGACACTTAGTCATGGAGTAATTTAAAAAAAAAATGCTGCAAAAAAAAATTTAAATAATTTGTTTAGGAGAATGTATGCTGAATTTAAAATTATATGACGAACATTCACTAGAGTAATATTGAAAATTATGTGACGAACATTCACTAGAGTTAGAATATTGCAAATACTTTTTTAAGAAAAAAACCGTTTAATATATTTGATTTCAAATTGGGGTGTAAAGGTTTATGTTCCTTAATAAAATCGGTCGAGGCAGGACTTGAACCCCTCTTCCTCCGACTCATTTTGTTGATTATACCACAGTATTTTGACAGCAAATCTAAGTTGAAGATCTTTGTGCCTTTTAAAATGTATGGAACACAGTACCTATAATATGACACGAAAAAAAATAAACGAAAAAATATGTATCAAAGGCTGAGTGTGTGCAGTGTGCACCCCCTTCCAACCATTTCATCTTCCCCAAACTGTCAAAATAATATGATGATTAATATTCTGTCACTAATGTCTGTAACAAGTGGTTTTAAAAGGGCTGTGACCTTAACAAGTCAGTGGCGGTTCCAAATCATACGGGCACACCATATATATTGGTATCATAGAAAAATGCATTAAATTAATATTTTTTATACCATCACGGTCTATCTCACAATGTAGACTAACCAGCGACAGAAGTGCGCTTGTGCGTACCATTATATAAAATGTAGCACCTATTGTTCATGTGGATTTAAATAAA